>OY748286.1:24153234-24586001 GCA_963556515.1 Nudaria mundana
GAGAACCGAGTGTTTTAAACGTTCGTTTTTCTGCCGAACGATAGTGGCCTGGAACGCCCTGCCTGTGCACGTGTTTCCTCCCACATACAATCCTGGGTTCTTTAAGCGGAGCGTGAAGAGGCACATCAGTAGGTCGTTAAGTTGAGGGCCACTCTCTATAGTATTGTGTGCTGTGAGAGTGGCCCACAATCGCTAGACGTCGTCACGACTTACCACCAGGCGGGCGGCGTCAATTTGGCGAACTCAATATAAAAAAAAAAAACCTCTGTTACCTATTTTAATATAAAATTTACTTTCAAAGACTAGTCTTTTCATTTCATTTCATTAGATTATTTGGATAATGCTGAATAAATCTGTTGCGTTTTAGGTATTGGGATTGCTAACAATATTCATCAGCAGGTTGATTTCCCTCAAAATGAGACAGCACGTATTAGCAAAAACTGGTTATCATTTCACTCGACCTTTTGAAGAACTGGATGCAGAAGTTAGAAAGTTTTTAAAGTTACCACCAGAGGGACCTTATTCATTAGTAAGTAGTATAAATTATTACCGATGTTCTTTCCTCGACAAGGCTGCAAGAATATTCTCTTTGCGGATTAAGGGATAATACATTCACTATTAAAATCATGTTTAATATTTCTGTTACAGCATACTGAGTGTGGATTTGAGATCAGTGACTTAGAATCTGATTTATTGAATATTATTTTGAAGCATTACCCATTGCTACCGCTAACACCACCTGATACTGAACCTGTAACGCCTCTTACAGTATCTTCTTCATTTATGTCTTTATTTTCATCAGATACTACTCTACCTACGCCAGGTCAAATCATTATAATATTTTATTTATTTTTTGTGAAACATCATAACATAGTTTAAAACAAAGTCGCTCAATGCATGCGCCCTATGCATGCTTATCTTTAAAACTACGCAACGGATCTTGATGCGGTTTTGACCAATAGATAGTGGTTCACGAGGAAGGTTTTAGTATAAAATTTGTCCAGCGAACGAAGTTGCGGGCGTCGTATAGTTATAATTATAGAACTTGTAATTTATAACGATAGTTAGACAGTTGCGTTGTTCGGGAGTTTCTATTATTGGTCACTATTGTACCGGCAGTTTGCAAAGCATGTTACATTATATTTGAAACTATTTACATGCTATAATCTCGTGAACATAAAAATTAAGAACTATAAGGTGCTCTAATTGAGCTACACATTTAATTGCCACATTCACATCCATTTACAGAACCAATACCGACGCCTGAGCCGACACTGTCAGAGATTATGTTCAAGGTGGTCGTGAATAGCATGGATAAAGCTACAATGTCTAAACTGACCGATAATATTATAAGATACGACACAGCCTATGTAGAAGTTATGAAAGCAATTGAGGAGGCTATGGAAATACCTGTTATAGAAATTCGCGAAGATATTGCTGAACTTTTCTGGACTGCATACGACACATTCGAAAGCATAATAAAAGAAAAGGAAAGAATAGGTTTGTGTATAAAATTTAATCTTCTCCAGTAAGTTTATTAGTCCAAATTAAAAGGGGGTGATCCTATTGCCATAAGCAAGAAACCTTTACTGCCAGAGCCTCAACCATTTTATCGGCATGTTAACCACAATATGTAGTGGAAGTTTCTTTGGGTCCCTAAGATTTTGTTGTGACCCCTACGCACTAATTTATTTATTATATTATACCAATATTATGCTAATAAAGACGAAAGTAAACACGATCATTAATTATATGGTAATTTTATCTCTTTTATTTATAGCGGCTGAAATCGCTTGGGATAGAAGAATGAGGAAAAAATTAAAGAGATCTCTAAGACGGCAGATCAATTTTAAAGGTTAGCATTTTCAACTTGGGTATAATAAATCTACTAAAATTAAAATATTGCTACTTTCAGAGCTTCTTCTTGGTCATTGGTCTCGTGGTATTTCTGTATCGGTAGAAAATGTTTGGATCTATCTGCGATGAGTTAATTTATTAAATTCTAATTACTTCAAGTACCTTAACATTGTGTGTAGTAAAACACCGCTAGGTATATTTGGACAACTACTACGCACAAAAACTCAACTAACTTTAACAAATTTCATTGGGTACACAACAAACGAGTGACATTTCAGTGTTCGGCTGTGTCCCTTATTCATAATGAGTTTTCAGAGGTATAAAATACCGTTAAAATCGGCCTTATTCATAATGAGTTATAAGAAGTTTAAAATAGGCACGGATTGTCATAAAAGAAAGGGACACAATCTGTTTCTCTTGTAGGTACACCCGACTGAGACAGAAGATTCTCTTGAGATCTTCTAGATCTTAACAGCATTTTTAACTGATAAGGTTTTTAACCAATAATAGCGTTTCATAATGAATAAAGGGGTTAGTAACCTAACCAATATAAGATTCATTGTACAATTATGTAATTAATTATAACTTAAGAAAATATTTTTTTTATGTAATTAATATTTATGGACATTGTCACACATGTCTAATGTCTCGAATGTCTGTGTTAGTTTAGGCTCTAGCCTAAACTAAGCTGTAAGCTTGTGCTATGGGATTTAGACAACTAATAAAAATACTTTTATGTTTCTAAACATTAATAATACTTAGATACATGGAAAACACCCAAACTCCAAAACAAATATTTGTGGCTCACACAAATATTTGTCACCGATGCAGTATAATTCATGATGAATAAGAATATCTTTTTATCTTACAGGGTACGAAACACCACCAACACCAACTAGTGAACTACCGTCGTCTCACGCTAGTTACAGGATTCCTCCACCACGACCCTGCAGGTGCAATCCACAGTGGACTTACAATCGCTACCCAAAGGTAAGTTATTTCGAAAATGGACATCATCTTGTAAATCTCTAAACACTATGATTAAAGAACTTTATTGAATTAGTAAAAAACAATAATAAAATATACCAGTACTAAACAGGTAAACGGTAATTTCATAATATTCTTCTAGTACAGGAGGCGTGAAAGATCGACCTTCACCCATCTGGTAACCTGGTTAGGCATATTTAAAAAAAACATTTACAAACATGCCTTGATAACTTACTTATCGAAAAGGGGTACCGCACGATCTCCGGAGAGGCTGCATGTCTCCTAGCCGGGACCCCTCCATGGGACCTGGAAGCGAGAGCCCTTGCATCATTGTTCCAATGGCGCAAGGAGGCGCTGCAGCGGGACCACAGGCCTGCGTCTCGAGAAATCGAGGACCAGCGGTCCCAACTCCGCCAGGATCTCATGGAGTCATGGAGGGTGCGACTTGAGCAATCCAATTAGGGTACCACCATCATCGCGGCGGTTAGACCGATCATGGACGACTTGCTGCAGAGGCAGCATGGTGACATCACATATCTTGCGACGCAGGTCGTTACCGGGCATGGATGCTTCGGTAGCTATCTGTTTCGCATCCATCGTGAGGTCACTCCCCGGTGTCAATACTGCGAAGTTTCCGGCGACAACACCGCACTCCACACGCTGGTGGAGTGCTCAGCGTGGGCGAGTCAGCGCCGGGACGTCGTAGTGGGTCTGGGCGTGGATATCCTCTCGCTGGAGACCATGCTTTAAGCCATGGTCTCCAGCGGGAGTAGGTGGAACGCGTCATGCTCGCGAAGGAGGCGGCTGAGAGGGAAAGGGAGCGTCAGCCCTCCCCGCTGAGTTCCGTAGTCAGCGGCGAGGGCGCCGTAGACTTATCTACGCCCAAGACCATCGACCTCCATGATCGGGGCCTGCTAGCCTGCCGGCGATCCCGCCGTCCTTACAGAAGCAGGCTAGCAGCAGATTCACTCACTGACGCGGGATAAAACCCTACCCCAACGACGCGGGATTCTCATCCCGACCAAACCCCCGCAGAGGCCACACAGGTGGTCAAAGTCCGCCGGGCGCCACTGGAAATACCTTCTGGGTGTGAACCTGAGATGCCCGGCAACGGACGTACGAGCGGGCGCGGCCTTGGGCCGCGGAATTAAAAAAAAAAGAATTTATCGAAAAGTGATAATGGCTATTTTGTATTGAATTAATTTATTCATTTTTCTTTCATCACTTATTTTAATAACTGAACGAATTTCATATCAACAGCTTTTAACACCTGGCAAGTTGATGGAACAGGTATTTCAATATAGGTAACTACACAGATCTGATAACCAATCCAAATTGATATCATAAGAAAGATAATTTATTTACAAAACCAATTGTATTAAAATAGATTTATTTTAAAGTAGCTACGAATTAAGAATCATTCATCATTCACTGAACCGTTTTTTAGCCCAGTTGGGGTGAGTTTTCAAAAAGCAATAATTTTTGTAATATTTCAGGATCGTTTTGGAATCTACATGCCTTTAGAAGACCAATTCCCAGTAGAAAGTATTACTATGACACCTGCGATGTCAACTATAAATTTGCAAGCAAACAATGAAGTGGGGGAAGATAAATAAATGACCTATACCACAACTTAAAATATTCAATAACTTTTCTATAATAGTATATTTATAGTAATGAAGTATATAGTAAAAAACTACAATTATATTGTATACTTTTTTTTTTTTTTTTTAATTCCGCGGCCCATGGCCGCGGCCGCTCTAACGTCCGTTGCCGGGCGTCTCTGGTTACTAGCAGAGGGTATGTCCAGTGGCAATTATATTGTATACTTACATTTTATTTATTTAATTATAAAGATCTTGTCTCTATTTTGTTGGGTCATTTCAGTGCAATTCCAAATATAAATATATTATATAAAAGTATTGGTTAAGAGATTAATAGCCCGAGAACGGGTGCGTCTCATACGGTATAAACTCATTTGGTCTAATTTCATCTTATTATCGTTCATAAGATATAATCAACCTGAGATATACCAACTGTTGATATAATTTCTTTACATATAACATTTATTTATTCTAAAACTTAATTAGTATAACGTTGTTTGATATAACGTTTAATTAATCGAAAATCATTTGGTAACGTTTAATATATATAACAAGCAAGGCGCCCTTCACTATCGCAGTGAAGGCATAAGACGACTTCTTACTATTATGTGATATCACATGTTAAAAATAAAATAATAAATATAATCATAAATTTTTTATAATTTTAATTTTTCATAATTTTTTTGCTATGTTGTTTATTCTGTACCAAAATTCTATGTGTTAGTTGAAAAGTGCGGACAGACGGACAGGACTGGACTATAAGACTTCTCTTACATAGTATACTTGTCAGTATAGTAAGAAGTCTAAAAAACGTCATTATGGTTAACACCCCGACTCAGAGTACCCCGACTCGGGCTTTTTAAGCCACCCAGAAATAGGAACCCCGCGAAGCGATTATCAGCGATAAATCAAGTTAATCAAGTTAGTAGGTTACCCGGAACTGAACTATTTAGATTAGGTTAATTTCTTACAAAATGGGTAGGTTAAGTTAGTTTAAAACTGTGACCTCCTATGCACGAGCCGAGCGAGCTGTGCTGCGGCAGCGGCCGGCGAGTGCCAGAAACGACTTGCTTTAATAGAAAAAAGAGATTGTTTTTATAGGTTACCCGGAACTGAACTATATAGATTAGGATAATTACTTATTTAAAAAAAATGGTTATTTGACTAAATAAAAAATGTTAAAAGGGGGTATGACTAACCGTCACACTAGTGACGGTTAGTCCGTAGTACCGTTAAAAGTACTAGTTGGTAAACAAGTTATAGTTTATATTGAGATTATGTATTTAATGTTTTCTTAATGCATAAAACCTTATGTACTCATAATATTAGTATGATATACTGGCACCAGCTATTTGAATGATATTCTAATTTATATCGTCATTAAGAAAATTTGCATGCTATGTCAGTTGCTTGTATTCTCTTTGAGTTGCTCAAAAGAACTCATTCTCTTTGAGTTGCTCAAAAGAACTCACTTTAGACAGTATGATTGTAAACCAATATTATTAACAATAAAGTTCCTTAAGTGTCTCATTGTATTTCTACACGCAGAACCCTGCTAGGATCCTCCCCCACAATGGTCATGGGCCCAGGTACGATCTAGGATCGAATGTAGAGCGAAAAGGAAGAATTTACGTTATTAATCGTACGTAGAAAATGAATATGAGTACTGTGAAAATGGAGCAACTCGATAATCGTAATTACGAGACCTGGAAGATTCAGGTGGAAGCTATTTTAGTAAAAAATGATGCCTGGGGTTACGTCGATGGTAGTATCCCAAAACCAGCAGAGCCTGGAGAGGCGAGGCTATGGGAGAGTAAGGATGCAAAAGCTAAGTCAGACCTCATTCTGTCGATTAGCCCAAGCGAGTTACGTCACTTACGAGGATGTACGACGTCGCGGGATGTATGGTTGAAGTTGAGAGCCATTCATGCCTCTAAAGGACCCGCGAAGAAGGCTACATTGTTAAAACAGCTGTTGCTACATAAATTAGAGGAAGGCGGTGACATAAGAGAACACGTTTTACGATTCTTCGATGTGAGGAGCCAACTAGCAGACTTGGACATCGAAATGCATGACGATCTGATTTCAATTATGCTGCTGTACAGATTACCGTTTAGTTTCGATAACTTTAGATGTGCTATAGAGTTATATCATCTATTACTTACCCCTCGAGAACGGCTGGACCCGAGGTTCACCCTTGTTTGGTATAACAACGTTTGGTCGAAAATCACTTCGACTAATTTCAGTTACAATAAAGTCATTTCACATAATTATTCATGTGACCGAATATTTAATTGGTAGAATTTTATTTAGCATTTGGAATAATGTTATTTCACCGAATTTTCATTTGCACTAATTTTATTTAAACTAATGCTTCATTAGACTAATAATGATTTAGTCGAGAGATCATATCGAATATTCGGTTTAGTAATATTTAGTTTCCTTTCATTGTCAATAAACAGCTGTTGCTACATAAATTAGAGGAAGGCGGTGACATAAGAGAACACGTTTTACGATTCTTCGATGTGAGGAGCCAACTAGCAGACTTGGACATCGAAATGCATGACGATCTGATTTCAATTATGCTGCTGTACAGTTTACCGTTTAGTTTCGATAACTTTAGATGTGCTATAGAGTTATATCATCTATTACTTACCCCTCGAGAACGGCTGGACCCGAGGTTCACCCTTGTTTGGTATAACAATTTTTGGTCGAAAATCACTTCGACTAATTTCAGTTACAATAAAGTCATTTCACATAATTATTCATTTGACCGAATATTTAATTGGTAGAATTTTATTTACCATTTGGAATAATGTTATTTCACCGAATTTTCATTTGCACTAATTTTATTTAAACTAAGGCTTCATTAGAATAATAATGATTTAGTCGAGAGATCATATCGAATATTCGGTTTAGTAATATTTAGTTTCCTTTCATTGTCAATAAACTTACGGTGGTTTCATTGTTTTTTTAATATTTTGTTTTTTGTCTGGTTGTGGTCACAGTTCTAACCTAAACTAACCCTGCCGATTGCACTGAGAGTTTTTCAATTTTACTTGTATTGTTTTTCATGAAACATACTTTTAGTGGTTTTCTTACATCACTGAAATCGGCAGGGTTAGGTTAGGTTAGAACTGTGACCACAACAAGCACGAGGCGAGCGAGGAAAGCGAGCGTGCCGTGGCAGTGGCCGCCGAGTGCCAGACAATCGCATCTAATTTGAGATTAGTCGATTAGATTAAGTGTTTTCTTTTTTATAATTAAAACTTGCCAATATTTATAATGTTTTCTTTTCTATACTAAATTACATTATACCAATTGAATATTCGATGAAATACATACTATACCAACTAAGCATTACATGAAATGAGCATTATACTTTTTAATCAATAGCGCAAATGTTGTTATCGCAAATAAATATTCGATGAAATGAAAATTATGTCAATCGATATTATGCAAAGGAATTATTGGGTACACTACATAAATACGAATAACTTTATTCCGTCAGTCATAAATACGAATTTCAAAATACCGATTTTTATAATTCCGACTGGTTCAAAATTCCGAATATAACAACTCCGATTGATCATTATTCCTATTTTTAGAATTCCTAAATTTCAATATTCTTAACGTTTATAATTACTACTCTCAAAATACCGAGCAATAATAATAATAAATAGATTCAATAGATCGAATAACAAAAAGTCCGACTTAATGATATTTCGAAACATCAACAATATGTACGAATTCTGATTATTAAAATACCTTGAATAAAAATATTTTGATTCGAATAAAAATATTTTGTTTCCCTGGTAACATGCCAAAGTATGTTTCCCAATTTTTTTATATAATCAGAATATTTTTATTCTAGGTATTTTAATAATCAGAATTTTTTTATATAAGATCAATTCCGGCGTTTCGCCGGCCGCTACCGCGGCACGCTTGCTTCGCTCGCTCGGCTCGCGCTCTGTTGTGGACACAGTTCTAACCTAACCTAACCCACTTCTACCCATTCCAGATACCCAGACCAGACTGCGTGAAGTTGGTTCTGCAGCGATTTCTTTCTGTCACTAAATTCTGTAGAACAAACATGTTGACTTTGAGTTTATTCAAAGTATTAAAAATCGGAATGTCGTGTTTCGGACCGAGAACCCTTCGAGCATTTGACTCTTCGAACGTATGAAAATCGGAAAACTAACAAATCGCATTAATGACTTTCGGTAAAATAAGTTTCGTGATTTTTAATAATAGACATTACAATTCTTAGGTATTATGAAATTCGGACTTTTGAAAATCGGAACATCGAAATTCGGAATAAAGTTTTTCGGAGTATTTGGGTGTTCCCGCAATTATTTTCTCAAACGTTGTTCGAATTAAAAACATTCGACCAAACGTTGTTATACCAAACAAGGGTGAACCCTGGACCGATTTCGCTAATTTTTTTTGTAGTGTTCGTTATCAGAAGGGTCTTTTGAAAAAATATGTAGTTAAGAATATTAGAAAAGTGAATGCGGTACGAAGTTCGCCAGGACAGCTAGTTAAGACGGCTTGGCCTGCATCTTTGGGGGGTCCGCCGCGACCACCTCGCGGCTTGCAATTATTGCAAACGGCCGAGGCTGCGTTGCGGCGGAATATGAAGGGGTGGCAGTCGTGGCCGCATACATCTCGCCGAACAACATTAACGACGCTCAGTATGAGCTATGGCTCACTGAGCTCGACGTCGTCTTCACTGCGTGTCGTCCTCGCCCTGTCCTTCTCCTGGGAGACTTTAACGCCTGGTCTACGGCGTGGGGCTCCCGGGTGACCAATGGCAGGGGGAGATTACTTGAGGACTGGGCCACTACACGTGGACTAGAGCTCCTCAACCGGGGGAATGTCGCCACCTTCTGGCGATCGGGGGCCAGCTCGGTCGTGGACTTAACGTTCGCGACCCCTGTCCTCGCCCGCCGTATTATGGGCTGGTGCGTGGAGGAGGGTGTGGAGACGCACTCGGACCACCGATACATCCGGTTCGAGGTCGTCCCCCTACCTACCCTTCCACAGCCGGTACCGAATCCCCCGGAACCGCGTTGGGCGCTCAAGAGTTTAGACCGGGAGGCTGTCCTGGAGGCATCCATCGTGCAGGCCTGGATTCCGGCGCCGGACAGGCCTGTCGACGTGGATGACGAGGCGGAGTGGTTCAGGAGAGTCATGTCGCAAATCTGCGATGCGGCGATGCCTAGGGTTACACCCGGGCCGGCCAGGAAGCAGGTGTACTGGTGGTCGTCGGAGATCGCACAGCTGCGTGCAGCATGCGTCTCCGCCCGCCGTCAGTATACCAGGTTTCGCCGGAGGCATCGTCGACCAGACGACGCGGCAGCCCGGGAGGCGGAGCTATATGCGTCCTACAGAGAGGCTAAGGGCACCCTCCAGGAAGCGATCACGCGGGCTAAGACGGCAGCCCGCGAGGAGCTCTTGGAGACCCTGGAGCGGAACCCATGGGGGCGCCCATACCTACAGGTCAGAGGTAAACTCCGACCGAGGGCGCTTCCACTGACCCAGAGTCTCCAGCCGGATCGGCTGGAGGGGGTCTTGGGCTCTCTGTTTCCGACGAGCGTGGAGGAGCACATCCCTCCGCGCATGGCTCCGTCTCAGACGCGCAACGCGGATAGTAGCAGCGAAGACGACGTACCCGAAGTCAGAGAGGGTGAGTTAGGAGCGGTGGTACTACGGCTCAGTCACCGGAAAACCACCGCCCCTGGACCCGACGGCATTCCGGGCCGTGTATGGGTCCTGGCCCTCGAGGAACTCGGGCCTCGACTGAGGGGGCTCTTCAGCGCATGCCTCGAAAGGGGCCAGTTTCCCAAGGTGTGGAGGACGGGGAAACTGGTCCTGATCCGGAAAGCGGGGCGGCCGGTGGACTCACCGTCCGGTTACCGGCCGATCGTGCTGCTCGACGAGGTGTGTAAGCTCTTTGAGCGAATTATCGCGGAACGCCTCGTCGAGCATCTCACGCGTGTGGGCCCAGACCTAGCGGACAACCAGTACGGTTTTCGTCGGGGACGGTCCACCGTGAGCGCGATCATGCGCGTGAGGACCCTGGCGGAGGAAGCAGTCTCGCGGGGCGAGGTGGTGTTGGCGGTGTCTCTTGACATCGCCAACGCCTTTAACACCTTACCCTGGAGTTGCGTTAGAGAGGCACTGGTATACCACGAAGTGCCTCTCTGCCTCCGTCGTATTGTCGGGGCATATTTATCCGAGAGGGCTATAACATACCCTAGCTGGCTCGGGCCAGCTCGGCGAGATGTGTCGTGCGGTGTTCCTCAGGGGTCGGTCCTAGGACCTCTCCTGTGGAACATCGGATACGACTGGGTGTTGCGGGGTGCGTTGCCTGAGGGCGTAGGCGTAACCTGTTACGCCGACGATACGCTCGTCACGGCGCGGGGAGTAACGCACCAGGAGGCAACACTCAAGGTCACGACTGGGGTTGCTGAAGTCGTGGGTCGGATACGGCGGCTGGGACTGGACGTGGCACTGAATAAGTCCGAGGCGCTGTGTTTTCACGGACCTCGGCGCGGGCCACCTCCAGGATCCAGCATAAATGTAGGGAGCGTTAGCATCGGCATCGAGCCCACAATGAAGTATCTGGGGCTTGTACTCGATAGCCGGTGGAACTTCGGACCACACTTCCGAAGTTTGGTCCCCAAAGTGACGGGGGCGACAGCCGCGCTTTCGCGACTGATGCCCAACTTAAAGGGACCCAACGCTTCCTGCAGGAGACTGTACCTGGGGATCGTGCGGAGTATGGCCGTGTACGGGGCTCCCGTATGGGCGCCGAGACTGACGGCCAACAACGCTGCCATTTTACACAGATCGTTGAGGACCTTGGCCGTCAGGACAATACGAGGGTACCGCACGATCTCCCTAGAGGCTGCATGTCTCCTAGCCGCGACCCCTCCATGGGACCTGGAAGCGAGAGCCCTTGCGTCATTGTTTCAATGGCACAAGGAGGCGCTGGAGCGGGACCACAGGCCTGTGTCTCGAGAAATCGAGGCCCAGCGGTCCCAACTCCGACAGGATCTCATGGAGACATGGAAGGTGCGACTTCAGCAACCAAAGTGGGGAACCACCACCATCGCGGCGGTGAGACCGATCATGGAGGAGTGGCTGCAGAGGCAGCACGGTGGCCTCACGTATCGTGCGACACAGATCATCACTGGGCACGGAAACTTCGGTGAGTATCTGTTTCGCATGCATCGTGAGGTCACACCCGCGTGTCAACACTGTGAGGCTTCCGGCGAGGACACGGCATTCCACACGTTGGTGGAATGCTCAGCATGGGCGAGTCAGCGCCGGGACCTCGTGGTGGGCCTGGACGTAGATACGCTCTCGCTGGAGACCATGCTACGAGCCATGGTCTCTAGCGAGAGCCAGTGGAACGCGGCCGTTTCCTTCTGCGAGCAGGTAATGCTCGTGAAGGAGGCGGCCGGTAGGATGAGGGAGCGTACCCTCCCCGCTGAGTTCCGAAGTGTGCGGCGGGGACGCCGCAGACGTGACTACGCCCAGGACCATCGACCTCCATGATCGGGGCCTGAGGACGATGGATTAGCAACCCACCGTCCTTACAGAAGCAGGCTAGAAGGGCTGCGTGATGTGGGGCTTCACTCCACGCACGACTTCACTCACCGACGCGGGATTTAACCCGACCCCAAGGATGCGGGGTAACACCCGACCACCACGCAGTGGCCACAATGGGGGCCAAGGTCCGCCGGGCGCCACTGGGAATTCTCTCAGTGTCTACCGGAGGCGCTCGGCAATGGACGTAGGTGCGGCCGCAGCCCAGGGCAGCCGAATAAAAAAAAAAAAAAAAAAAAGGACAGCTAGTTATTAATAAAGTTGGAATAGGGAAGTGCATAAATTCATTTTAACACGTACAAAAAATCGCAAAAATACTAAATTATTAAATACAAAACCCACTAAAAAGTAACGTTTGACCTCAAACTTATGTGTGTACTTGTGTGTGACATCTTGACCACATTGATTTCCAGATCGTAAAGATATTTAACACTTATTTTATATGTTACTATTATTTCATATAAATATACGTTTCTTATTTATTTTTTATTTTACATATCTAATATATATCGATGTCATTTATAAACGCGAGAAGTAAATATTTTATAAACATTGATGACCATGAGGTTTATGATGCTACTGCATTACAGGATCATCAACAAGAATGTCTTAACCGATACCTTAATGTTCTATTATTGGAACAATACTCATACTTAAGGAACCATCCAGAGGTAACTAGTAAAGCACACGTATAAACTAGTATTTTTATTTTATTAAATAAAATATCGATCTCGCCCTCAATATGAAAATAAAAACATTTTTCCAAATCTATTAGTCCTACCTATAAATATACACATTATTTTAATATAACACAAATAACCAGTAAAGCACGCCGTCATAAGAGGTGATGCAGCGTTTTTTTTTAGTAATAAACAGTAATGTAAATAGTGGGACAATCAGTCTGAATCAGGTCCAGTAATTCTATCAATAGAACTACCTAATAGAAATATTGGATACACCCACATATTCAACCATTCGTACCTAGTATTGTATCGTGATCATACTCCAAAAGAGTTGGTGGGTACTAGTAGGACCACAAGGCTATTAAATGTGTTAACATCCAATGGAGGAACTGTGAAGGGAAACCTTGAGTACAAACCAAAAGTAGGTATACCACTGATAACTTAAAAGATGGAAATGTTATTGAATTTTTATTTCACTATTTGGAATGATTATCTTCTTCTGAAACCGACTGTACTGGTTATACCATAGTTACATGATTGTAGTAGTCAAAGAAAGAAATAAATAAACTAGGTATGCAATACATTCTGCTGTTGCAATATAATTGAGCCGAGTTTGTCGATCCGGGTCGAACTCCTAAACGACTGGACCGATCTTTATGAATTCAGATATATGCACTCACGGTGATGGTCACTATGGCCGTGCCAAATTTCAAAAAGATCGGTCCAGTCGTTTAAGAGGAGTTTGATCACGAACGAAATACACGAGTCGCCTAAGAAATAGCTTCGTAAACTCAGCTCAATAAAAAGAGTCGCATTACGACGGAAAACACACCGCAATTAGGTACATTCGATATCAACTAGGGTAAAAACGGGATAGATGCCCTACTTTTTGAAATTGCCTCCTAATTCTAAAAATGTTACTTTTTTATAAACAATTTGTATGAATGTACCTAGTGTAATTATATATGTTGAATTACTATTGCTTTTTTTTGACCTACCAAATACAGATTTGGTAGAATTTAGCTTTTAGAGAAACCCTTTTTTCGAGGATAGATGCCCTACTGTGTGGATAGTTGCCCCACCATGAAAATGCTATGAAGGATAGATGGCCGCAGTGCGGGATAGATGCCTTCTGTACTGTGTAAACGAAAAACGCAACCAATTTTACTCCTAAACTGCAAATGCTTTCAAGAAATATGGGATAGAATAACGAAAGATTTTAATTTTTTAATTTTTGAAGTTTTTAATTTTTACAGAATTATTTACAATAATGTCTTCTTAATTTCTATTATAAAATATTCAAAATCAAAGACAAATATACTTATTATTTAAAATATTTAATAACTGATTCAACAAAACTATTTGTTATTTACAATAAAAAATACAATATACTAAAAATATTTACATTACAAAATATCGTTTAAAAAATCCTCGAATACCGACTGGGCAGGTTCCCAGAATGCTGACTGTGTTGCCACGTTGGATGGCAATATTTATTCTTTGGGCCAGAAAATAGCCAGCCTTCTGGTCCTGAGAAGCTAACAAAATTATTAATTTTTAAAAGTTATTATAAAATTTTAATTGTCAAGAATTAACATGCATCAGCAGCAATCAAACATATATAAAATTGGAATACCATTAGAGACATTTCTAATCCTTAATAAAAACTTGAATTTTCCACATTTTGAGCCATAATTTCTGAAAAGTGTACAGGTCCATCCAGGGCATCTATACCTCGGAAATTTAGGGCAACTATCCTTTGTGATAGGTATAGATGCCCAAATATTTTTTTAAATAAATTACAATGAAAAGAGCAACTATTTATACTTAGATGCACACTTAATGAACCAGTATACTGACGTAATAGAAAATATAACATAGTTTATTACTACTTATAAAGTTACACAACGGCAAAAACTAACCTTTAATTTTACGTGTTCCTGTAGTTCGCTGCGGAGATGTTTACACACACTAGCGAAATACGTCCTCACCGTGTGACAGCCCGCAGCTAACGGAGGTGCGGGGTGACTGCGGCTCCTAATTATACTATTAATTCATAGTTGCGAGTTTGGGAAGTATGTTTTTTCGAAAATGAGGCACCTATCCCACTGCAGCATCTATCCGGGTTTTACCCTACTGTTATTACATTATGCTTATATGAATTGAATGAAAAGTAAAACTCATATCTTACTGAGAGATGTACGAAGTTACAAAGCTCAATTGCATGAAATAATCAAATTTCTTGCTTTTTGTTCTATAGATAAAACTAATGCTCAAAGGTTTAATTAGTCAAATGATGCATCGCCAACCACTGCGTATGAACCATGACCAAATAATTAGTGAGGCAGCTAATTATTTTACAAGTCTAGATAAGGATGGTATTAAAAATCTAAAGAAATCACTAAATAAGCACACAGGACAGAAATCTATGGTAAATGTTTGTAGCTATCCCTCTGTGTGAGAATGAAATACACGTAACGTAACGTAGTACAAAATGGGTTTACGCAAGTTTATCCTAAGTATATATCATAAGTCTTCCTGGAACAGGTTTTTCGGTGATTATTCCTCCGTGGTCACTTCGATGTTTCTGATTTCAGATATATGCACTTACGAGCATGGTCACTGCCACCATGCAAAGTTTGAGGAAGATCGGTTCAGCCGTTCAGGAGGAGTATTCCGTCAAGTGAAAACCCTCGAGTGTAGTAATAGGAGCTTCACTCGAAAAATACTAACAACATATTTTTAATAAGCTTTTAGCTGATCTCTCAACAAATAACTGGAAACATTGTGCCTTATACTCGATGTGCTGTGGATAGTTCCAGTTTATTGTATGTTTAGAATACCATACTGCAATCAGTTTGTAGATTAAAAGTTATTTAAGTTTTTGTAAGCAAGACCTACATTTAAAAATTGGTTATTATATATAAATATATTTTTTTAATTGATATAGTTTTAAAATTAAAGCAGTTGCTTGATAGATATTTAGCAGAATAGACGAAATGATAGAAAAATGTCAAGATTCGCTTACACAGCAACAATCAAATAAGTTCGAAGAAAAGAAGATGCCAGGAGTGGTTTCAGCTGAACTTTCAACTACTAACACCGATATATCCTCTTTTATGTCTATTATTACTTCAAAATCATCTTTAATAACTCCAGGTAAAAATTATGTTTACTTCTTACATTAAACTTACACGCCTTTAAAAACGTTTATCACCTTATCATCTTTATTGCTGATTCAATATTTTTTTGTAAAATTATACAATTTCTCCACAGAAAAAAAAACATCTCAGGAGCTATCATCGACAGAAATATACTATAATGTAATTCTAAGTATACTGGACCGAGCAGTATGCTCACAAATAACAGAGGAAGATATTCTTTATGATATTTCTAATGAGCATGTGATGAAAGCAGTGGAAGCGGCAATGGAAATACCCGTTCAAGCTATCCGGCAAGATGTTGAGGATCTTTTAAAAACGGCATATTATATGTTCAAGCTTAAGATTGAAGAAAAACGAAGAATTGGTAAGTAGTATTATTTTCTAGTACCTACCTATCTTCTTCTATCTATCTATTCTACCGATTGGCTGGAAGATTGCCTCATTTTAGTCTTAAATATTCTTACAACCAAAATCAAATCCAAAAAAAGACAAATCAGGAAAGGTTTAAAAGGTAAAACTGAGGCTGTCCGAGGATCGCTGGGACCACTAGTAAGTATATCTTCTTCTCTTCTTTTCATCTTCTTCTTCTTCTTATAAATAAAAATAAATTGCTGTTCGTTTGTTACGTTAAAGATTGAGAACGGCTGGACCGATTTGCCTAATTTTGAACTCAAAACACTCATAGTAGTTCAGGGAAGGCGGTACTAAGTTCGCCAAGCTAGATAGTATACCTACTAGACAAAATAAGCGAGTCAATCAAAAAGAAACGTGAAACTTTGCGATATTTGTGTGTAAAATCGGATATTAAATACTTTTTGACGCGTGTTGCTTTTGCAAAATATCATATTTAACATGTTTGAAGGTAAAGGATAAGTAATACACTTGATAACCCATTCATAATATAATCACAATTCACCAAGCAGTATTGATCATTTCATCAAGCAGTACATAAGTCTACCTCACTTTGGTGCACGTAGCGGATAAAAGAAATGACTTTAAAAAAAGCCATATTAGTAAGATACGAGTATATACTTAATTTCAGCTGTTCAAAAGGAAAAGAACAACAAAGCTAAGAGGAAATGGAAAGAGATACTGCGGCGGCTTCACAACTATAAAGGTACATTATAGAAATTACCGACTAGATTTAATAATACAAAGCATTTTTTAAAGATTTATTGTTTTTGTCTAATATAGGCCAAATCAATGAATCCTAATCGATTCTACTCACCAAATACTAAACAGAAGTTGATTCAATAATATTACAAATAAAAACAATCAAAGAGTAGATTAGTAGCTTTGAATAGTACGTAGTAGTAGAACACTTTTGAGTAAGAGTATAGCAAAAGTGGCTAAATCAGTGGAATAAGTGCATATTTTTTATGTTTATAATTTATGTTTAAATAGGTTATAATATTCAACAAGAGAAGAGATCCTTTCAACACTTTAGTAAACAACCCGATTATAACCGCACAAAATGCCACTACAACCGTTATCCAAAGGTATATGCTAATTTTTTATCGATGTATATTCAATCGTTTACGAGTGTGTGTTATGGTGAGTTATAAACATCTTTCGCGAATGTCATTCTAAAACCTAATGCAATAATTATAATAAATTGACAAACTGTTAGCATGCTAAATATCTAGTAGATATTTAGCATGTAACTTTCACACAAAATAACCTGTAATTATTGAATTAGTCCGGAAACGTCAGATTCAAAACGTCGGATTTTCATATTGTCAGAGTTTGAAAACTAAGGTCAGAGTTACAAAATGTCACGTATAATGATGATAAAAAATCTACCTACCAATCTTTATATTTATTTTTTATCATAGGTAAATACTATATTGGGTAAATACACTTACGTGTATATAGACTTAAGGGGTCCAAAGTTTGGACTAATATAATAAAAGGCAAATAGCTATGGAGAATGTCCCTTTTAGCTCTCGAGAACTGCTTATGCCACAATGATGGTTGACCCCTCTATGGATAGCCCTCGATCAGGACGCAAGCCAAAAAGTAGAAAATTTGACCTACCTCTAAGGGGTCCAAAGTTATAGGCCAAAACCTATGAATTATTATATTTATTCTAATACTTGGACTATAACTTTGGACCCCTTAGGGCTAGGTTGAAATTTACCTATAGGTTAAGAAATGATTTTGAATAATACTTTTATCTTCAACGTTTTACTGATCTTCTAACTTTTAATTTTGTACTTCCAGGACAGCTTCGGTGTCTATTTACCTCAAACAACAGCTTTTGCTGAAGAATCTGTTACAATGCCCGTTTACGTAGATGAAACCACGGAACAAGATGAACATATTCTAACTGATACAATAAGTCTGAAGTCACGTGCTACAATGAAATCTGGGGTGTTATTAACAGCGTTTTTATGTGACGGTAAAAAAAAATTTAAGTATATTATCAAAGGAAAGAATCCGAAAGGAAATAGAGTGGATAAGCCTCCTGAATCGACTTCAGCATACACGATTTTGTTTAAACCTGGACGAAAACTGTTTCGAAAAATGTAATATTAAATGTGTAGAAGCTTATTTTTATATGTAAATATACTCTTTTACTCATCATACATAGTTTTTAATAGACGATCAATTCCTTACGCTGCAAACACAAATAAACTAATTGTGGCGATGCGAGATCGCACCGCAAAAAAAATCGATGCAAATTGCTGCGATCGTAATTCCTGCGGCGAAGCGTTTCCCTTCCACGACTCGGGAGACCATTCTTTGACGACCGTCAACTATACTGAAGAATTAATTATATTTATACTTATTTCGTGAATGGATTGCTACGGAGACACAAAAAAAAGAGACAATAAAGATTTTGGATTCATCCATTTATTAATATTAAAATGATGAACGCCGATGGGAAGGGTTATAACTAATTTCGTCGAAAATATGAAGGTTTAAAAACAAACCACCAAAAATTATTAGTTTAGAATTCACGGATCAACGCACAGTCGAATCAAAACCACTTATCGTAGAGACCTGAAACTTGTGTATTCTTTGTATGACGTAGCCACCCGATAAGGGCTTTCCGAAATTCAACCCCTAGGGGGATGAAAAGGGAGGGCAAAGTTTTTTAGACCTTGAATAACTTTTTTCCATACACGGGAATGAAGGGGAACTTAAGTTTTATTATAATTATGTTTTGAACAATTTTACCGATTTTCAGCTTGTGATTTAATGCATCTTCCACTCCCGTCGTACCGTATGTATCATTGACCTGCACCATCAATAGTGCAGATGAGACTAATTAGTTTCATTTGCACTATTAATATGGATACCACTATTTCACCATACTTTCCTTGTCCCCGTCGTACAGACAATTAATATTACTGACATAAAATGACAGAATTAAAACAAAATAGTTACCTTGTCAATGTCAACACCAAATAATACTTATTAGAACAAGCAAAAAGGAAATACGTTATAGGTCACACTATAAGTTTTGCGTAACTTAAAAAAACTACACGTTAAAACCAAAATATTATGTTTATTGCTTTTCAAAATACTCTCCTTTACATTTTAAACATTTTTTCATGCGATCGAACCATTTTTTAAAACAGGAGGACCACAGATCTGAAGGCATGTTTTCTACGTGCTGATTGAACGCTATCACTGCCTCTTCGGAGTTGGTAAAAGTGAAACCTCTCATCAAATCTTAGATTTTGGGGAAAATACAGAAATCATAGGGTGCTAGGTCGGGGCTATGCGCAGGATGGGTGACCAGTTTTACTTTTTCGGAAGCTAAAAATGACTTTGTTTTGTTGGCCGTGTGTGAAGAAGATTAATGCAATGCGTGAAATGGGGTAGTGTTTGTTGAACTATCACTTCACACTTCTTTCAGGACAGTTAGGGTGCACAAGATGAGTGCGAGATCGTAGAACGGATATACCACAACCTAAGCAAACTCTTCTATGTCCAAACACTGGAGGTGGTATAGTCTCTCCTTCAGGTACTTGTTGTAGTATCTCAAAGCATTCAAAGCATAGGTTATCTTCAGGAGAGGCCTGCAAAAATAAACAACCATTTCAAAATCTAGCAATCCATGTAAAATAATATTCTAAAACATAATACTGTGAAACAAGATTATATTCTTCACATGACAAGTTTATCCTTGTTTTTATATGATTACTTTTGTATTTTACTAAAGAATTATAACACGATAAATAGATATTAATTACCGGTGTTGGTGATATCCAGACACGAAGAATATTTGTCATGAATGCAGTCGCGTCTTGTAATAGACGCCGGCGCTGGTGTGATAGTCTCATGAACATGAAACAGTTGATACACCGTAGTCGATTATCCGCCATCGTTCACACAATAAATAAAGAGTATCTATCTCGATGTTTTTGTTGATTATTATAGCTACGGAGGAACACTAGCCTCGACTCGACGTACGACTTATAAAAATCTAAAAAAACTACAAATAAGCACTGAAATCACAACAAACGAAAAAACAGTCACGAGAGCGGCAACGTCAGTGACAAAAAGTGACATTTAATTAATGTTATGTTTATGTTACTCAAATGAAATCGCACTTAATAAACAGATTCACAATTAAGTACGTTTTTTTACAAATTATAGATATAAATTATTGAGTGTACGTATTGCTGTATGAACATTATAATACTATTTAACATGTAATATGATGTTAATAATAAAATATCATTACTTACATAATAATAACATAATATTATATTTATTAACCGTAAAAGCCTTCTCCAGAATAACCTTTAGTTTATTTTACTATTGTTTTTAGTTTATACTACACTTCACTTCAGCAAACTTGAAACAGTTCGTGTTCGTGTACTGATTTAATACGGGGAAATTGGTAGAGTTACATTTTAGTTTAGTATTTACTGGCAATACTTGTAATAACGAAAGGAAATTGACGATCTTGCATTTTTGCAAGTCATATAAATAGCAAATTATTAAACATATTTTTTTCTATTATTTTGAAAGTTGTTATAAAAATTAAAGACAGTATTTTAAATTATATTTTGATTGTTGCACACTCTGAAACCATGATTGGGCTTACTCCTTTACGTGAATAAAGATTCGATAAGCTCGATAGCCAGCCTTCGAAATTTACATTACCGTAAGTCAAAATTAAATTCGTGCTCTCAACTTTGTTTATAAAGTGTCACGTAACGAACGTGTAACGATACGTTTGCGATACGAAAGTAATTTAAAATCGCTCGTGCTGCTTAAATTAGTTACTTTCACGCACGATAGGGGCGCTGTACAAATGTCATACAATTGTTTGTCGATGACGATACGAATACTTTTTCGCTAGTCGTTCGTTCTCGAGGCTTACACAACATAGAATTCATATGAGTTAAAAACAATATCATTAGATATAAATAAAAAGTTGTTATTGAATTAATGTACTAAGTAATTTAATAACAAAATATTTCACATATTAAGTACCAGTATTTTATAATAGACACAGATTAAAATGCATTAAATAAATTATAAATAAGATAAGTCTAAGATATATCTAAAACAAAATTATTATTATCAAGGATTGAGAATATTAATTTTAAGAACTATTTTATTTAGTAACTTTAGTAGAATATTATATGCATGGACCTTTTCTGGTTAGGAAAAAGAATGAGTTTCTAAAATAACCAAGAAATTCAAAGTTCGTACGAAGCACTCTATCAAACCGTTAACCAGTGTTTTGGGGTTCTTTTTCTCATCGGTTACCAAGTAGTTCTTCGATTATTAGTGACGAAGGCTCAAATTACCTAATCAACGGGATGTTTCAAACAGTGGTCCTACTGTTTGAAATTCACAAATTCCCGAATCCACAAATTCCCGAATATCGACCATAGCCACTGGTAATTACTTCTCTTTACAAGTCATGTTTATGTTTTTATTCATTTTATTTCTTTTCGAATAATATTTCGTAAAGAAAATACTACATTATATTTGCTTCTCGTACCGATGCAACATTTTCTTGCATCCCGCTTCCGTTTTCTCACCTTCCGTAGCTAAGATTTTTTTGAAAGAAAACGGTGCAAAGGGCCAGCCGCCACCCATATAAAATTTACTCATGAACTCCACCCTGTAACAATCAATCAATCATCATAATCAGTAATGTATCTTAGGTACCATCACCTCAGATTCAGTCCACCGCTGGACAAACATATTTACATACTTAATAATATTTCTTTAAGTCGTAATTTAGTAGATGACGTGGGTCCATCTAGTTTCTCATATTATTGAGATCGTAGAAAAAAAATATTGTGAGCTTCCCATGATTTCCTGAGCTCTCCTGAGTCGAAAAAAATATTTCTGGAAAACGTATGTACGAAGAGTACATCCTTCACCGTTTGGCCAATTTCGTTAAAATTTAGCACGCACGTGTCTTTTAATAGTGGGACAGTAGATGATGGGAAGCTCATTAACGTAACTTTTCCTGGGTTTAATTTTGAAGAGTGAAAATCTACCAAAAAACAGCGGCAACAACAAAAACAGCATAAGCGGGATACTCATGAAAATTCAAAATAAAAGTTATAAATTTTTGAAATTTTTACATGCAATTTTTCAAGTAAAAGTACTACTATGACGGTCAATTTATTTGGTTCCTAATCCTTCTTGATGAAGTTTTGGTTTCCCTATAATTCTTTGTTCATTTATGAAAATAATGTACTGTCTCATAGATGGAATCAAGCAAGTATGATTATAAAATAACTATGAAAAATCACTAACCAATGCAATCTTAGTGTATGTAGAAATGCAGAAAGTCCCTCCATGACCACCAATATGGCGACGCTGAATACAGCCCACATTGTAAATATTAAAAATATTTTAATACATCCAAAAATCGTGTGATCATTTAGTGCCATTTTCGCAAAAATCATATGAAACAACATTTCTGATAATTCTGAAATATAACGTTTGGTAGATAATATTATGTATTTTTGACTAGTTTAATTTGTTTTAACTCTGTTAAGGTTTTAGAAGCTTATAGGCAAGCGGCAAACCCCCGAAAAAGTGCGTAGAAATGAAAATGACTGACCAATCACTAAAAATATGATCAAATGCGCCGATACAAGTTTGTACTTTTTGTAAACCTTGGACCAAAAGAAGTCAATTGGTAAGAAAACAAAATCTGTGCCGGTGGGCTATTAATTGTTTTAAACATATCAATTTGTAAACCGATAAAAAGTTGAATACTTCTCAGATCTTAAGCTTCAACTGACTACTTTTAAAAATGAGAAAATATACATTTATCACATCGTAAAATCTATTTATACACTTAGCGTTTTTTTAGCGTTCCACAATCCGGAGGCAGTGAGAAATATTTAATAATTGAATGATTTCCAATAAAAAAAAAATATTCTATTTTTTTTGGAGTTTGGAGTTCCTTATTGATTGCCCGTTTGAATCCTGTCAAATTGCACGCACTTTATACGAGTTGCCGTGACTCTACGTGCGTATAATAGTGTATCTTAACTCGGAAAAACGCAACGCTATTTTACGATGTATGATAGATCGAACCTTCTTCCACCATCTCGTCAATCTTTGACGGCTCACAGTTGCCCGCGGAATAATTTCCCATTCTCATGCCCATCACTGCAAAGGGCCGAAAGTGTGATATATATGGGAGTGATTGTCGATCATAGACTGTCCTTCGAGCTCCATATAGACCACTTAACCATGAGACTGCGCAAACTAATATATTTATTCAAAACAATTCGGACAGTTGTGTTATGAGGATGGTCTACTTTGCACTAGCAGTCTCTGATCGAGTATTGTGTTACGGTCTGGGGGGGAGCAGCCAAAACTCATCTCATCGAAGCGGAAAGGGCACAACGTGCGATCCTAAAAGTAAGCAGGAGTCTCCCTTTCCGATTTCCAACGGATGACTTATACAGAATCTGTGACGTTCTCACTGTCAGACAGTCTTTTGTACTTAATACTGCATTAAAGCAGTATTCATTGCTGCGATATGACGAAAACATATTAAAAAACAAACGTAGGAAACATAATGTATGCCAGACTCAGCTGTATAGGACGTCCTTCTCTCATCGATTTTTCTGTTTCTTGGGACTCTACTTATACAACAAATTAAATCTAAAATTAAACATACACCCATTAAACTCCACAAACTCTAAAGTCGATAATTACAGACTTTTTAAAAACTCTGAACTATGATCAGACTGAAAACCTTATGACTCCACCTGAATAACTCTTCATAGACGATATGGACATATAAACCTTTACATTACATAAGCCTTTGCCATGGGTATTCTCGCAAAACCAGTACCTACACTATTCATCTCTAATTCGCCAATACACACACACACATGCAGACATACACACACATACACACACACGCATACACACAAACACTCACAACCTTACCTAGTTAGTTTTAGTTGTTGGTTTTGGTTATTATTGTTTAGAATACTGTTACTTATATAGACATATAGGTCGTTCCGCAAGCTAGCTTAGTGTTATATCAAATAGATCTATATAAAAAGCTTAATTATAGTTGCTCATGCAGCTCTGTATATTTCCTATATGCCTATCATTATACAGTGTAGTGTGTTCATGCGTATGTATATATTATTATGATTTCCAAAATGTTCGACACTGCCTAATCCGCGTGGGGGCTAGGGTGACCTGTGTTACCGGTTTGACAATCAAACTTAATTCAGGCACCTCTCTCGCTCAAATTAGGCTTTGGCAAATCCCATTATGTAAACTTTAGGAGTACTTAAAACGAATTTGTAAGAGAGAAATAAAAACATTATTATTATTTTTATTCCCTTTATTACATTTTATTACGTATTTACTATATTTATAAATAAACTTATAAAAAAACACAAATATATTTAAAAATATAAAAAATAGTGACCCACCGGTATCGAGTACAGTGACCAAGCTACCGGTGGTTAGGGCTCCAGAGACAGGAACTTCCGCACAATACGGGCCGTATGCAACAGAACCGCCTTCTGCATCAAGCCCTTGACCTAGCTGCGTAACGCGAGGTGTCTGTAGGTGGTGGTCGAGGCTCTTGGCTATTAAACCATGAGCAGTTACGACTTTCGGAACAATAATCGCCGAATCCACATCCCACATGTCGACAATCTCGTGAGCTAAGTCCAAATATTATTTTTTTATTTTATTATTATTATATCGTTTATTCATTTATACTCTTATTTTATACATTTTTAAATACATTTATAAAACACAAATAGGTACCTATATACTAAAAATATTTACATTACAAAATATCGTTTAAAAAATCCTCCGCGTCATTGCCGACTGGGAAGGTTCCCAGAATGCTGACTGTGTTGCCACGTTGGATGGCAATATTTATTCTTTGGGCCAGGAAATAGCCAGCCTTCTGGTCCTGAGAAGCTAACAAAATTATTAATTTTTAAAAGTTATTATAAAATTTTAATTTACAAGAATTAATAATTAATAATTCATTTTCCATATTTTAGGCCATAATTTTAAGTGTACAAGTCTATCCAGATGCCCCTAAGGGCATCTATACCTCGGAAATTTAGGGCAACTAACCTTTGTGATAGGTATAGATGCCCAAATATTTTTTAAATAAATTACAATGAAAAGAGCAACTTTTTATACTTAGATGCACACTTAATGAACCAGTATACTGACGTAATAGAAAATATAACATAATTTATTACTACTTATAAAGTTACACAACGGCAAAAACTAACCTTTAAATTTTTTACGTGTTCCTGTAGTTCGCTGCGGAGATGTTTACACACACTAGCGAAATACGTCCTCACCGTGTGACAGCCCGCAGCTAACGGAGGTGCGGGGTGACTGCGGCTCCTAATTATACTATTAATTCATAGTTGCGAGTTTGGGAAGTATGTTTTTTTCAAAAATGACGCACCTATCCCACTGCGGCGTCTATCCGGGTTTTACCCTACATTTAAAAATATAAAAAATAGTGACCCACCAGTAGCGGAGTAGGACCCAAACTACCGGCAGTGGAGGCTCCAGACTGAGAAACCTCCTAACAATACGGCACGTGTCGAGGATAACAGCCTTCTGAATCTGACTCTTGATCCAACAATCTAACGAGAGTCTCTTGAGATGTTGATCGAGACTCTTCGCTATTAATCCGTTTGCTGAAACGACCACCGGGACAATGATCGTCGAGTCTACGTCTCACATGGCGGTTATCTCGAAGGACAGATCAAGGTATTTACTAAGTTTGTCCTTCTCTGCCTTCACGAGATTTTCGTCATGCGGGACGGCGATATCGACGAGCACTGCCCGAACGCCGATCAACCAACAGGATATCGGGCCTATTGGCAACAATAGTCCTGTCCGTGATGATTGATCGGTCCCAGTAGAGCAATGCACGACCATTCTCAAGAACTGGCACTGGTGTGTACTTATAGTACGGTACTTCAAACTCAATAAGGCCATATTGAAGAGCAAGTTGCTGGTGGATGATCCTGGCTACTTGATTGTGCCTATTGAAGTCCTCGGTGTTAGCAAGATACGAACAACCGGAAATAATATGGCGAAGTGATTCACCAGGACGGTGGCATGCTCGACAAATGTCGACCGTTCCGTCCTTCATAATGTATTTCCGATAGTTGTTCGTCTTGATAACCTCATCTGCAATTGCACAGGCACAAGCTTCAGTTTCCTCAAAGAGGTCCCCAAAACGCAGCCAGTTCACCGATGCGAGCAGGTCTACAGCGAGACCTGTTAAGACTCGGTAGAACCGCCCGTGTAGCTCCTTGCTCTTCTATACGTCCTTACGGTCTTCAGTACTTAACACCTTTGGTTTACGCCAGTTCTCGTTAGCCAAGGAAAGAGGTGTCAGACCCTTGTCAACCTTCACAACATCGCAATGAATGCCACACCCGTTCTTTAGAAAGTAATCTCTCAGACTGCACACTTCACGGTTGTGGAGGTTCTTGGCATTTAAAAAGCCTCGACCCCCACACTTCCGCGGAATGTACAGTCTCATGACAGATGATCGTGGGTGTAACATTCGATGCAATGTCAGTTGTTGACGGACTCGCCTATCCAGGGCGTCTAGTTCCGTTTGAGTCCACCTAAGTATGCCAAAGGAGTATAACAATAAAGGTTGCACCCAACCGTTGAAAGCCCGCATTTTGTTACCACCGGACAAAGAGCTGTTAAGAACTAATGTCAGACGGCCAAAAAAACGTTCTGTCACCGATTTCTTAATATCCTCTACCGCTATACCCAATGCTCTGACATACCTAGATATCTGTATGTTTCGGTCTCGGTGAGAGATCTGAGAGTTATTATCTCAGAAAGTTGTAAATTCGGCGAATTTACAACCTTCTCCCGCTGTACATGCAAAACCGCACACTTTTCAACACCGAACTCCATCTTAATGGCACTACTAATAACTTCCGTAGTTTTTAATAACGTCACTAAATCTTGGTGCTTTAGTGTGAACAGTTTGAGGTCATCCATATACAACAGGTGAGAAATAAGCTCACCCCCTCTACGAAACCGATAGCCTAGTCCTGAATCCTTCAGCAATGTGCTAAGTGGATTCAGTGCTAGACAAAATCACAATGGACTCAAACTGTCGCCCTGGAATATACCACGCTCAATCCTTATCCAGTCATGCGGACCAGAAGCGCACTCACCACTACCTGGTTGACGAAGGACTGTGGTCCACTGCCCCATACACGAGACTAAGAAGGATTTAAGAGTCGGATTAATATTTTACCCATCTCTAAAATCCTCCTCAGCCATGAATGAGGCACCGAATCATAAGTCTTCTTGTAGTCAATCCAGGCAGTAGAGAGGGCGCCCCTACTACGCTTGACCTGTTGGCTAATGGCCATGTCAATAAGGAGTAGCTCCTTAGTACCACGTGACCCAGCCCTACATCCATTCTGAGCGCTATCTAAAATGTTGTTCGATATTATATGTGAATTTAATTTACTTCTCAGAATAGATGTAAGGAGCTTGTAGATGGTAGGTAAGCAAGTGACAGGTCTATAGTTTTTTGGTTCCGTGGTACTACCTGATTCGTGGAGCAGGAAGGTGATGCCAGTGGTCATAAAAGCGGGTAAGGAACCAGACTCGAGGGCTTTTGACCCACTTTATCCAAAAGTTGTGCAATCCATCCGGCCCAGGATTTTTACAGTTCGGGGCCGTACGAATTGCACAACTAACGTCTTCGGAGTCTATGGTATACAATAGTATTGCATTCATGCTCGACGATATGGATCCAATCGCCCTCCGAATGTTCGACGGGCACCGACCATATGTCACGCCAAAATTTATTCATGGTGTGAGAATCTGGCAGCTGCCCGTCACTCAAACGTTGTCTAGTTCCCTCCCACACTCGATACACCTTCCTTTGATCACTTTGGAAGATACGATTCTGCCAGTATCTGTCCACACGCTCTGTGTAACGCCGGATACGGCCTGCCCATGCATACACTTTCTGTTTCAGAAAGTCAATACGTTCCGTGACATTGGCTACGTATTGCTGGGGGCCAATACCAGTCCCAGCAAATGCCTGAGTCATGAAACGCATGACCCGGGGACGGTTATTTCCCCGCCTGAAACAGATAAGCTTTGCAATAAGAGTCCTAAATGTGCCGATACGTCGCTCGATTTTTGCCTGCCATACGGGAACACCATCCGGTCGTGGTGCACGGTTAACTTCGGGGAACTTAACACGTGCAACACGACAAGCGGCAATAGCTCCACAGTAAAGAATCGAGTGAGTATCGAGCAAATCATTGCTAGTCCGTAAATACGGAGCTAGCAATGCATTCAGGGCTCCCACCAACGCCCGATTTCGCTTATGCATGGGCAAGCGTGGTAGCCGTGGTCTAGACTTAGGTATGAACCTATACTGCGAGATCGCATCCTCCAAAGTACTCCTTATTTGCTCGCTTACCTGGATAGATATATCACTCGTGTTATCTCCCGTGTCGGCTGCGGGCTTGGCTAAGATTGCACTTGTTGCAACCGTCTGTATCTCAGGTGACGGTGCTCTCGTTGACACTGAAGCTGTACGAGTAGATAATACTTCCAGGCGTAGTCGATCAAGCACAGATTGATCCAGCAACTTACATCGTTGGATTGCCCGCACTTGATCCGATAGTCGTTGGACGGCAACGGTCATTGCTGGTTCAAGAGCCTAAAACAAAGGAAGCATCCTTATTATTATTATTGTTTATTCATTTATATTCTTATTTTATACATTTTTAAATACATTTATAAAAAACACAAATACATTTAAAAATATAAAAAATAGTGACCCACCAGTAGCGGAGTAGGACCCAAACTACCGGTGGTGGAGGCTACAGACTAAGAAACCTCCTAACAATACGGCACGTGTCGAGGATAACAACCTTCTGAATCTGACTCTTGATCCAACAATCTAACGAGAGTCTCTTGAGATGTTGATCGAGACTCTTCGCTATTAATCCGTTTGCCGAAACGACCACCGGGACAATGATCGTCGAGTCTACGTCCCACATGGCGGTTATCTTGTAGGACAAATCGAGGTACTTGCTAAGTTTGTCCTTCTCTGCCTTCACGAGATTCTCGTCATGCGGGACGGCGATATCGACGAGCACTGCCCGACGCTGGGTCCGATCAACCAACACGATATCGGGCCTATTGGCAACAATAGTCCTGTCCGTGATGATTGATCGGTCCCAGTAGAGCAATGCACGACCATTCTCAAGAACTGGCACTGGTGTGTACTTATAGTACGGTACTTCAAACTCAATAAGGCCATATTGAAGAGCAAGTTGCTGGTGGATGATCCTGGCTACTTGATTGTGCCTATGCAAGTACTCGGTGTTAGCAAGATACGAACAACCGGAAATAATATGGCGAAGTGATTCACCAGGACGGTGGCATGCTCGACAAATGTCGACCGTACCGTCCTTCATAATGTATTTCCGATAGTTGTTCGTCTTGATAACCTCATCTGCAATTGCACAGGCAAAACCTTCAGTTTCCCCAAAGAGGTCCCCAAAACGTAGCCAGTTCACCGAAGCGAGCAGGTCTACGTCGGGTCCTGTTAAGACCCGGTAGAACCGCCCGTGTAGCTCCTTACTCTTCCATACGTCCCTACGGTCTTCAGTACCTAGCACCTTTGGTTTACGCCAGTTCTCGTTAGCCAAGGAAAGAGGTGTTAGGCCCTTGTCAACCATCACGACATCGCAATGAATGTCACACCCGTTCTGTAGAAAGTAATCTCTCAGACTGCACACTTCACGGTTGTGGAGGTTCTTGGCATTCAAAAAGCCTCGACTTCCGCGGAATGTACAGTCTCATGACAGAAGATCGTGGGTGTAACATTCGATGCAATGTCAGTTGTTGACGGACTCGCCTATCCAGGGCGTCTAGTTCCGTTTGAGTCCACCTAAGTATGCCAAAGGAGTATAACAATAAAGGTATCACCCAACCGTTGAAAGCCCGCATTTTGTTACCACCGGACAAAGAACTGTTAAGAACTTTTGTCAGGCGGCCAAAAAAACGTTCTTTCACCGATTTCTTAATATCCTCTACCGCTATACCCAATGACTCTGACATACCTAGGTATTTGTATGTTTCGGTCTCGGAGAGAGATCTGAGAGTTATTATCTCAGAAAGTTGTAAATTCGGTGAATTTACAACCTTCCCCCGTTGTACATGCATAACCGCACACTTATCAACACCGAACTCCATCTTAATGGCATTACTAAAAACTTCCGTAGTTTTTAATAATGTCACTAAATCTTGGTGCTTCAATGTGAACAGTTTGAGGTCATCCATGTACATCAGGTGAGATATAACCTCACCCCCTCTACGAAACCGATAGCCTAGCCCTGAATCCTTCAGCAATGTGCTAAGTGGATTCAGTGCTAAACAAAACCACAATGGACTCAAACTGTCGCCCTGGAATATACCACGCTCGATCCTTATCAAGCCTTGCGGGTCAGAGGCGTGCCCACCACTACCTGGTTGACGAAGGACTGTGGTCCACTGCCCCATACACGAGACTAAGAAGGATTTAAGAGTCGGATTAATTTTATACAACTCTAAAATCCTCCTCAGCCATGAATGAGGCACCGAATCATAGGCCTTCTTGTAGTCAATCCAGGCAGTAGAGAGGGCGCCCCTACTCCGCTTGACTTGTTGGCTAATGGCCATATCAATGAGGAGTAGCTCCTTAGTGCCACGAGACCCAGCCCTACATCCATTCTGAGCGTTATCTAAGATATTATTAGATACTATGTGCGAGTTTATTTTACTTCTCAGAATAGATGTAAGGAGCTTGTAGATGGTAGGTAAGCAAGTGATGGGTCTATAGTTTTTAGGTTCCGTGGTACTACCTGATTTATGGAGCAGGAAGGTGATGCCAGTGGTCATGAAAGCGGGTAAGGAACCAGACTCGAGGGCTTCTTGATACTGTGTTGCCAAGCGTTCATGCGAGCTCTGAACCCATTTTATCCAAAAGTTGTGCAATCCATCCGGCCCAGGACTCTTCCAGTTCGGGGCCGTACGAATTGCACAACTAACGTCTTCGTAGTCTATGGTAATAGACTCCATGGGTTCGATGGTATTGCATTCACGCTCGACGACACGGATCCAGTCGCCCTCCGAATGTTCGACGGGCACCGACCATATGTCACGCCAGAATTGATTCATGGTGTGAGCATCTGGCAGTTGTCCGTCGCTCAAACGTTGTCCAGTTCCCTCCCACTCTCGGTACACCTTCCTTTGGTCACTTTGGAAGATGCGATTCTGCCAGTATCTATTTACACGCTCTCTATAACGACGGATACGGCTTGCCCATGCATACACTTTCTGTTTCAGAAAGTCAATACGTTCCGTGACATTGGCTAAGTATTGCTGGGGACGAATACCGGTCCCAGCAAATGCCTGAGTCACGAAACGCATGACCCGGGGACGACTATTTCCCCGGCTGAAAGAGATAAGCTTTGCAATGAGAGTCCTAAATGTGCCGATACGTCGCTCGATTCTTGCCTGCCATACGGGAACACCATCCGGTCGTGGTGCACGGTTAACTTCAGGGAATTTAACGCGTGCAACACGACAATCGCTCCACAGTAAAGAATCGAGTGAGTATCAAGCAAATCACTGCTAGTCCGTAAGTACGGTTCTAGCAATGCATTTAGGGCTCCCATCAACGCCAGATTTCGCTTATGCATTGGCAAGCGTGGTAGCCGCGGTCTAGAATTAGGTATAAACCTATACTGCGAGATCACATCTTCCAAAGTACTCCTCAATTGCTCGCTTACCTGGATAGACGTATCACTCGTATCATTTTCTGCGTCGAATGCGGGTTCCGCTAACGTCGCACTTGTAGCAACCGTCTGTGTCACAGGTGACGGTGCTCTCGTTGACACTGGAGCTGTACGAGTAGATAATACTTCCAGGCGTAGTCGATCAAGCACAGATTGATCCAACAACTTACATCGTTGGATAGCCCGCACTTGATCCGATAGTCGTTGGACGGCAACGGTAATTGTTGGTTCAAGAGCCTGAAACAAAGGAAGCATCCTTGAACGATACGCAGTCAGGTTGGTTTCCCCATCTGTAGCCTCATAATATGCCCGCATAACGTTTTCATTGATGGATGAAGTCCATCGCATGCGGTGCACAATACCACCGGTAGTGGGGACCCTACTCGAAGCTGGCAGGCTTCGGGGCCCCAAACTGCTCGGCGGCCGGCCTCTCCCTCGCCGGCGTACAGGTGTTGGCGACGACGGCGGAGAGAAATACTCGTCACTTGAAGAGCTCGACGCCTCAGCGAGCACCTGTGTCAGCGATGTGCGGTCCGGTGCCTGCGAGGCGGAGTTTAGTGACGAGTCCGGGGGTGTTATTTGCGCATTTCTGCTTCTGGCTCTTGTTTGCATCTCACAATCACTTCATATTGTTTGACCATAATATTGAATGTGTTGTTGATATTTTTGAATTAATTGAATGACATGTGTCAAATCTTCGTTGCATATTTTGTAGACTATGTTTATTGTTCTAAAGTTCTAAAATATTATAAAATCCTTTATGTATTGACTTTTTGCTGATATTATTATGAAATCTGAAGTAATTGTATAAATTTAGGTAATAATATATGAATAAAAATATTAAAATATTTTAAGAATGAAAATGATGTCTGAGACGTTCAGAGTTGCCAGTTTATTATTATTATTATTATGTGAAAAATTTATATTTTCTCATTTTGAAAAATAGTGAGTTGAAGCTTAAGATCTGAGAAGTATTCCGCCGCAGGATTTTTTTCAATTCGATCAAAACTCGCCAAGATACAAAAAATTGAAATTAATCGTTTTTGCGCTTTAAAATGGTTGTAACATTTTTATAACGCATTTTATCGAAAAAAACAGACGAGTTAAAGGTGTCCTATTTTGCCCGTTTTACCCTTAGAAATCATTTTCCAATATAAAAACCACCTTTTATCAGTTTACAAATTGATATGTTTAGATTTTGTTTTCTTACCAATTGACTCCTCTTGGTCCAAGGTTTACAAAAAGTACAAACTTGTATAGGCGCAATCACATTTTCAGTGATTGCTCAGTCATTTTAGTTTTTCAGAGGGTTTGCCGCTTGCCTATTATACATGGTGTCCGCAAAGGTAGACTATAGAAATTCCTTATAATTTTTTTATAACATCTGTCATTCTAATATTGAAAATTTTGTAGTAATCAAATGTAAAATTCACTAAAAATAATCATGGACCGTTTCCCCAAGAACGTGAAATAATCGTGTCAATGTTTTTAAGGAACAATTCATCAGTGATAAAAACACAATTTTGGCAATTTGCCTTGGCCTGCTAGTTGAGCTGACCTCCCTGTCCAGACTTCTTTCTTTGGGGTTATTTTAAATCTCGGGTGCAGATACATGTTGTATTTACTTATCATAGTTCGGGTGTATGTGAACAAGCCACAGACTCTCGCAGCTTTAAAAGAAAACATACACCAAGAAATAGGAAACATATTATCACTGGAAGTGTTACGGCTAGTTATGGAAAATGTCATAAATGTGCTTCAAGTCTGGACTGGAGACCAACATTTAATAGACATCATATTTAAACCATTCACTACTAAATTGGCACAAATATACATATTTAAAAACCTAATTCTAGTTTTCTAATTTAGAATAGAAGTTGTAGCTGAACCAAGTATGGTCATTACTTTTGCGCCACCCTGTACAATGCTTATTATTAACTTTGGAAGATTTATTTCTAATTTTGTCAACATTACCATATACCTTCCTCGTCCAATCTATATAGAAGAAATAAATCCAATTTATTTTATTCTAAATACCTACATAATGGCGTCTTTTTTAAAATGCATTCAGTAGATCGAGTTGATCGGCAAGAGGCGCGTGTTGGGATTTTTTTGTACTCGAGTAGTTCTCGTACATACTCGTACCTATCGATTTTTTGTAAATGTTATGAATTACATAATAATAATATTTTATTTTAAAAATGCACTATAACAGAATCATTCCCAAAATATTATGTAGCTGACCCGGCGAATTTCATATCGCCACAGCAGCACCACTTACCGCATCCAATTGTATTTTCAAAGCACCCAGGCAGTCATCAAAATATACACATAAAATTTCACTCATATCGGCCCATCCGTTTCGGAGAAATAACGGCCGGTTTCTGAATTGAGAATTTGAAGCTGAGCATCCACTGAGTACGCCAAATATCAAAATCTAGGACCAAATTTTGACATTTCACGTACTCAACGAGCTCTCAACTTGAAATTCTCAATTCAGAAACCAGCCTTTAGTGAATTTAGAAGAATTATAAATATACGTACGTGCATGCGCTAAAGACAAAGCCCACAATCGAAGATATGAAGCAGTATGCGATATCGTGCTAAGGACGTATTCAATTGTGTGAACGCCTTGATGAATCATGAGTTCGCCGAATGGCACTGTATATTTCTCAACCTTTTCATTTAACTCTTGTTCTTTTAGTTTCATAGCATGGTTTAGTTTGTTTAAATCCTCCTTACCTTTTTCTTTTTTATGTTTCAATGGGGTGGGTTCATGCTAAAACAGAATAACAGATGTTACTAAAATAAGAAATGTAAAAGTTAGTATAAATTCACTGTCTATTGTTTATTTATTACTAGCAGATACCCACGGCTTTGCCCGTGACAAATTAAATATTCTAAAACCTTCCTCGAGAACCACTCTATCCATCAGCGAAAGCAGCATGAAAATCGATGCAGTAGTTTTTGAGTTTATAGACAGACAGAGAGACGCTGCGGAGAATATTATTTTATAAAATGTAGTGATACCAGTACTAGACATAGGCATCTCCCCTGACACGCCACTTTACCCGACCTTGGGTCATTTGCATCCAGCCAGCCTGAGTCTCCTCTATGCCTCGAACCGTCCCAGGCTCGCCGACACAGGTTATAGATACCGTGTGTCGGCGAGCGTAGTCAGTAATTAATTATACTCAAGAACGCGCCTACTCTATCGGTTATCTGTTCAGCGACAAAATATGTCTGGCCCACGTCACTTCAGTTCATTTAATTTTATAAATACTCTACCTATTCATATGTAATCACAAATAATATGCATGAATTTCATTTGAATTTAAAGTTTGAAATCGCATAATGTTAGTGTACTGATTTTAAATATATTTCCTTTGTAGAACGATTGAAGCTTGGAATAAACCGCACGTATTTAATTTTTGACTCTCGTATAGTAAACAAACCAACAAAATTGGTTTACCTTTACAATTAACTCGGTTGCTTGTTTCTCCTCATCTTTGGCCCTGGTTATTTTTTCCTCCTCCTCTATTCTCTCTTTTTCAAATTTAAAAGCATTAAGTTCTTCCTAAAACGGCAAATAGTTCTTACTAATTGAAAGTTTATGAATACGTTTGGATTTATTTAAACAGATTAGGATGAAAATAAACATTTCACCAGATCAGAGATATAAAGTCACTTTAAAAGTAATTATGAGGTGCCAAAATAAAAGAAATCGTACCGCAATCCAAACACACAGAGACCAGCAAGCCCTCAATTTACATTTATTAATGGTAATCCACCTAGCTTGGAGAAAATAGAACGTCAAATTAAAAATAAGCCCACTAAAACCGCACCTGGGCCTGTTGGCATACCTTACATTATATAGTTACAAAAATTTCCATCAGTTCGTAAACACCTTAGCATATTTTCAGGATCTGGTCGAGTAAAGAAATTCCAGCGATCTTAGGAAAAGCCAATTTTGTACTCATCCCAAAAAGCCAACAGTCACCGAATCAAAATATGCTAGACCGATAGCATTAACTTACTGCTGCTTATCAAAAATTTTCTTTGCGTGGCTTCAATTTAAAATGACTGGCTACATAATTAACAAGAACTACTTCAGTCCACATCACCAGAAAGGTTTCTACCGGGAATTTTAGGATGTCTGGCGTATAATTTTTTACTTGCGGAGAGTTTCGTATTATCCTGATGGCCAAGATCTTCAACGGTCTGTTTAAAAGAGACACGTTGTTGGCCGTCAGTCTCGTCAACCATACAGTTGCCCCGTATAGGTAGTATACTCCGCACGGCCCCAGCTAGGCAGTCTCCTGCAGGTCCCTTCATAACCAATAAAATTTTCGGAAATTGAGAATAAAAATCTGTTCCACAAGGCCGTGTGCAATAGTTATTTGCTGGTACTGGATACCAGTGGCTTAAAGTAGAAACTAAATTGTTAATTCTAATAAATAAATAATAATAAATTAAACTTAAATTAAATATTATTTATTTAATTAAAAATTAAATAAATAATTCTAATAATAAATTAAACTCAAGATCACTCAAGATAAAATATACTCACAACTGCTTTTTTTCTCTGTTTCTTATTATATCCCATCAAATATAATGGCGTTCCAAACAATAAAATTGGTATCATTGATAAAGCAACGCTTATCAAGGTCATCTGAACCGTGCGTTGACCCTCGAACATGTAGGCTTTGATGCAATTCTGATTCACGGGTTTAGTTTCCGAAAACAATGCCATGTCAATAAATAATATCAATATTTGTGGAGCACATTGGGGTTGATTTTCAGGATCCGCTAATGTTAAATGAAATAAGTGTTAGTTATTATAAACCATTTGATTATCTGTTGGTACCCTAAGTTATTACAAGTAACTGTTGATTACTAATTATTATACCTAGTGTTGTAGCCAAATGCAATTTCAGACAGACACTACGGTTCCTTTTAATTTGGAGCCCACTTCCAGTGGTTAACTAAAACCACTGGAAGTGCATTGGGACTATTAAAGTGGGATAGTAATTGTCGTATCCTTCAAATAACTAGGTACCCCCAAAGTACACAGATGCCCAGTTGAAAGACCATTAATCTACACTGCCAACCATTGGAAATTTTACGTAAATTGCAGTCTATAGGGATATAGCTATAATATGGGTATGGGTAAGGACGGCCCCATTTGGTCGTATGGGATTACGCATATACTATAACTTTTATCTGTAACAAATATAATATATATATTCTGTGTGAAGTGGTGATGATCTTGACGGGGCATAGGCTTATGTCGGACGCGCATATTGGCCTTCACGGTCAGTATCGGTAATGTTGTCTCGCTCCCGACGATGGCCGGGATACATTCATGGCCAGCTGCGACCAATGTTGGTTCGTTCAGGTGATGGCGGCAAAGAGGCAAGTCCTACGTGAGCGGGAGTGTGCAGATCTCACGCTTCGCAAGGTACCATAGCAAGTCAGAGAACAACAGCGGTTGCTTTCGCCCGCATTCTCGACTATTAAGGCCGTGGGTGCCGGATCAGGGCAACCCACTGCTTACACGAAAAGCCTGGCAGAGAAACACCGTGGAGGTTTAGCTTGGTAGACCACCCCTTTCTTATTTGAGGGCCGGGAGTCCTACACGAAGCCGACCCGCTGCCCCCGCCGCAGAGAGGCAAAGGGCGTAAATGCATTCCTAAATACTATTGAATGTCCATTTCGTTACTCAGATATATTGCACTCACATGCCTTTGCAGAGTAAAAAATCCATTTGTAGTAAATCAGAATGACAAGCCAGAAAAACATGAATGATAAAAATAATATCTCCGGTATGAATTGTAAGAATATAGAATAATAGCGCTTGAAGTGCCTAAAAAAGGAAAAACTTTAATCCATTTTCCATCCTTGAAGAAAAAAGATGTATTTACACAAAAGCACGCGTAGATTCAGTGGCTATAAACGTCCTACCATTGAAAAATTGTTATCGGCCTTTTTTTAATGTACTTTTTTGTTATTGTTTTACATTACGTAGACACATTTTATTTACCTGGCTGTTGGAGTTTTGGTTTGAATCACAGATGGTTATGGATTTCTATAGAGCCCGGCAACGTCAATAGGAGCTTCGAGGCTTGCACCCTATTACGTGAGACCGCTTATTTACCACCGTTCACCTGCTGAGACCACCTGGGTGTACCGTGGGAAGTTTTTTTTACAACGGACCACCTGTGACCACCCAATATCACACAATTACGCTCACATTTCGCCAGTCTCTTTCTGGGTCCCAAATAATATAGGGACGATGCTATTGCGGCTAACTGATTTTTCTACCGACTTCCAAAAAAGGAGGAGTTTCTCAATTCAACTGTAGATTTTTTATGTTTGTTACATCATAAATATCTTTCGACTGGGTGAACCGATTTTGAACTGATTTTAGTGGTCCCATTTCAATTTGATCCCATTCCGACAATTATTTGGTCCCATTTCAATTTGGTACCATTCCGACAATTATTTGGTCCCATTTCGGTAGTTTGAAGTCGGTTGTTGTGTCAATTTTTTACGTGTATTTTTTATCAACTAGAGCAAATTCCGTTGGTTTTAATTATAATCATACCTGTTTTAGAGTTTCTGGTACCTAGAGGTATTACGCGGCCACTTTTCACCAGTTATTTGACGCACGAAGACATATCTCCTTCACCTAGTTTGCCGTAAAATTTAATACAAGCTACAATCTTGTTTACTACTCGTAATATCCAACTTTCACTTACACATAATTGACCAAACTTAACGTTACACCACACAACATGTGGATTACACCAATAATAATAGATAATTTCATCTTTATAGAATTGTCAACCATAATCTTATTTGTTGAAAGCTAAAATTTGAAATAAAAATATATCATTTAGGTAGAATGAAATAGTTATAATGACTTTTCTATTGACCTTCCCCGATAGTTTTTGAGGATTGCTAAGTACTTAAGTATTATTTTCACTTAAGCGGAAATAATTCAAGCTAACACAGGGGCGGCGCCATAGAGAGACGGAACATAATTGTGCACGAGTGACAGAGATGGGTAATGACCAAAATTCTTTAGTAACCACGACCGCGCTTTAGTACTATTTAGATGAATTATGACACTGTGTTCTAGAATAGTTTTGTAATTCTGCATCAGTACTAATTCCTGGTTCGAAAGAATGAAAATTAGGTCGAAAAGTCTTCTTCTCACTTTTCCCTGCGTAGTGGCCCGTGGGTCCCACGTGAACATTTAGAATTACCAGAAGTACCAGAACATCGTCCGTTGCTCGGTAGGGTGCGCCACTTACAGGTAAGGTTGGCTTAAAGTCTCGGTGGGACCCCTTTAAGCATACACCCTTTTGTCAATTTCATATTTATTTATCCTTACACAATAAAGAAATGGTAAATATTGGGTATTTTTCTGATGCTCATTCACACTCACACTGAACCGAATTGAAATTGAAATTTGGTACACAGATATTACAAAGACTTCACATAACGTTAAGTGTAGGTTTAAACAAAATAGAGAATTTACCCCCCAAATTGGATCTAGTCCTAAAACATAAACGTCTCCTGTGTTTTTAGCAGGATCTATATCTATTAGTTCGAATTTTTCCAAATCTGCTACACTTTTTTGGTTTTTAAAATAAGACTTCGCAAACGTAAATGGTACTCCAAAACAATCATTGTAGCATAGCCCAGTAAAAATACTGAACGTTCCCATCAACAAAATCACGTAGCGACCTGGAAATTAGCTTTATGTAAGTATAATGTGTATGAATATTAAAATACAGTAACTTTATATAAAATTACATAGATTAGGTATAGTATATCGAAAATTTACGATTAATATAATCGACAAATGTGTGCTAAGTCACAGATATAAGAATACTATAAACACACATTGGAATGTGAGTTTCTGTCATTTGGGACATGACAATCTGAATTAATTGACCGTCATGGGACATAGTAGTAATAATTATTAGAAGGTATAATTAGAATAGGTAATGTACGAGTACATATTTAGTTAGTTTCAATTCTATTTTTATATGTATATTGTACATAAAATTGAATAATTTAATTAATATCTTAAAACTTTAAATGTTCATCGTTTATGCCTGATGATAGGATCCTTTAAATGCAATTGATGAAAAAAGAAAATTGTTCGAACCGTTTTTGAGAAAATAGCAATTACGATTAAAACATGTTTAAAGTACTTTTTAATTCCTTAATCCAATCCTAGAAAAGTTGTCCCACTACTAAAATACTTGTTCTAAATTTTAGTGAAATTGGTAGAATGGGTTAGACTGTAGCTTTCTGTACATACTCGTACCTACATACATACATTTTCCAGAAATCCTTTTCGATTCATGAGAGCTTAGGGATTATGGGAAACTCAAAACTTCAAATTCGTTTTTTAACACGAACACAATACTTCCAAATAGAGAATACGTACGTATGTAGGTACGTATGTCCTGGGGTAATCTTTGGATCTACTGAACCAATTCTGAAAATTCTGTTACGAACATGAAGATAAATTATTCCAGAGTGCTTATAGACTACTATTTATCTATCCTACTCGTCAGTAATCTCAATAAAAAATATTTTTGATAGGATTTCAGAATGTGTTTGGCTGAAATTTGGTACCTATACCTAATAATATTTTAAACTGGAAAGTGCCTTTTCAATGTCCGTTTAGATAGAGGAGCCACATTTCGTATCTTAATGAAATTTATATAGGTATTTAGTATTAAGTTTAAAAATTTTGTAGCCTCAGTCCTCGATTTTGTAGTATAATACTTCAAAAGTTATAAGAACATAAAGGTGGCTCCTCAATCTAAATTGTTTAGATTGAGGAGCCTCGTCATAACTAGGAAAATCATGGATGAGTATTTACCAAAATTAGGTATTATTTAGTAGTATTCGAGAGTAGTTAGTAGACAAAATCTGAGTTTTGTAGTATTAACATTAAAAAAGTTATCATACATTATACAGGATGTCCCAGAAGTCGACGTCAAGCTGGAATCGGGTAACAGGCTAGGTCATAACAGTTGTCAGAAAAATATTAAAAAAATCTAGGACTTGTATTTTAAAAATTATAGACTTTAAAAAAAAGTAGAGAAAATCTACGCCTTGTGAATGTTTTTTCATTCCTGATGCTACAGATATGTATTTTTTTGTTTTGTTTTTTCTCTAATGTAACCCTGAATACTTTTTCTTTAAAGTCTAAACTGAAATTTAAACTCAATTTCTCTAGCTCGGAAGTAAAATGTCACCGTTTGCCCAACCAAAAATTCAAAATAAATACTTAGCTCAGTTTTAACTGGCCACATTGAAAAAAAAATGTACAAGGTGAGTTAGGCAAGTAACTTTAAAAGTTAGCGCGTTTAATAAGGATTCTAAAACTGTAAAACACTCACTAGTTTATTTCTCGCATTGCGGCCATTTTTTTAATTTTCGAAAAAAAAAACAGTTTTTTAAGTGTTTTATTACTTTACTTAGAAGTTATTCTGATGTACCTGTGGCTTTCCACAAGGCCGTAACTCTTAATATTATAGCTAGAGGAGTACCAATAGACTGATTTAATTAGTGTGAGCGAGACAGATAGCTACTATTATTTGATTGAGATAGAGATACCTTATTAAAATGTGATAGTAGTTACTGACGTTATTAAATAAAGCAACAATAATTGAAAAACTTTGATTTATTAAAATTACAACAGATGTCATGTACAAGTCTAAACTGAAATTTAAAGTCAGTTTCTCGTTGTTACTGAACAACTATCATATTTTAATTAGGAATGAAAAAACATTCACAAGGCGTAGATTATCTCTACATTTTTTGAACGTCTATAATTTTTAAAATACAAGACCTAGATTTTTTTTTATATTTTTCTGACAACTGTTATGACCTAGCCTGTTACCCGATTCCGGCTTGACGTCGACTTCTGGGACACCCTGTATGTGGGTCCTCAGACCATTACTTACGAGTCGTCATTTTTCATAGAAGGAGTCGTACAATTAATTTCTTGGTCATTTAGTAGTAAGTATTTTAGTTTTGTAGGATAAGATTCAGTAATTAATAATGAGTGTATTAGGAGATATGGCACATTTTAACTGGCTTCTCAATTGAGACGCTTAAAAAATATATTTGCCTCTAATCTACTTATACTTGTAACGAAATTTGTAACAAACACATCAATATTTAGTATAAATTTATACTCAATGCCCGTTATAATTATACCATAAAAAGTACTTATTTACGAACTTATTAGCTATTCTATAATTTCCCTACATATTATTTCGTAGGGTGTCCATGAATATATTAGTCCAGAAATATTATTAATATTTATATACAACGTGTTTCATATTAGTGTGGTCATATTTGACCCTCGTTACACATGCGCGTTGAGTTAACTATACGCACGGACAAAATTGCAAATACAAGTTTAGTTAAAACTTTTAAGGTGTCATGTAAATTTAATTGATTTGTTCATTTAATCGATATTTTATAAACCCAACACTACCTAATTTATTCGTAAGGTTCAGTCCTCTTCGATGAATCGTAAACAACTCTTATTTCATATGCTCCTGGTACAGAATACTATTTTGTAGTAATGATAGGTTGTGGACTTTAAAACAACAAAAACTAACCGATTTCATTGTGCATGTCATCCTGGTAGATAGGTTGGTACCGTGTTCCACAATAAACACAACTAACTCACTAATATCACGATACTTAGATAAACATTATTGAATTTAATAAAAAATACACTTCCTACCTCTAATAAACACAAAACTAAAAAGTAGGTACTAAAGTAACGGCTCGAAATGTTCGCCGCCTTGATCAATGCACAGTTGGGTCCGTCGCATCATGCTGGCAGTTACATTACACAGCATGTCTGGAGTTACACTGCTAAATGCATCAAATATTTTAGACTCCATATCTTCACGCGTGAGACATAGCCCCACAAAAAAAAAGTCAAGTGGTGTGAGATCCGGTGACCTCGGAGGCCAAGGTATGGGACCACCACGTCCGATCCACTGGTTAAACCGCTCATCTAAATACGCCCGTACATCTCTCGCATAATGTGCTGGCGCCCCGTCTTGCTGGTACATCATATTTGTGTACAATGTTACAGGCAAGTTTTCAAGTTCGGGTTCTAAGACGTTTCTAAGGAACGCGAGGTAATTTTCACCGTTTAGCGAACTCGGTAGCACGAAAGGACCAATTAAAATATCTCCGATTATTCCCGCCCAAATGTTAACACGCCACTGATGCTGAAAGTTGTTTTCTGCAGATGCGTGTGGGTTCTGATGAGTCCATACATGTTCGTTATGTTGGTTACTGATACCAGCACGAGTAAAAGATGCTTCATCGGTCCATAAAATACGGTTCGCGAAACTAGGGGATCGTTGTGCTTCCTCTCGGTACCACTGGCAAAAGTTGAGACGTGGTACGAAATCAGCCGGTGTCAGTTCTTGGGTGTGCCTGAAGTGGTACGGATGTTGACCATCTGCTTTTAGCACGCGCCATACTCTCAAATGATGCATTCCCAGAACAATTCCAGCGCGGCGCGTACATGTTCTGGGATTGGATTGAAAATGCTCGAGAATACTTTCTTCTTGCTCTGGTGGTACAACAGATGGTCTGCCTTCTGAGCGGGAACCACGGAAAGAACCAGTGTCATGTAAACGGTTCACCATTTTTCGGAAGCACTCCACAGATGGTAACCGCCGCCGTTCACCTTCGAGTCTATTGTCCACAAATCTTTCTCGATAAAGGCGACGAGCTTCACGCAGACTGCCATCGGCTGCCCCGATGCAAAGTATCATTTCATAATATTCACTATTACTTAAATACGCCATGATCGATTAACACAGATTACTACGTACGCCTAATATCAAAGTTTACTTGCAACTGAAAAGAAATTAGATAGTTGTAAGTGTTGCCCAAGTGCAATGTCTTATTTCCTTGAATTACGTCGTAATTTTGGTAAAAATCTAATAAAAGTACCAAGTAAGTAGGTAGTTAGTTTTATTTATGAAAAAAAGCTAGTAGGTACCTAGTATAAAATAATTTAAGAGATAAATAATAACATAATTATTATTTACCATAAACACAGGATATTTCCCTAAGACCTATGAAATAAAATAAAATTGTTGAATGCCAGCGCGGCGTCGCTCGCATGATAGTATGCATGTAAATACATTTCGAAACCTACTTAAACCCATTTAAAAAAAAACCGCTTCAAGATCCGTTGCGTAGTTTTCAAGAACTAAACATACATTAGAACAGACAGACGGAAAAAGCGACTTTCTTTATCCATGTAGTCTAAGATTAGTAATTTATTACCAATTGCTAAAATGAACAAATATCCAGCATAAAAAAAGCTAATAAAGTCCCCGTTTATGAAGAACATTGCGTTAACTTGCAACACCGGAATAATATGGGTTTTGCGGTAAAATTTACGTGTTGTGACGTGTACGTCTTTGATATATGCCGACATCGCTACTGATACCTAGTTTCTTCAAAGCGGCTCCAATCAAAAAAGTGGGCGGTTTTCTTTGTAATTTTTAGGGGTCCTTAAGATATTAGTGAAACTGACACCAACACCTCCTACTTTTTCTGATATCCTCGTTCAACCATACAAGTTGCCACTTTTAGCGATAATGTTTTATGAACTTTTATGCATCACATTATCATGACGAATCGAGAACCTAAGTACCTACTCTTTTTTAAAGTCGGTCAAAAATAACCAAACACCTTGCAGATCATTTACTTCATGGTAAATGAGTCGAAAGAGAGTTCACGATATGGTAGTGCAGTGACTGGCATCCACGATCTCTCTATCCCGAAACTGAATACCTACATACTACTATACCCACCAGCGTTCTCAACAGCTACAACATAAACTTCTACACAAACAGCAGTTGTATTTTAAATATCTGTGCGGAACTAATTTATAAAAAGTGTAAATTTAAGGAAGACAAGAACATAAATGTTTCTTCTCTTTTCTTCGACAGCAAATACGTTGCTCCTGGTATTTGAGTAGGTTGACAACAAATTACGTGTGAGTTGTGACATTCACGACAATCACGTGATACATAAATTCATAGAAAAACTTCAAAAATAACTTTGAGTAGGCACTCTTTATTTTGACCCCAAGTTGTGATTCGGAAACTATTTTGTATGATAACTATTGATAAAGTAACTTTATCTGTTGGTTAAAATTTTGAGTAACAACGAGACTGTCCGAATCTATTTCACTGTTTGGCAAACCTACTTGAGGTCAAATCTAGAGTTCATTCTAATCATATGTTTATTTTGTAGTGCAGTCTTAGAGCTTTATTTCAATGAGCTATCGATAAAAAGGAAAATTTATCGACTACGTCATTATAAGTCAATATTTTATTAAATTAATTAAAGACCCCGCGCAATATATTATTTAGGCCCTACCCAATGCAACCTTGAGATATGACCACACTAATATGAAACACGTTGTATAAAAATAAGGCCAAGTGTGAGTCTATTAAAATTTAAACTTTCTAACTATCACGGTTCATGAGATACAGCCCAAGACAGACGGACGGACAGTGAAGTCTCAGTATTAGGGCATTAGACGGAATTTTTCGGTAGTATCGGTACGATACTAATAATCAACTCAAACGAGTGAGAAGGTTAACGGAAATAGGCAACTTTTTTATTTTTATATTTCTGTATTTGAAAGCAATAAGTTCTTCTACTACTGTTAAGTATTTAGGCAAGTATACTTAAATCACAAAAACTTAAATGTACTCAGTACCATGACTCGAACCCGTGGATTAACAAGGGGAATGCTCTGACCACTTAGCTAAAATGAACAATACCAACTTCATCAAATCTTTAGATTTCTAGATCAAGCTATTTATTACCAGTACAACAATTTTGACATTATAAAAGGGTTCCGTAATATTATTCAGAGTAACTCCGATACTGGGTTCAAAACGACCATAAAATCACCGTGTATAAGGAAATGTATTGCGACGATTTCAGTTCCTGTGATTAGATTCGATGGGCTTAGATGATATTTTATGATCATCTATACATAAATACAAACATACAAATTTAAAACTGACAGACTACTACGGTGGTGTGGTCGGTAGTGCATCCGCTCTCGACTCCGGAGTCTCGGGTTCGATTCCCGGTCAGGACAAACTTTGAAATGAAATGAAATGAAATGATTTATTTATTTGTATAGGTCACGAAATGGCTCTTGCAAACGTCAGTAAGTACTTAAAATAAAAAATGTCATTGCTTCTATATTTACATGTACTGCCAGATTCGCAAAGTAATAAGTAGAACCGAGAGAAAGAACCTGGCAATAAAACTCTCGGTCACTCTTTTCAAATAATTGACTCATTTACACATTTTCTTAAGACTAAATGTGGACGAATGTACATTGGTCTCGTGTCAAAATCAAAAAGAGTGTATAATACAACAAAAAAATTATTATAGTCGCCTAAGTACAAAATATGCTACAATTACGGCAATTTAGGAGGCGCCTGCACCATGCTCAAGCCAGACACTTTTATCATTAAGGTAATCAACTGTCTTATAATATGCTTTTTGACATAAAGTGGTCTTTATAAAGTTTTTAAATTTATTGTCGGCATACAAAGGACCGTTTCAGGCAATTTATTATAAAAGCGTATACCTTCCCCCTTGAAAGAATGACTAACCTTGCTAAGCCGATAACACGGAGGGAGTAGTTTATTTTTATTACGTAGATTTCTGTCTGTAACGTCACTTACTTTAGTATAGCTAGATATATTTTTCCGGACATACAGTATGTTATCAAATATATATTGGGAAGCTACAGTTAAAATATTAATATCTTTAAATCGCTCCCTAAGAGAATCTCTTTTACCTAAACAATAAATGGCACGGACTGCCCTCTTTTGTAATATAAAAATTGTTTCTATATCTGCTGCATTTCCCCAAAGTAGTATTCCATAGGACATCAAGCTATGGAAGTAACCAAAGTAAACTAGCCTAGCAGTAGCTACATCTGTCAACTGCCTAATCCGTCTCACAGCATATGCAGCAGAGCTAAGCTTATTAGCTAAAATGGTGATATGGTCACCCCATTGTAATTTAGAATCTATTGTTATTCCTAAAAAGGTAGTGTTATTTACTAATTATAACCTTTGGCTACCCAGCACGACATGGACGTTTGCTTGTCTGACATTGGGCATTGTAAATTTAACGCATTTAGTCTTTTCTGCATTCAACAATAGGTTGTTTATAGAAAACCAATTTGAAATATCATTTAAAATATTATTAACATTATTCGCATCTGTACTATGCCGATTTACTTTGAATATAAGTGATGTATCATCCGCGAACATTACTATGTCAGCTTGTGCCTCGATCATGCAAGGTAAGTCATTAACATAAACCAAGAAGAGAAAAGGCCCTAGAATTGATCCCTGAGGTACGCCTATTTTGACGTTAGTTCCGTCTGACTTAACGTTGTTCACATGAATCTGTCAGGTAAGATCCTAATAGTTCTAAGGATTTTTTGTCAAAACCATACCGACGTAACTTTAGCAAAAGTGTTTGATGGTCAACACAATCAAATGCTTTGTATGATGACACACGTTTGTACCGAAGTCTGGGTGTTTCCTATGTATAATAATCGCTTATTTACCACCGTTCACCTCCTATGTATGTATTTACAAAAAAAATGTATACAAGTATTTATATCAGTTTATCTAGTACTCATATCACAAGCTCTGCTTAGTTCGAGGCTAGATGGCGTTGAATGAATTGTCCTAATATATTTATATTTATAAAATATAAATATTATAAAACGTTCTAATACCCAGTTATGTTCAGTTTCATGTACTACTTATCTAGTTTCATACGTTGAGGCTATTTTAGGTCCAACTAATTTCATGTACTTATCAAAGTTTTATTCCTGTAATTTCGCGAGACAAAACGAAAGCACATACCCATGGCACCCATTTTTGTTTCACCCAGATGTGTTATTTAATGTTTTATAATGTTTATTTCTCTCACACGAATCAGTGTTATTTTTAGAAGTACAGTTACAGGATGTGCGATACGCTACAGAATTTAGCTAGGTACCTCTCTGAACTGTAATTATATAATTGATTATAAAGCAACCAAAGTACATGAAAATATATAGTCAGCTAATGTATAGTTATTATTTACATAATATATAGTACAGTATTCGAATTTAGATAATTTAACGACAATTGTAGACACGTCAATATTCACTAAGTCTTCGAATTTTATATTATAAAGTTCTAGCCTTCGCGCGCACTCATTAAGCCGAAGATGATAAATGCCACCTGTATCGATACGCACTTTTAACAGCCTGCACTTTAACACACTGCACTTTAATTATTTACTTTATGATACAGTTTTGGAGTAAATGTCATAAAAAATCTGTATCATAAATCAACTTTTTAGTTTTTTATATTACTGTCTCATAACCATAGGCTTTATATCATCAAAATTTGAAATCATAATTCGTACTTTACGACCTGAGATTAGATAAAATAAATTTCTAAATTCATTCATCCTGTTTTCATTCATATAACATGGTCACCCTTAATAGCAAATTCTTAAGGAATATCGAAAAGTAATTTGGCTTTTAAATACCAAGTGATACAGTGTTGTTGTGTACATGTGTATTTAGTAGACATTTATACTAAATTTTAGTGTATCTAGTTTTTGATTCTGTTGTATCTCAGGTAGCTACAGTCAATTATTCATTATGTAGAACGTCTGGATTCAGGAGCCAGTTAAAATTTGCCACATCTCCTAATCCACTCACAATTAATTACTGAATCTTATCCTACAAAACTAAAATACTTACTACTAAATGACCAAGAAATTGCGCATTAATTGTACGGCTCCTTCTATGAAAAATGACGGCTCGTAAGTAATGGTCTGAGGAGCCACATATAATGTATGATAACTTTTTTAATTTTAATACTACAAAACTCAGATTTTGTCTACTAACTACTCTCGAATACTACTAAATCATACCTAATTTTGGTAAATACTCATACATGATATTCCTAGTTATGACGAGGCTCCTCAACCTAAACATTTAGATTGAGGAGCCACCTTTATGTTCTTATAACTTTTGAAGTATTATACTACAAAATCGAGGACTGAGGCTACAAATTTTTTAAACTTACTACTAAATACCTATATAAATTTCATTAAGATACGAAATGTGGCTCCTCAACCTAAACGGACACCCTTTTCAAGCTAGGGCACAGGATTGTATGGGAAAATGTTTGTTTAGGCTTCTTTAATAATATAATGCAGCTTGAAACCGTACATTCTTAACAAAAGGTTCACAGAAAATTAGAAACACATAAAAGATTCGAGCGAGTACCTAAATTTATTTTACTTTAGCTATTAGGCAACTTTAACTGCTTCGGTGGTGTGGTCGGTAGTACATCCGCTTTCGACTCCGGAGTCTCGGGCGTTCCGGTTCATATAGACTAAATTCCATTACGTCATTTTCCTACATATGTCTGAAACTCAGTTTGACTTAGTCCCAAAATGCCTGCAGAACAAAATGACTGAAATCCAAAATAATTTTTTTTTTATATATACGAATTGCAAAATGACTGGTACAATCGAGTAATCTATACTATAAATTAATAAGCTAGAATCTCTATATAATAATAAATCTCTAACGAGATCCTTAAAGATAAAAATCATTCTGGCCACTTCATAGAGTCAAGTGTCAGATAATAAATAAATTAAATTGTTGACATCAGTTTGTTTATTTACAGATTAATAGTTATATTATTAAATGGATAAAAAGACAACGAAGTTGGTGTTTGTTGAAAATCAAAAGGGTAGGGTACTCCTAGTACTTTTGTTGTTTGTGTATCTTATAATAGAGAGTTAAGGGACCCAAGCGGCTCTGGTAAGATATATCCATACTGCCCTACTAAGCGCATGACACCTTTTTTTGTCCCGATGAAAAATAAAGAAATGTGTCAACAGGTGCACCTAGTACAGATGAAAATGATTGTCCATTATAAAAGACACAAACCTCAAATGTACCAGCATTCATAACAACATAAGAGCCTTCAAGATTAGAGAGACTGACTATAAGATAAAGTCATAAAATAATAATAAAATAATAGAGTTACATTTCTTAAGATTGCTGTTGCTTTTTTAAAATAGGTAAATAAAGAATTAAATTTCTGAACTTCGTAGTTGTTGGCTGTACAATTTGATCTAAAATGGGCGCGGTAGTGTCGTTAATTGTAAAGGACACTACTGGTAGTATCGCTGGTATTGCCCTTGCCATAAAATGACTCATTTTCCCATTATTTTCTTTCAAATGTCTAATTGACTGTACCTCGATTTTCAGTCATTTTATGATTCCGACATTAAGAAAATCAGTCGGTTTGTTTTTCAGTCATTTTAGGACTTAGTCAAACTGAGATTCAGACATATGTAGGAAAATGACGTACCTATCTAATGGGATTTAGTCTATATGAACCGGAACGGTCTCGGGTTTGATTCCCAGGTTGAATCCAATATTTGTGTGATCCACAAATGTTTGTTTCGGAGATAGGGTGTTTTCTTTGTATATTATGTTGGTATTTAGAAATATATAAGTATGTTTAGCAGTTGTATAGATCCCATAGCACAAGCTTATAGCTTAGTTTAGGCTACTTAACCTTGTGTGAGGATGTCCAAATATGTATAAAAAAAACTTAGGCAAGTCCAATATTCTAAGACACAAGAATGAAAATTAACCTCCGAATATAATATTCCAGATTTCGTTTTCGCTGTCGGCCGCTAGTAACTTCTTCTCATTAACCCACATCCACATACCGAATAAAAATACGAGAAATCCATGCCCTACGTCTCCAAACATAACGGCAAATAGAAATGGAAAAGTTATAACAGTATATAGACCTGCAAACAACAAAAAAAATCTGTACCTACGTTCCTTTAACTAATATTAAATTCATGCACATAATTAAGTAAATTACTTACCTGCAATCGAATCGGCTACAACACTAGTTATTTAATACTGTATGGATAGGGTAAATAAAATAATAAACAATGTTCAGCCCTAAATATTTAATGCAACTCAATACCAATTATAAATGAACGATATTAAATACATGAAGAGCGCGCGGTAACGCGCGCTGTAAGCATTATATTAAAACTATACAAATGTACGATATTGTTCGAACAAATACCTACAGAGATAGAATATCTATGCTAATATTATAAAGAGGAAATATTAGATTATTTTTTGAATTATATAGACTTCGTAAAAACTGCATATTATCAGTGACTCCCAGAGTACATTTGACTTTTAAAATTATAGTTGTATTATCTCCAAATGCTACATGCTAATATTATTTCGTTAATGCGATCCCGTGGGAATTGGAAACTAGAACACTATACAACACTAAAGCAGTAAAGCTTGAAACACACTGGTCCTTCACATACGACTTATGCCACGCGGCGTGGGAAATAGCGACACATTATTCCTACATCTTACGACGTCTGACGTTTACGTTATCTACACGCTATGACACTTTTAACTTGTGTGACAGCGTCGTACGCGTGGGATAGCATGGGAACACGCGAAACTGGCGCGGTGACGCGTAAGACAGCGTGGTACATGATCAGTGTGTTTGTTACCATACAAATTGTACCTATAGGGTGCTTTCACACCACACATAAAATGCACGATATCGTGGCACGATATCGTGCATTTTATCGTGGCGATTTCGTGACGATATCGTGACTACACAAGGAGTCACGTGATTTCACCGTGATTAATCACAGCATATGAGCATATGATTCGTCACTGTTCGCATCGGTTATCTCGCTCAATTTAGTATACCTAGTCTACTAATATTTTACATATTTAAACTGCAACATAGAAACCTGTGGCGGGATGACTGATGTTGTATTACCAGGATATAGCCCCCAGACCTACTCGATATGTAGGGAAACATAGAAACACGTCCAACTGTCACCGGTAATATCATAGTTTTTGGGAAGTAATAATAATAATAATAACTGGCAACTCTGGACATCTGTACATACGTCATTTTCATCAATAAAATATTTTAATATTTTTATCTCAAATATCTTCCTCAATTTTTAAAATTCTTACTGATTTCTAAATTATATCACCAAAAAGTCCATAAATATTATATTTCACAATTTATTACAAGAATACCAAAGTCTGCAAATATGAAGCGAAGTTTTGACAAACGTCAACTATCAAAATATCAGAATGTTACGAGAAAATAAATATTATGAATGATTATGGATAGCGATGATAACAAGAGCCAGGAGTAAAAATGCACAGATAACACCCCCGGACTCATCACTTAGCTCCGCCTCGCAAGCGCTGGACCGCACTCCTGCGACACAAGTGCTTGCTGAGGCGTCGAGTTCATCGTCAAGTGATGAGTATTTTTCCCCGCCGACGTCGCCAACACCTGTACGCCGGCGAGGGAGAGGCCGGCCGCCGAGCAGTTTGGGGCCCCGAAGCCTACCAGCTTCGAGTAGGGTCCCCACTACCGGTGGTATTGTGCACCGCATGCGATGGACTTCATCCATCAATGAAAACGTCATGCGGGCATATTATGAGGCTACAGAAGGGGAAACCAACCTGAATGCGTACCGTTCAAGGACGCTCCCTTTGTTTCAGGCTCTTGAACCAACAATGACCGTTGCCGTCCAGCGACTATCGGATCAAGTGCGGGCTATCCAACGATGCAAGTTGTTGGATCAACCTGTGCTTGATCGACTACGCCTGGAAGTGTTATCTACTCGACCAGCTCCAGCGTCAACGAGAGCACCGTCACCTGCTACACACACGGTTTCAACTAGTGCCACTTTAGTTGATACCGTGCTCGACGTGGGAGATGATACGAGTGATATATCTGTCCAGGTAAGCGAGCAATTAAGGAGTACTTTAGAAGATGTGATCTCTCAATATAGGTTTGCACCTAATTCTAGACCACGGCTACCACGCTTACCCATGCATAGACGAAATCTGGCGTTTATGGGAGCCCTGAATGCGTTGCTAGCTCCGTACTTACGGACTAGCAATGATTTGCTCGATACCCACTCGATTCTTTACTGTGGAGCTATTACCGCTTGTCGTGATGCACGCGTTAAATTCCCTGAATTTAACCGTGCATCACGATCGGGTGGTGTGCCCGTATGGCAGGCAAGAATCGAGCGACGTATCGGCACATTTAGGACTCTCATTGCGAAGCTTATCTGTTTTAGCCGGGGAAATAGTCGTCCCCGGGTCATGCGTTTCGTGAGTCAGGCATTCGCTGGGACCGGTATTCGTCCCCAGCAATACTTAACCAATATCACGGAACGTATTGACTTTCTGAAACAGAAAGTGTATGCATGGGCAAGCCGTATCCGTCGTTATAGAGAGCGTGTAAATAGATACTGGCAGAATCGCATCTTCCAAAGTGACCAAAGGAAGGTGTACCGAGAGTGGGAGGGAACTGGACAACGTTTGAGCGACGGACAACTGCCAGATGCTCACACCATGAATCAATTTTGGCGTGACATATGGTCGGTGCCCGTCGAACATTCGGAGGGCGACTGGATCCGTGTCGTCGAGCGTGAATGCAGTATCATCGAACCCATGGAGTCTATTACCATAGACTCCGAAGATGTTAGTTGTGCAATTCGAAAGGCCCCGAACTGGAAAAGTCCTGGGCCGGATGGATTGCACAACTTTTGGATAAAGTGGGTTCAGAGCTCGCATGAACGCTTGGCAACACAGTATCAAGAAGCCCTCGAGTCTGGTTCCTTACCCGCTTTTATGACCACTGGCATCACCTTCCTGCTCCATAAATCAGGTAGTACCACGGAACCTAAAAACTATAGACCTATCACTTGCTTACCTACCATCTACAAGCTCCTTACATCCATTCTGAGAAGTAAATTAAATTCACACATAATGTCTAACAATATTTTAGATAACGCTCAGAATGGATGTAGGGCTGGGTCACGTGGTACTAAGGAGCTACTCCTTATTGACATGGCCATTAGCCAACAGGTCAAGCGGAGTAGGGGCGCCCTCTCTACTGCCTGGATTGACTACAAGAAGGCCTATGATTCGGTGCGTATAAAATTAATCTGACTCTTGAATCCTTCTTAGTCTCGTGTATGGGGCAGTGGACCACAGTCCTTCGTCAACCAGGTAGTGGTGGGTACGCCTCTGATTCGCATGACTTGATAAGGATTGAGCGTGGTATATTCCTGGGCGACAGTTTGAGTCCATTGTGGTTTTGTTTAGCACTGAATCCACTTAGCACATTGCTGAAGGATTCAGGGCTAGGCTATCCGTTTCGTAGAGGGGGTGAGGTTATTTCTCACCTGATGTATATGGATGACCTCAAACTATTCACACAGAAGCACCAAGATTTAGTGACTTTATTAAAAACTACGGAAGTTTTTAGTAATGCCATTAAGATGGAGTTCGGTGTTGATAAGTGTGCGGTTATGCATGTACAGCGGGGGAAGGTTGTAAATTCACCGAATCTACAACTTTCTGAGATAATAACTCTCAGATCTCTCACCGAGACCGAAACATACAAATACCTAGGTATGTCAGAGTCATTGGGTATAGCGGTAGAGGATATTAAGAAATCGGTGAAAGAACGTTTTTTTGGCCGCCTGACAAAAGTTCTTAACAGTTATTTGTCCGGTGGTAACAAAATGCGGGCTTTCAACGGTTGGGTGATACCTTTATTGTTGTACTCCTTTGGCATACTTAGGTGGACTCAAACGGAACTAGACGCCCTGGATAGGCGAGTCCGTCAACAACTGACATTGCATCGAATGTTACACCCACGATCGTCTGTCTGTCTGAGACTGTACATTCCACGGAAGTGGGGGGGTCGAGGCTTTTTGAATGCCAAGAACCTCCACAACCGTGAAGTGTGCAGTCTCAGGGATTACTTCCTACAGAATGGATGTGACATTCATTGCGATGTTGTGAAAGTTGACAAGGGCCTTACACCTCTTTCCTTGGCTAACGAGAACTGGCGTAAACCAAAGGTGTTAAGTACTGAAGACCGTAAGGACGTATGGAAGAGCAAGGAGCTACACGGGCGGTTCTACCGAGTCTTAACAGGACTCGATGTAGACCTGCTCGCATCGGTGAACTGGCTGCGTTTTGGGGACCTCTTTGGGGAAACTGAAGGTTTTGCCTGTGCAATTGCAGATGAGGTTATCAAGACGAACAACTATCGGAAATACATCATGAAGGACGGTACGGTCGACATTTGTCGAGCATGCCACCGTCCTGGTGAATCACTTCGCCATATTATTTCCGGTTGTTCGTATCTTGCTAACACCGAGTACTTGCATAGGCACAATCAAGTAGCCAGGATCATCCACCAGCAACTTGCTCTTCAATATGACCTCATTGAGTCTGAAGTACCGTACTATAAGTACACACCAGTGCCAGTTCTTGAGAATGGTCGTGCATTGCTCTACTGGGACCGATCAATCATCACAGACAGGACTATTGTTGCCAATAGGCCCGATATCGTGTTGGTTGATCGGACCCAGCGTCGGGCAGTGCTCGTCGATGTCGCCATCCCGCATGACGAGAATCTTGTTAAGGCAGAGAAGGGCAAACTTAGTAAGTACCTTGATCTGTCCTTCGAGATAACCGCCATGTGGAACGTAGACTCGACGATCATTGTCCCGATGGTCGTTTCGGCAAACGGACTAATAGCTAAGAGTTTCGATCAACACCTCAAGAGACTCTCGTTAGATTGTTGGATCAAGAGTCAGATTCAGAAGGCTGTTATCCTCGACACGTGCCGTATTGTTAGGAGGTTTCTCAGTCTGTAGCCTCCACCGCCGGTAGTTTGGGTTCTACTCCGCTACTGGTGGGACACTATTTTTTATATTTTTAAATGTATTTGTGTTTTTTATAAATCTATTTAAAAATGTATAAAATAAGAATGTTATTGAATAAACGAAATAATAATAATAATAAATACTCTTTATTGCACACAAAAAGAGACAGATATGTTACACATGCCTTAAGAATAATGTACAATAGGCGGCCTTATTGCTAAAGAGCAATCTCTTCCAGGCAACCTTAGGATGGAAAGAAACGGAGAGAGATGATAGGGGTTGTGTACAATGTATTAATAATATAATAAATTGATAAAATATACGAAGTGGGTAGAAATATACGAAGGGTGTAGGAAGTGGGATAGGAATTGGATTTTTTTTTTGTAGGAAGAGATGGAGTTTTGTTACTTGAATGGGGTTCAAAGGGGGTCCGAAAAAGAAGTCAAAATTGACCTGAGATGCTTACTTTCTGAGATAACAGGTACTGGGAATTTTGGTGGGATGGGAATTCCCGGGATTTTTTTTTGCAAGCTAATAGAATAAGTCTCGGTCGAGGTGCAGGAGAACTAAAATTTGCTCAGAATTGAGCTGGGAAGCTCCGTTACCGGGATATAGGGGCTTCAAGTTATGTGGAAAGTGGGATGAGAATTGGGAAGAAAAATTTTGTGGGAAGATGGGGTTCAAATACTTTACTTAGGGTACTATGGGGCCGGAAAAATGAGGGCGAAATTGACCTTGGATGCTTAGTTTTCGAGATATGGGGTAATGGGAATCTGGGGTATTTTTGCGGGATGAGAATTCCCGGGATTATTTTTTGCAGGCGAATGGAACTTGTGATGGGAGGGTATGCAGAACAAAAAATTGCCCAGAATTTAGGTGGGAAGCTCGGTTCCCGGGATATAGGGGCTGGGAAGTTAGTAAGGTCGGGAGTAACTAAATTCAACTTAGCCTAATGATAATTATCATTGTACTCTGCAGTCACTGAAACTCAGAAAGGCACCAAACCGAAAGGCACCAAACCGAATGACTGACCGACAAAAATAATTATATAAGTATCACGCTCAGTCACCTCTCTCGCTTGGCACCGACCGATTGCAGGTAGCACATACAAATAATACTTAGTATTTTATTAATATTCAAATGTACTACATATTAGGTTTGCATTAAAGTGATAGTAAATTAAATTTATTAAGTTATGTTACTGCTGCTACTACGATATCGTGACGATATCGTCGCGATATCGTCACGATATCGTGTAATGTGAAAGTGCCCATAGGCCAGATCCGGTGCAGATGTCATTATGCGTGTAATACGAGTACTCGTACGTCACATGTGAAGGACGAGTTTGCCCGTACCATAAGAAGACAACTAATGACAAGACACAAAGTTAATATAGATAATTAATTACCTGGATTCAATTCTCTATATGTAGAATCACCGTAGGCATTAATAAGATTTTGAAACCCTCTAGTAAATTTGTTTACTCGATGAAATGTTGGTGGCACCAAATCATGAGTCTGTTTACTTATGATGGATTCCACGTTCGTTTGTAGATCGTGCTATAAAAACAATAAGAAAGTATAGACCATGCCAATAATGGCTTATTAATGGCAATATGGTTGTTTGCCATATAGATTGCCCGATTTTAATAAAAATTTTGTACCACGGTCTACGATTTTGAACAGATAGCAAACTTCTATTTGCAAAATACAAAATCAATTAATTCACAAATATTTACGAATTAACGGAGTACTTTCATAAAATCAATACTCTACTGAAGGAGATTTGCAAAACGACATCGGACGAAGAGTAAAATATAGCCTTACTTAATTGGGTATTATTAATTTAACTCTCGACACTGAAAACTTTAGGTGAAAAATATAAAATGTAAAGTTTTTCAATGGTCCGTATAGCAGTTGTTTAAGTAATTAATGTTTTCATGGAAATTTATATTCCACTGTTTCACGGAAAATACCTATGGAAAACATCGTGTGAATAATAAAGAAGTAAAAACGTACATACCTTTATATTGCCTGATGTTTTGAATGTTCAAATGAAACCTAAAAAGTATCTTAAGTATATAAGACCAATACCGTGTCTCGGAGAGCACGTTAAGCCGTGTCGGTCCCGGTTGTCATACGAACATCTATGGCAGTCGTTAGGGGTAATTGGAACCCTAAATCAAACATCTGACCGGTGTAACTACAGAACTTCGATATCGCCCATGGGTTGTGGAGGTCAGATGGCAGTGGCTTCACGGAAAATATTGAAGTTCAGCCGAATCGCAGTTATACTGGAAAGCCGACCCCCAACTGAGTTGGAAAAAAGCTCGGTGACTAGTGATCAATAAACTCACACAACACTTGGAGATCATTTTTGTAACTCTTTCTATATCAGCATCAGGTATCCAGCACTGTCCTATGAGAACTTTACTTGTAATATCCATATCGAACTTATTCATTTGATGATAAATTGCTTTTGACTTTTTCACTTGCGCAATCCATTCTTTGTATTTTTTACTGACATTTAGTAGGGCCTTACAACGCAGGTATCGAGTCTTTTCTAACACCTGAAATACACATTTTACATAACATCACAAACTTATCTTTCAAACTTCTTATCACCTCAGAATCAAATAATATGTCGGAATGGCTAGAGAAAAGAACTATTCAGAAATAAATTGATTTGTAAAGGATTCACGCTCCATACAAAAAGTACCCAAAAAAATGGTTTTATCGGTTGACAATGACATTCTAAGATTTTTTTCTTTAGACGGCTAAGAGCTAAGACCGATTACTTATGAGTTATATGACTTAGAAATAATAAAAAAATGCATTTATACGAGTTCGTCTTTTTTTTTTTTTTAGTTCCGCGACCAAGGCCGCGGCCGCTCCAACGTCCGTTGCCGGGCGTCTCTGGTTACAAGCAGAACGTATATCCAGTAGCGCCCGGCGGACTTTGACCACCTCTGTGGTCTCTGCGGGGGTTGGGTCGGGATGAGAATCCCGTGTCGTTGGGGTAGGGTTTTATCCCGCGTCAGTGAGTGAATCTGGTTGCGTGCTATGGGGCAAAGGCCCCGCAGCACGCAACCCCTCTAGCCTGCTTCTGTAAGGACGATGGGTGGCGATCCCGCCGTCCTCAGGCCCCGATCATGGAGGTCGATGGTCTTGGGCGTAGATGAGTCTGCGGCGCCCTCGCCGCTGACTACGGAACTCGGCGGGGAGGGCACGCTCCCTATCCCTCTCGGCCGCCTCCTTCGCAAGCACGACTTGCTCGCAGAAGGACACGGCCGCGTTCCACCTACTCCCGCTGGAGACCATGGCTTGAAGCATGGTCTCCAGCGAGAGGGTATCCACGCCCAGTCCCACTACGAGGTCCCGGCGCTGACTCGCCCACGCTGAGCACTCCACCAACGTGTGGAGTGCGGTGTCATCGTCGGAAACCTCGCAGTGTTGACACCGGGGTGTGACCTCACGATGGATGCGAAACAGATAGCTACCGAAGCATCCATGCCCGGTAACGATCTGCGTCGCACGATAGAGGTCACCATGCTGCCTCTGCAGCCAATCGTCCATGATCGGTCTCACCGCCGCGATGATGGTGGCACCCCACTTAGTTTGCTCAAGTCGCACCCTCCATGACTCCATGAGATCCTGTCGGAGTTGGGACCGCCGGTCATCGATTTCTCGAGACGCAGGCCTGTGGTCCCGCTCGAGCGCCTCCTTGCGCCATTGGAACAATGACGCAAGGGCTCTCGCTTCCAGGTCCCATGGAGGGGTCCCGGCTAGGAGACATGCAGCCTCTCCGGAGATCGTGCGGTAGCCCCTTATTGTTTTGACGGCCAAGGTCCTCAACGGTCTGTTAAGGAGCGTTGAGTTGTTGGCCGTCAACCGCGCCGCCCATACGGGAGCCCCGTATAGGGCCATACACCGCACGATCCCCAGGTACAGTCTCCTGCAGGAAGCGTTGGGTCCCTTTAGGTCGGGCATCAGTCGCGAAAGCGCGACCGATGCCTGTGTCGGAAAACTTCGGAAATGTGGTCCGAAGTTCCATCGGCTATCAAGTACGATCCCTAGATACTTCATCGAGGGCTTGATGCCGATGCTAACGCCTCCCACATTTATGCTGGAACCTTCAGGTGGACCGTTCCGAGGTCTGTGAAAACACAGAACCTCGGACTTGTGCAAGACCACCTCCAGTCCCAGCCGCCGTATCCGACCCACGACTTGAGCAACACCCGTCGTGACCTTGAGTGCTGCCTCCTGGTAAGTTGCACCCCGCACCGTGACGAGGGTATCGTCGGCGTAGCACGTTACGCCGACGCCCTCAGGCAACTCACCCTGCAGCACCCAGTCGTAGCCGATGTTCCACAGAAGTGGCCCCAGGACCGACCCCTGCGGAACACCGCACGACACATCCCGCCGAGCTGGCCCGAGCCAGCTGGGGAAAGCTATGGCCCTCTCCGAGAGATAGGCCCCGACAATACGACGGAGGTAGAGAGGCGTTTCGTGATACACGAGCGCCTCCCTAACGCAGCTCCATGGCAAGGTGTTGAACGCGTTGGCGATGTCAAGAGACACCGCCACCACCACCTTGCCCTGCGAGACTGCTTTCTCCGTCAGGCTCTTGACGCGCATGATCGCGCTCACGGTGGAGCGTCCCCGACGGAAACCGTACTTGTTGTCCGCCAGGTCTGGCCCCACCGTCGAGAGATGCTCGACGAGGCGTTCCGCGATAATTCGCTCAAAGAGCTTACACACCTCGTCGTGCAACACGATCGGCCGGTATCCGTACGGTGAGTCCACCGGCCGCCCCGCCTTACGGATCAGGACCAGTTTCCCCGTCCTCCACACCTTGGGAAACTGGCCCCTTTCGAGGCATGCGCTAAAGAGCCCCATCAGTCGAGGCCCGAGTTCTTCGAGGGCCAGGACCCATGCACGGCCAGGAATGCCGTCGGGTCCGGGGGCAGTGATTTTCCGGCGTTTAAGCAGGAGTACTGCCGCACCTAGCTCCCCCACCCTGACTTCGGGTACGTCGTCTTCACTGATGCTATCCGCGTCGGGCAGAGACGGAGCCATGCGCGGTGGGACGTGCTCCTCCGCGCTAGTCGGAAACAGGGAGCCCATGACCCGCTCCAGCTGCTGCGGCTGGAGACTCTGGGTCAGTGGGGGCGCCCTAAGTCGGAGTTTCTCCCTGACCTGTAGGTACGGGCGCCCCCATGGGTTCTGCTGCAGGGTCTCCAGGAGCTCCTCGCGGGCCGCCGTCTTGGCCCGCTTTATTGTCTCCTGGAGATTACCTTTAGCCTCCCTGTAAGCCTGATAAAGCTCCGCCTTACGGGTTGCCGCGTCGTCTGGGCGGCGATGCCTCCGGCGAAACCTGGTGTACTGGCGGCGGGCGGAGATGCATGCTGCGCGCAGCTGTGCAATCTCCGGCGACCACCAGTACCCTAGACAAAAATTGTAGATCTTAAAATTATCTATAAAAATGTATCAATAATTTTTTCCTACGAGCCACCGTTTCTGAGATATCTATATATACAAATGGGAAATGTAATTAGCCCCCCTTAGCTCTCAAGAACTGCTTATGCTACAATGATGGTTGACCCCTCTATGGATAGCCCTCGATCTGGAGGCAAGCCTAAAAATAGAAAATTTGACCTAGACTTAAGGGGTCCAAAGTTATAGGCCAAAACCTATGAATTATTATATTTATTCTAATTATGTAACTTGAGAACGGCTTATGCTACAATGATGTTTGACCCTTCTATGGATAGCCCTCGATCTGGAGGCAAGCCAAAAATTTGAAAAATTGACCTAGACTTAGGGGTCCAAAGTTATAGGCCAAACCCTTGGCTGAAATCTTGGCATCCGCCAAGACACCATACTGGTTTTGGCCTATAACTTTGGACCCCTTAAAATTCGACCTAGACTTAATATCTCAGAAACGATGGCTCGTAGGAAAAAATAATTGATACATTTTTATAGATAATTTTAAGATCTACAATTTTTGTCTGGGGTACTTTTATGATAAAACTTACCGTTTTGCTGAAAATTGCGAAAAAGTCATTTTTTGGACCTTTGACCTCGAATAAATTTTTTTCCACACACGGGAATGATGGAGAACTTTTAAATTTTATTTATAATTATGTTCTGAACAATTTTACTGATTTTCAGCTTGTTGGGACTTTATGCACCTTCGAATGTCTAAATTGACCGGACTATTAGTAATAAAAAATACAATTGGCGGGAAATCATTTGTCAATTGTTTTTTATCACACATCAACGTTCTACGTATGCAACGAAAATGGAATTAAGTCGAAAAGATTTTAGAGAGATGATTTTTTATGATTTTAAAAGTTCTCTCTCTCCGCAAGACTGTGCCGCTCGTCTTCAAAATGCTTTTGGGAGAGAAGCACCTTGTTTGAGCACCGTGAGGCGATGATTTGCGGAATTTGAGAGAGGTCTAGTTTTTTTACATGACGAATTTCGTGAAGGGCGGCCTTCAACTGCCGTCAATGAAAATAATATGGCTACTGATAAGCGGTTAATTGAAGAAAACCCGCAGATTACCTATGAGACAATTCGAGGACTATTGGGGATTGGTATGAGTCAAATCCAGAAAATTTTACACGATGAATTGAAAGTTCGGAAACTTTGTTGTCGTTGGATCCCTCATGAACTGACAGCGGAGCAGAATCGGGCTCGTGCTCACAGATGCTACTGAAGTACGAACACGGGACATTCTAATGCTGTTTATGACATTATCACAGGAGACGAAACGTGGATTTATTGTTTTGAACCCGAAAAAAAAACAGCAATCTTGTGAATGGGTGTTTGAAAATGAGAACAAGCCAACAAACGTGAGGCAGGCGAGAAACGTTGGTAAAAAAATAATCGTGGTTTTTTTTCTCAGCTACGGATCCCATCTGTAAAATTTCACTTAAAGATCAAAAGGGTGTATATTCCGAGTGGTATTCTACCATTTGTTTACCCAGGGTGTTAGAAAAAGTACGCGAAAGGCGACCGAAACGCCGCGTTCTCTTACTTCATGACAACGCTTCTTCACACACGGCCAACAAAACAATAGTCATTTTTAGCTGACAATTAGTACAATGGAACCGAGTACAGGCAGATCAAGAACTGTATCTTAATATACGATTGGTACGAACCGAGAGGCTACCTAACCTAATTAAATAATAAAAAATAATAGCGGCACGCTATGATGACCGCTTTGACGTTTACGTTTACGAAATAACCACTCAGCCGTCCTGGAACAAAAACATCACAAAAACAAATTTATACCGAACCGTCGGAGAAATCGCGTACGAGTGATGAGAACAGAAATAAAAATTACTGGCTATCACCGTAACTCAGTAACGGTCCGTTTGTTTACATTATTTATCTTGTCTTGATCCGTACCTGTTCCATGTCCATAATTCTGAGAAATAGGTCAGCGCTCATTTTTGTCCTTTCACTGTAGGTGTTAGGGCATGGATAAGTATTTACTCTGAAGCAGTTGCATACTTTCTGAGCGCAAGCTGCCAATGTCTCACCCTGGCACACTGCTAAGAATGCCACTTTTCTTATTTCGGTGTGCTAAGAAACGAAACAAAATCAAAGATTAAATTTTTGTTTTAGGGTTCCATAGTAAAATTCTCGGAACCCTTATAAGATAAGATAAGATAAGATCTTTATTTTGCAGAACATGTGTGTATAATAGTACAAATTAAATCTTATTATAAGGTGTTAGCTAGGGTTAGTATCAACATGTTGTACCATAATCATGGTGTACAACATGGTTATAGTATAGTTCGTCTTGTCCCTCCTCGGCTTTCCTCCCAGACGATTGGTGCTAGAAAGATGAAATTTTGCACGGATATGTGTATTTACGATTCCAATACAGATCTACAATTAAATTTTAAACATTTTGGGGTACCTTCCCTACAAGTAAAGTGGGGATGATATTTTTTTTTCACGTTAAGTCCATCGTGTGGGGTATCATTAGATTGGTCTTTTTAAAATGTTGAGAGGTCGCTCAGACAATTTTTTGATTTAGGTGTCCGTTTGCGAGATATTGAACTTTAAAGTGCATCCTCTAAAATCTAAACAGCTAGCTCAAAGAATCTAAAATAATTGATGATCCATATGATAAAACTTTGAAGGAAAACTGTAACGGATCAGATAACTTTGTTTGTTTACGAGTTATGGAGCCTATAATGGATAACTACGGAACCCAATATTTTGCGTGGCCCAACACGCGCTTGGCCGATTTTTTCACATTATGAAGGACTAAAGTTCATATGTCCCTACAATACGTTCCTTCAAGTTCCTACAAGTGCCACCATTCTAAAGTATAAATTGTCATATTCCATCCATGTATACCATATAGTTTGTCTGAAAAGTCATGACGCCGGGCTGGAAAATGAAAGCGTTGGCAATAATCATTGCCAAGCTAATCCCACCAGCGAGATCGACACCCAGACCCAAATGATTGCCACCAATGCTTTTGTTCACGCGCATCTGCGAGGCGCGTAGAACGGACCTCGCGCCTGATTCCAACGTGGAACCGCTCGGCCAATCAGGGCCCGGGCTGGCCGCCGTCCATCCACCACCACAAGCAAGACGCGGGATTCGACCTTCAGGCAGAACACTCAAGACCACCACGGCCGATCGCCGCTTCCCGCCGCGCCTTATTTGTAACGGTCGTATAATACGAATGTATTGTAATTTTTCTAAACAAGTATTTTGTCATTAACACGGTTGTTCTCATTTACTTATGTCCTGTCGCTGACAGCTTTAATTTCCAGCTCCGCCTCACGACAAACTATATTTAAAACCGGTGAGATTACGTCACATAAACAGACGCTTCATAGGATCCACTAGGTACTGCAATTGTGCTGAGTGGATTTGAGTACTTACAGTGGCTGGATCTATAAGAACTTTATCTTCGCTTGCCTGTCTGTAGTAGATCATACCACGAGACACTCTCCATAGCATTATCTCGAAACTGAACGCCTTCATGCGATGTACTACACCGGTTATAACAACAAGATGTCCTTGAGAAGGATTTTCGGTAACTACGAATTCCCTAAAACATAAAATTAAGAAAAAGCTAAATCAATTTTGGTAATCATTATTTGTTATGTATTATGAACGTATCAATACCACCCAAAGAGACATCTCTAAAACCCATAGTCATCATCTACCTGCCCTTATCCCAATTATTTGGGGTCGGCGCAACAAGTCTTTCTCCTCCACACACCTCTGTCAGAAGTCATCTCTTGATTCACTCCTCTCCTTGTCATATCCTCTTTCACACATTCCTTCCATCTTTTCTTTGGCCTACCTCTACTTCTTAAAGCCTCTACAGTCATACTTTGCACCTTTCTAACTACATTGCTTTCCTCTCTTCTCATAACATGTCCATACCATGACAGCCGCTCGCTTCTCAATTTTTCATTCACTGGTGCAACTTTCAAACTTCCTCTAATATACTCGTTCCTTACTCTATCCATTCTTATCACACCACACATCCATCTTAACATTCGCATTTCCGCTGCATGCAATTGTCTTTCATCCGTCGCTTTTACGGCCAAACATGAAAGTCCATACAGGACGGCAGGTCTGACGACAATCTTGTAAATTTTCCCCTTAAGTTTCGGAGGAAATTGGGGGTCGCATATAGTGGCTTTGACCTGCCGCCATTTCATCCAACCTGCGTCAATTCTGTGCTTCACTGTACGATCGATTTCCCCATCATTCTGGATAAGAGAGCCGAGGTACCGGAAACTGGAGCAAACTGGTATTGGTGTGCCGTCTAACACCATGGGTGTAGGACTGGAGAGACCGCCGAAATCAGAGAACATGTACTCAGTTTTGGTTCTACTGATTTTCAAGCCTACACTCTCCAGTTTACATTGCCATTTTTCCAATCTACTAGTAAGTGAAAGTAAATAACAAGTGGACCTGTATATTAATTTTCAATCAAAAAATTATGAATGCCATAAGTTTATGTTACGTACGCATTTTTTTTCTTCTGCGCGTCGTGCATTATATCACAGTCTCCTAATATAGGCCCTATGTATTGGAGTACATATAATAACTCCGTCAAACCCAAAAAGTTATTCATAACCTCGCTCTCATTTTTTGTTATTTCTTGTACATCCCTGCACGTTTTTTCTATCATAACCTGAAAAATACACGTCAAAAATTTACACAAAATAACCGACTTCAAATTACCTAAATGGGACCAAATAATTGTCGGAATGGGACCAAATTGAGATGGGGCCATTTGGGAACTATTAGCTATCAAAATTCTAAATCTGTTAATCCAGGCCATTCGTCAACCACCTGCTTTCTTACATCTTTTCACGTGCCCGAACCATCTAAGCATTCCTTTATCTGATTCTGATATCTGGTCCTCACTTCAGCCATACTTTTCAAACTTCTCAGTTTCACTCCACACTGCTTTTATTTTACTTAAATGCTTATTCTGCCACACCCAATATTTACAAGCATACAAAAGTGTAGGGACAAGCACTCACCACCTGGCCACCTGGGCTTTCTGACCGGACCTTCTGACTGTTCATAAAGTTATGCATTGACCCAATCACTTGATTCCCTCTGCCATAACTCTTCGTTTAATATCATAGTCATAATACCTTTTATCCCTACGCAAAACCCGCGCAATAGACGTGGAATTGCGGAGACCAGCCTGCGTCGATAAGTATAAGTCGACAAGTACCCTTTATCCCTTGTAAACTTGGGTCCTAAGTGCACGAACTCTCACTTGCTCCACTTTTTCTCCTTCAATTACAGTCACACATTTTTATATTATATCGTACAAAATGTTCAAACTGGTACTGGGTACCTATACCAAAATCCAATCTTAATCATTGTTTTAGCTAGAGATATCCAGGAGCGTGTCCCTCTGACTAGCAACGGGTATAGTGGCGAGCGGGGGTTGCGATATTCAGACTTATAATATTTGCACAAACCAAAATGATCCTACAAAAGTTTTGGAGACAAACAAGGTTATTAATTTTACTGGTGGTTGCAAAAAAATCTGCAGTCGAGGTAAGGATGTTAATATTTTTCGTCATACTTCTTGAACGTTACTTTCCAGGGTGGTCATTGCTGCCAGCATTCTGGGAACGTATTCAGTCAGTGATGACGTTAAGGAATTTTTCCACGAGCTTTGTAAATATTGTAATTTTACATCGTTAGGTTTTAAATGATTTTAGTTTTTTAAAACAAATTATTTCTTGTTTTCCTAAACACACTTGATACAACTACTACTGTACAGTACAGTATTAATTATTTTGGTAACTAATATTTATTAGGGGTAGATGTAATAACTACGGTATTTTAGTAGATTAGTGGCAGATCTAAACTTAGGTGACCGAAAAATTTGTTTATCTTTAAAATGAACCCCTTTATAGGTAGGGCTTTCTATCTGTTCTTCTAAGTGAACTAAGTAATCCGATTATGAGATGAAAATATATCCTAAAGTCAAAATATTTGTTGTAGCTATTAATTTGCTTTTAATCCTCTTCAACAATCTAAAGGGCACTTGGATGTTAAAATAATAACAAATTGGAGCATTTAATACCTTCCAAGAGATCTTTACCTTCAATATTGTTTTTGACAAGAATAAAAAATACCTTCATAATTAAGTACAAAGTCTGTACGTAAGTGTCTCAAATTAGTAGTCTTTCCGCGTTGTTTCTCCTCAAGTATAATCTCCTCAAATAAATTTAGTTCAATTTGATTTTACTAGTTTACAAAATTTTGAAATTAATTTTTTTTATCAAAGTAGATAATAAACGCTCATGCAAATGACAACGTCTCCACGTCGCGTCTTCGTCGCGAAGCACACGACGGCGACACCCGCCATCGGGCTGCCTCCGCCTTGCGTATCCGCTGCCTCCGCGCCGCGCACCACTATGCTTATTTTACCATACCTCGAGGACTAAATGCGTAATACATGATATTTACATAAGAAATGCTATTTATATTTTTTGTTGGTCCGTCTGTCCCGTATGTCTGTCTGTCTGTCCCGATAATCTCTGGAACGAAATTTGTTCGTGAATTTTGACATTTGGCGTGCTCATTGGATGTTTAACTTCAAATTCTCAATTCAGAAACCGGCCGTGAGTCTGTTAAATTAATAAGAAAACTAAATAAAATGCATAATACACATTCCGTAGTAACAGTTTGTCCTAAGCGCCTGGACACGGAAAAAACATTGCCTAATATTCTATGGTGCAATAAACAATAAACTCCAGTGTCTACATGAGGACGTGGTATCTACATGAAGACGTGGTGTCCACATGAAGACGTGGTGTTTAGATGAAGACGTGGTGTTTACATGAAGATGAGATTATGAGTGCATGTTTTGATAGTTCCGGTACAATAGTAGGTACCTCAAACTGAACCAATTCATGTATTGTCGCAGCATTTGGTTCCGTGCCCATACTATGTATAGTTATTTTATGCAAAGTCATTGCATCCTGCATAGAACGGAGCTTTCTCTCCATTTCGGAGCACCGGCATACTTCTTGAACGTATCTTTTTTGGAACAGCTGTAAGCCTGGATGCATCTGTCAAATAAAAATAATTGGGTTGTACTCAATCGGCCGGTTTCTGAATTGAGAATTTTGACATTTGACTTGCTCAACGGACACTTAAGTTAAAATTCTCAATTCAGGAACCGGCCGAATATCTTCTATACAAATAGACTAAAGCATTAAATACACGTAACGGTATATACTTACGCAAACCTAGTACAAAATTCAGTTTGCTAGTCTAATTTGTACTAGGTTAGCGCAAGTATATCGTTAAATATGTTTGATGCTTATTACCTATCTACTTATCTATCTATATAAATAAAAATGTATCGCCGTTCGTTTGTATCGCTAAAACTCTGGATTGCCTGGACCGATTTGGCTAATTTTGGTATTAAAATATTTCTGGAAGTCCAAGGAAGGTTTAAAAGTCAAATTTGAGGCAGTACGAAGTTCGCTTTTTTTTTGTTAAAACAGAGCAAACCCTCCCGCCCCCTTTTAAATGTAAACGGCTAGCTCGAAATATCTGAAAAAAATCATGATAGGAGTCCATAATTATGATGAACTTTGAATGAAAACTATACCAGACAAGATAACTTTGTTAGTTTAAGAGCTATGGAACCTATAATCGGTAATTAGGTAGCCACGGAACCCTATATTATGCGTGGCCCGACATGCACTTGGTCGGTTTTTGTATATATATTTTATTAGATTATAGTAAAGTTGTCATTGAAAAACTGACGCCGTAGGCTTCACACGGGTCTAATATCTAAAAATTTCGCGCAATTATCTAGTCAATTTCTTTCATCTTACTCCGGATACTACCAAATACAACAAAAAATAAATACTTCACTGGCAAAATTGGTTCAACCGTTTAAGCGTAATACCGTCACCAAGAGAATCAGGGATTCTTTCTGTGTAATACTTAATTACATATTAATCTCAAAATAAACAGCTGGATATACTTACATCAATGAACTGCACGCAGCCCATTTCTCCAAGATGAGAAAGAATCTCAAATGCAGCTTCTGGTTGAAGATATACATCACAAAAAGTCATTCTGTCACTTCTAAACATACAACCCATTTTGAGGACCTAAAAACGTACAGGCAAGAAAAAATAATGTACAAGCTGTTAGCTGAATTGCCTTTTAAGACATTTTTTAAACTACTACGGCGATAGGAACTCTAATAATGAAAGGAAAAAAGCTTTGTATCTAACTAAAAAATAATAGCGTCCTATTAAAAAGAAGAATTTGACTAGCAAAAGAAAGAATATTTGAACCGTTTGGGGTTAAAACACTGGACTTATGGAGTCCGAACACGCGCCGCCTTTATAGAGACATTACTAAACGCTTAATCGATGCTCCTCGACCATAAGGGCCAAAGAATAAGTGTCGCCATCCAACGTGGCAAAACAGCCAGTATTCTGGGAACCTTGCCAATAAATTGTTATCCTTATTGTAAATAAAAAGTTTGAAAATCAAGAAGTATAATTGAATTTAAAGTGCTTTTTGAAAACGATTTATGTGGATTTTTAAGTCATGTATTTCTACAATGCATGCATGGGTATTGGAGGACTGTACTCTGCTAGCATCATTCACCGAGCCTTTTCTCAACTCAGTTGGGGTCTGCTTTCCAGTCTAACTACGATTCGGCTGAACTTCGATATTTTCCGTGAAGCGACTGCCATCTGACCTTCACAACCCATGGGCGATATCAAAGTTCTGTAGTTAGACCGGTCGGATTTTTGATTTAGGGCTCCAACTACCCCTAACGACTACACTAGATGTTTGTATGACAACCGGGACCGACAGCTGAACGTGCTCTCCGGCACGGAGGAGTCTCAGTGTCTTAAGAAATGGTCACCCATCCTAAGACCGGCCTGAGTCGATGTTGCTTAACCTTTGCAATGTGTTAACATTGTCGGTTAACACTAGACCACGAGCCCCGACTGTACTCTGCTATCGATCATATTAATTAAAAAATACCTCACAACAATCTAATTGATTATGATACCTGTTAAGGTATTTACGCTCCGCTGCCTGGAAAGAAGATAATCGGTTCGCACTTAGACAGATTGCAGTTTCGCAGTTCTTTAAAAAACTTCAAATAATACTACCTATTAAAGTTTGACATTTATCTGATTAGACAGTTGTGCCAAAAATAAATAAAAACGAAATTTTGCAAGAAGGACTGATTGAATTAACCGACTTGCTATTACATGGATCTCGAAACTTTTCACGATGGAAGAACTGAGTTGCGAGACTTGTTTTTTTACAGTTGTGTGTCTGTAGGTATATCTACTTTTCTCCTTTCTAGTACCTTCCAATTCTTGAATGCGCGTAACGCACTCTCTGTCTTATGCAATTTCAATGATTTTTTTTTGTACACTATCTGCATAAATAAATTTGTAATCGTATATATTTATAAAGGATTACAAAGGTATTTATACAGTTAGTGTATCTAGAAAACTGGAGTGAAATTACGAATTTTTTTATTTTTCCTTGATTTATACGTTAAACACAAACACAAAATTTGAGGATCATCGAGGAACATCGTGGGTTGACGCCTTTGCTGATAGGTTAGCCCCACCATGGGTTCCTACTTATGACTCTATTCCATTCGCTGTCCGCAGGGTGCGAGATCGGGAACCTCCACGCGTGCCCTGCGGCTTCTTTTCCCTATGGGTATTTCTTATGGGGAACGGAAGCTGGTGGGCCGGTGCACTCTGGGCAACGGAGTAGATGACAACACCCCTGCCACGGCAGAGGAGTTGTTAATGCTCCGGCCAATATCCGGCAGCTGACCCCATTGCACGAGGGGGTCGTAGGATGGCGGACCTGCAAGGCCCGCGACTCGCTCACTAGCTCCGAGCGAGTGCAGCGAGTGGCCAAGTCTCATGGCGCTGCCCTCTTCCATCTTTGCTTTCAAAGATGAGTAAGAGGGCAGCTTCCTTGTTTTGTAACGGCTATCTGTGCCTCTGCCGTCAAGAGTCGGAATGACTAGGACTCCCTAGTGCTGGGAGCTCCATCCCATCATAGAGGTAATGATGCGGAGAGTGTGTTCCTCCGCAGTTCGGCGGGTTCCCTGTGTGTGTGATGTCACACCTGGGGAACAGTCTTATGACGACCGTCGGGCAACCTGTGATCCGAGTGCTGCGTGTCGGTGAACATGTCTATCGGCGCAGTCTCGGGGCAGGGGGCTTGCCTTAATTGGTCGGCCCAAGACAAGGAAAAGTCGATAACACCCGCCAAGGAAAAGGTCGCTGTGCGGACGTGTACCATCATCATCACCACGGTGATAGTGACGGTATTCGTCCGTATATATGCGGGCGTAATAACCCTGTGGATACCGGTCGACCTCCACATGTATAGACTTCTCTGTGCACAGGGGGCACTGCACATGGGTGACCCTCATTTCCCCCATACTCGTAGGAACAGTATGGATAAAAACAAAAAAAATCAAACTCAAACCGACGACCAACCGCAACCAAAATTGACTCCGAACGCAACTGAAGTGGACGATGATAGGTCCCGAAGCCCGCTACGGGATGAAGGCCGGAAGGAGACCGCAGCTGGGACTGCTGATCCCAGCCGCATTATGAAGACGGGGGGCTATTCCTCTTTGAGGAAGAGGCATTATCCGCCGAAGAGTGGGCCGTCTCGTGACAGGAGCACCAGCTGCTCCGAGCGTTGGACGGCTCTTTCCAGCGAGTCGGAAGAGGTGCCGACCAAACTACAACTAAGCTCGACGGGTCTAGGCCGGAAACCCTCAACCCCCTTCAAAGTCCCGTCTTTGCCCAGTGGCAGAGACACCGACGTTCCACCCGCGCGAGAGCTCATGGGAGTTCTTGCCCGAATAAATAACGCCATGAAAGGTGGCAAAAATCTTTCGGGCAGGAAGAAGACCGTGGCGTCGCTCGTTTCCGACGCCCAAGCGTCACTCGACGAGCTCCTCGCGCGGAGCGATACCGCGGAGGAGGCCAAACTTAGGCGACAGGTGGCCAGTCTAGAGACTGACCTCGCGGCCTCCCAGAAGCAGCTGGAGGCCCTGCGACAGGAGGTCGCAAGCCTGACCAAGTTAGTCAAAGGGCCTCCAGTGAACCAGACACGGACCCCGATGGTTGAACCGGCAACCAAGACCGCGCCCAAGGCTGCGCCCAACACGGCGTCCAACGCGGAGCCCGTATTACCGCCTCAGCCCGGGACATCTATGACGGCAGTTTTGGTGACGATAGAGACGCAGTCTTAGAGGACCGGGCGTACCGGCCCCCGCTGGCGCGACCCGCGTTTTCGTACGCGGCTGCCGCCAGTGGGACTCTCGCACCTGGGTCTGTCGCCCGCCCAGCTCTGCTCATGTCCGCCTCGCAAGCAAACCGGACACCGGCTAAACCGGCCACGACGGGAAAGCCGACGAAAAAGAAAAAGGGGAGGCCTACTGCTACCCCCGCTGCCTCCGCGTCCCGTTTCGCTCCAGCTGCACATCCTTCTAGAGAGGAGGGATGGCAAGTAGTTGGAGAGAAAAAGAGGCGGAAAAAGGCCGCAAAAAAAGCGGTTCAAGCCGCCGCGGCGAAGGCGCCGAAGAGGCCCCGCCCCCCTCGCTCTACCGCCGTCGTCCTGACGGAGACGACGGCGGGTGCGGAGAGGGGTGTGGGGTACGCCGATGTTTTGAGGAAGGTCAAAACCTCGGTGGACCTCAAGGCCCTCGAGATACAGGGGGGGCTCCGGTGCAAGACCACCCGCACCGGGGCTCGCCTACTCGAGGTCTCCGGCGCCTCCAGCGGCCCCAAAGCGGACGCCCTTGCGGCTAGGCTAAGGGACACGCTAGACACAAGCCGTCCGCGTCTCCAGACCCACTAAATGTGCAGCATTGCGCATTTCGGGCCTGGATGACGCGGCCACGACGGATGAGCTAATCTCCGCCGTCGTGGAGGCGGGCGGCTGGCCCCATGACCACGTGAGGGCTGGAGAGATCTCCTTCAGCCCTACCGGTCATGGAACGACAGTCGTCCAGTGCTCCGTCGCGGCGGCACTTAAAATTGCGGACGAACGGAGCCTCCTTATAGGGGGATTCCTCAAGGCGCAGGTGCACCTCCTGCGTGCCCGGGAAATCAGGTGTTTCCGGTGCATGATGGTGAGGCACGTAGGAGTGCAGTGTGCAGTGGAAGACACCGTGGGTGATCGGTGCTTCCGCTGCAGCCGGCCCGGTCACAAGTCCAACGCCTGTGACGCACCGCCTCGCTGCTACAGATGCGAGGCGGAGGGCAAGACGGCGGACCATAGGGTCGGCAGCCGTTCCTGCGCCGCTTCGAGGCCAAAACCTCGTCCGATCGCTGAAGGCAGCGGGGGTGTCGCTACCGCGCGCCCAGATTCGCGGCGGGATGCTGATATGGACGTCCATTAATGGACACCCATATCCGCATCCTGCAGACGAATTTGAACCACTGCCGCACTGCTCAGGATCTTCTGTACCAGAGCATCGCGCAGTGGTCCATAGATCTGGTCGTGGTCGCCGAGCCGTACTATGCCCACCCGGGCAGCCTGGTGGCGCAAGACGGCTTGGCCTGCATCTTTGGGGGGTCCGCACGCACCTCGCACCTTGCAATTATTGCAAACGGTCGAGGCTGTGTTGCTGCGGAATATGAAGGGGTGGCAGTAGTGGCCGCGTACATCTCGCCGAACAACATTAACGACGCTCAGTATGAGCTATGGCTCACTGAGCTCGACGTCGTCTTCACTGCGTGTCGTCCTCGCCCTGTCCTTCTCCTGGGAGACTTTAACGCCTGGTCTACGGCGTGGGGCTCCCGGATAACCAATGGCAGGGGGAGATTACTTGAGGACTGGGCCACTACACGTGGACTAGAGCTCCTCAACCGGGGGAATGTCGCCACCTTTTGGCGGTCGGGGGTCAGCTCGGTCGTGGACTTAACGTTCGCGACCCCTGCCCTCGCCCGTCGTATTATGGGCTGGTGCGTGGAGGAGGGTGTGGAGACGCACTCGGACCACCGATACATCCGGTTCGAGGTCGTCCCCCCACCTAACCTTCCACAGCCGGTACCGAATCCCCCGGAACCGCGTTGGGCGCTCAAGAGTCTAGACCGGGAGGCTCTCCTGGAGGCATCCATCGTGCAGGCCTGGATTCCGGCGCCGGACAGGCGCCGACGACTGTCGACGTGGATGCCGAGGCGGAGTGGTTCAGGAGAGCCATGTCGCAAATCTGCGATGCGGCGATGCCTAGGGTTACACCTGGGCCGGCCAGGAAGCAGGTGTACTGGTGGTCGTCGGAGATTGCACAGCTGCGTGCAGCATGCGTCTCCGCCCGCCGCCAGTACACCAGGTTTCGCCGGAGGCATCGTCGACCAGACGACGCGGCAGCCCGGGAGGCGGAGCTATATGCGTCCTACAGAGAGGCTAAGGGCACCCTCCAGGAAGCGATCACGCGGGCTAAGACGACAGCCCGCGAGGAGCTCCTGGAGTCCCTGGAGCGGAACCCATGGGGGCGCCCGTACCTGCAGGTCAGAGGTAAACTCCGACCGAGGGTGCTCCCACTGACCCAGAGTCTCCAGCCGGATCGGCTGGAGGGGGTCTTGGGCTCTCTGTTTCCGACGAGCGCGGAGGAGCACATCCCTCCGCGCATGGCTCCGTCCCAGACGCCCAATGCGGATAGCAGCAGCGAAGACGACGTACCCGAAGTCAGAGAGGGTGAGTTAGGAGCGGTGGTACTTCAGCTCAGTCGCCGGAAAACCACCGCCGCTGGACCCGACGGCATTCCGGGCCGTGTATGGGTCCTGGCCCTCGAGGAACTCGGGCCTCGACTGAGGGGGCTCTTCAGCGCATGCCTCGAAAGGGGCCAGTTTCCCAAGGTGTGGAGGACGGAGAAACTGGTCCTGATCCGGAAAGCGGGGCGGCCGGTGGACTCACCGTCGGGTTACCGGCCGATCGTGTTGCTCGATGAGGTGTGTAAGCTCTTTGAGCGAATTATTGCGGAACGCCTCGTCGAGCATCTCACGCGTGTGGGCCCAGACCTGGCGGACAACCAGTACGGTTTCCGTCGGGGACGGTCCACCGTGAGCGCGATCATGCGCGTGAAGACCCTGGCGGAGGAAGCTGTCTCGTGGGGCGAGGTGGTGTTGGCGGTGTCTCTTGACATCGCCAACGCGTTTAACACCTTACCCTGGAGTTGCGTTAGGGAGGCATTGGTATACCATGAAGTGCCTCTCTACCTCCGTCGTATTGTCGGGGCATATTTATCCGAGAGGGCTATAACTTACCCTAGCTGGCTCGGGCCAGCTCGGCGAGATGTGTCGTGCGGTGTTCCTCAGGGGTCGGTCCTAGGACCTCTCCTGTGGAACATCGGATACGACTGGGTGTTGCGGGGTGCGTTGCCTGAGGGCGTCAGCGTAACTTGCTACGCTGACGATACCCTCGTCACGGCGCGGGGAGCAACGCACCAGGAGGCAACACTCAAGGTCACGACTGGGGTTGCTGAAGTCGTGGGTCGGATACGGCGGCTGGGACTGGACGTGGCACTGAATAAGTCCGAGGCTCTGTGTTTTCACGGACCTCGGCGCGGGCCACCTCCAGGATCCAGTGTAAATGTAGGGAGCGTTAGCATCGGCATCGAGCCCACAATGAAGTATCTGGGGCTCGTACTCGATAGCCGGTGGAATTTCGGACCACACTTCCGAAGTTTGGTCCCCAAAGTGACGGGGGCGACAGCTGCGCTTTCGCGACTGATACCCAACTTAAAGGGACCCAACGCTTCCTGCAGGAGACTGTACCTAGGGATCGTGCGGAGTATGGCCGTGTACGGGGCTCCCGTATGGGCGCCGAGTCTGACGGCCAACAATGCTGCTGTTTTACACAGATCGTTGAGGACCTTGGCCGTCAGAACAATAAGAGGGTACCGCACGATCTCCCTAGAGGCTGCATGTCTCCTAGCCGCGACCCCTCCATGGGACCTGGAAGCGAGAGCCCTTGCGGCATTGTTCCAATGGCACAAGGAGGCGCTGGAGCGGGACCACAGGCCTGCGTCTCGAGAAATCGAGGCTCAGCGGTCCCAGCTCCGCCAGGATCTCATGGAGACATGGAAGGTGCGACTTCAGCAACCAAAGTGGGGAACCACCACCATCGCGGCGGTGAGACCGATCATGGAGGAGTGGCTGCAGAGGCAGCACGGAGGCCTCACGTATCGTGCGACACAGGTCATCACCGGGCAAACTTCGGTGAGTATCTGTTTCGCATGCATCGTGAGGTCACACCCGCGTGTCAACACTGCGAGACTTCCGGCGTAGACACGGCATTCCACACGTTGGTGGAATGCTCAGCATGGGCGAGTCAGCGCCGGGACCTCGTTGTGGGCCTGGGCGTAGATACGCTCTCGCTGGAGACCATGCTACGAGCCATGGTCTCTAGCGAGAGTCAGTGGAACGCGGCCGTTTCCTTCTGCGAGCAGGTAATGCTCGTGAAGGAGGCGGCCGGTAGGGTGAGGGAGCGTACCCTCCCCGCTGAGTTCCGAAGTGTGCGGCGAGGTCGCCGCAGACGTGACTACGCCCAGGACCATTGACCTCCATGATCGGGGCCTGAGGACGATGGATTAGCAACCCACCGTCCTTACAGAAGCAGGCTAGAAGGGCTGCGTGATGTGGGGCTGCACCCCACGCACGCCTTCACTCACCGACGCGGGATAAAACCCGACCCCAAGGATGCGGGGTAACACCCGACCACCACGCAGTGGCCACGCGGATGGCCAAGGTCCGCCGGGCGCCACCGGGAATTCTCTTAGTCTCTACCGGAGGCGCTCGGCAATGGACGTAGGTGCGGCCGCGCCCAAGGTCGCGGATTAAAAAAAAAAAAAAAAAAAAAAAAAAACCGCTGTCCGCCCTTCTGCTCCTACTCAACATGAGGGAATGTTTAATAATAACTTCACAGCTCAAGAATTCCAGCTAGCAATCGAGGGATTAAAAGACTCAGCTCCAGGGTTTGATCAAATCCCATATTCTTTTATTGTCAAGGCTCCAGTCGCTGTCCAAATTCACTTTCTGGACATAATTAATGTCATTTTTAACAGTGGGAGTATTCCTCCTGATTGGAAAACTCAAATTATCGTCCCAGTCCTTAAACCTGGTGTTGACCCATCCTCCCCTAACAGTAGGCGCCCGATAGCTCTGTCCTCAGTGATGTGCAAGATAACAGAGCACCTTATAAAACACCGTTTGGAATTGTTTTCGGAGAGTCGAGAAATTTTGGCTAAGTCCCAGTTTGGCTTCAGGAGGAATATGGGTACTCTGGATAGTCTTAGCATTCTAACTTCCGAGATTCGTATATCCCTCCTTCAAAAGAAATATATGGCCACTGTTTTTTTAGACATTCAAGCAGCTTATGACAATGTTCTTCTTCCGGTACTCAGAAATAAACTTCTTCAACTGAATGTTCCGGACAAGTTAGTCCATTTCTGTGCAAACCTTTTAATGGAAAGATCGATAATTATCAAAAACCAGAACTGCCTTCTTCCCCCTAGAACCATCTGGAAAGGTCTTCCCCAGGGCTCGGTTCTAAGTCCCCTCCTTTATAGTTTGTATACTTATGATGTCGAGCAAGTAGTCCAACCATTTTGCCAGATTCTTCAATATGCAGATGACTTAGCTCTGTACTTCGTTTTCCTCTATTGAAGAACTTTCAATAAACCTAAACAATGCCCTAATCCACTTAAATCATTGGCTTCTAAATCATGGTCTTTCTTTATCCCGTTCTAAATGCAAGGTAGTTGTGTTTACTAAGAAAAGAAATATTCCATCAGTTGACTTGCAGATTGAAGGTTTGCCAATCCCTCAATATTCTAATGCTAAATTTCTTGGCTTGTGGCTTGACTCAAGAATGACTGGGTCAACTCACTTTGATTACATTAGTAGTAAATGCATCAAAAATATTAATATCCTTCGGTCACTTTCAGGTGCATGGTGGGGTTCTCACCCATTCAATCAAAAATTATTATATAATGCAATTGTTCGCAGCCATATGGATTACGCTTCATTTTTATTAGATCCCTGCAATAAATCTTCTCTTGCAAAACTAAACAAAATTCAGTCAAAATGTTTGCGTATTATCCTTGGAGCAATGAAATCTTCCCCAATCAATGCAATGCAAGTAGAAGCAGTAGATCCTCCTCCTTTCCTCCGTAGACAGTACTTATCGGACAAATTTCTTTTCAAACTGGTACAAAACTCTCAGCATGTCCTCTTGGATAAACTCGGCCTTCTTGGTGATTTATACAATATAGGTTCAATCTCTTGCCCTGATAACCTTCCTTGCATCTTAAATAGTTTCATAAAATTCACCCGTCTCCCAAATCCTGTCATTCGGTCCCAACTAAATCCTCTGTATTCTCTTCCGTATGAAGCTATCATTTATTCTCCTCCAATAATACTTGACATGGGGGTCCAAAAACACGATATTTGTGCTAACTTTGCCTTCAATAATTCAATATCCAATAATTTCGATGGGTGGACTAAAATCTACACGGATGCTTCTAAGTCAGACTATTGCGGTTCTGTAGGAACGGCTGTATGGATTCCATAGTTCCACATTATCCTTAGCTTTAAATGTCCCTCTATGACTTCAGTTTTTACGGGAGAGTCTATAGCTATCCTTGAAGCTATTCTGTATGTTTTATCTCATAACCTAAACAATTCTATAATACTATCCGATTCCAAAAGCTGTCTCCAAGCAGTTAATTCACACCCCTTCCGCACTAAGTCCAGGTCCCCTATCATTTTTTAAATTAGAGAGGCGCTCTTTAGGTGTCATCTAAAGAGTCTTGCAATCTGTCTCGCTTGGATCCCCGGTCAATCAAACATTGCGGGTAATGAAACAGCTGACTCATGCGCAAAACAAGCAGCCAGACTAGGCTCTTTGGAGTATACTGAAATATCGACACAAGATCTGTCACAAGTTTCAGGAGACAGCTTATCTCGTGCATGGAACGAGGTATGGCGTCTGTCTCAAAAAAAGAAGGGCAAATACTATGGTGACATCCAACCACTCGTGCCCAAAAAGCCATGGTTCTTTAAGAATCGGGGCTTTGGAAAAAACTCGACATCGGTAGTTTCTCGTCTCCGCTTAGGTCATGCATGTACGCCAGTTCACTTGGCAAAGATTAAGGTTAGGGATCATTCTCTTTGTGAATGCGGTTTGGATGAAGGTGACGCGGATCACATCTTCTTCTCCTGTCCAAATCAACGAATTTCTCTTTACGATATGCTTTCCTCTAATATTCCTCTACCTACATCTTTCAAAACTCTTCTAGCCCTGGTCCATACCCCTTTTATCAAGACCCTTTGTAAATATATTGAATATAATAAATTAAAACTATAGGTACCTACCTACTTAAATTACGTAACCATATCCCCCCTTTTTTGTGGTCTCTTATCTATTTATATCTTAATGTATTGTGTAGTTAGTAGTTACTGTAGATAGAATATTCTTTATCTATGGTAGTTTTAATTGTATTCTTTTATCTTTTATGGTATTTTTTTTTTGTTTAGGATCTGACTGAGTTATGGAATTACTCGGCCACCGATCATAATTTCGACCCACAGTTAAAATCTCCTACGTTATTAGCTTTACTCACTGGTCATTGGCAAGTTGCTGCAAGTGCAAGCAGAGGCCATAACAAAGAATTGAATTGAATTAGTATTTATCTTATGAAGTCAGAAAAAAATAAAATTGCTACATTGCTAGCAAATAATATTATTTTTTGGACGAGTCTACATTGTACACAAAATCATATACCTACAGATTTGTTAGGTACTTGTAGTAATAACTTAGTATGTATAACAAATGATTTAAACTAAATATCCAGACAACAGGAATACCAGAGCTAAAGATGGCTCATCAAAATATAGAAGGTCTTTCTGGCAAGGAATTAGTAGTGGAGTTATACCTAGAGGAATTAAATGTAGATATTGTGTTTGACTGAACATTGGCTCAAGGAGAGTGAGATGATGTTCAATATAAACAACTACAATATTGCAAGTTGCTTTAACAGGAAGTCTGCGATTAAAGGTGGCTCCATGGTCTTAATTAAAAATGGTCTCCGCAGCAAAGAGCGGTCTGACATAGTTAGACTTTCAGTTGAGCGATGTGCTGAGGTGGCTTGTGCCGAGCTTGACCAGTATATAGTAGTTTGCGTATACAGTCCACCTAACAGTGATTTTAGTGTATTTACCAAGGTCATGGACCAGGTTCTAGGGGTTGCGTCAAATAGGAAGAATTTAATTGTGTGCGGAGACTTCAATGTAAACATCCTAAAACAGTGTAAGAAAAGTACTAAATTTTTAAAAATATTTGGCAGTTACAATATGGAAAATATTTTCTGTGAACCGACTAGAGTCACAGAAACAGCAGCCAATTGCCTTGATATTTTTTTTTACAGACTGTGAGTGCTTAAGCAAGTCTGTAATTAGTAAATTGCCATCAGATCACTGTGGTCAAATAGTATCCTTTCCCAAGAGTAATAATAGTCAGTGTAATGGGAAAATTATGCGTAGGCTCATAACCTCTAATAGAATTAAAGAATTCAAAAACTTGTTTGAGAAAAAGCTTAATTCTATAGTTAATGTAGGTAATAATCCTGAGGTCTATTATAATAGTTTATTTAGTACATTATCTGATGCTTTTTCAGACACATTCAAACAAAAATGCCAAAATCGTAGTGTTAACACGAAATTTTGTGAGTGGCATTTATAAAAGTAGACGAACGCTGTTTGATCTATATGCACAAAAACGATACAGATTTGATAAAAGTTTCACTGAATATGTTAGGTATTACTCCAAAGTATTCAAAAAAGTATGTAGACAGGCTAAATCCATTCACATCAAAAGGAAAATAATTGAGGCTCCTAACAAAATAAAAGAAACATGGAAAGTTATAAACAAAGAGTCAGGTAAATGTAAAGTGAGGGATACTGTTGTTGCCATTGTACCCGTTACTATTAGAGGGTCACTTCCCTGGATATCTCTAGCTAAAACAATTAGTCTAAGATCCCACTGCAGAATATTGCGCTCATCGAGTATTTGCTGAAAACTAAATTTTTACTCATATTTATGATTAGGAGAATATATACCTACCAGGTTGCCTATAAAAATGTGGCCGCTAGTAGTTTTTTAGAAACATGCTATGTCGATGAAGAATCCGTTGAATGAATTATGTCGTATAACATAGTAAATGTGTACCTTACCTGGTCTCATCTTATGTTACCTGTATTTTTGTCGTTAAAACCACGTCAAAAAATTCCTAGTGAATTTAATTTAATTTTATAAATATTGATTTCAACTAATTAAACAAGTTACAAAGTGTTTAAACAAATTAAAAGATGTTAAGAGAGATTAATCAAAGTTTAAACAAGTAAAAAAATTGATAGTACCTACAACAGTGCAAACGAAATGCAATGAAATGATTTATTTATTTGTACTAAATGGCTCTTACAAACGTCAGTAAGTACTTAAAATAAAAAAAATGTCATTGCTTCTATATTTATATGTACTACCTGATTCGCAAAGCAATAAGTACAACCGAAAGAAAGAACCTGGCAATAAAACTCTCGGTCACTCTTTTTCAATAATTGACTCATATACACATTTTCCTAAGACTAAATGTGGCCGAATGTACATTGGTCTCGTGTCAAAATCAAAAAGCGTGTATAAAGCAACAAAAAAAAATATAGTCACCTAAGTACAAAATATGCTACAATTACGGCATTTTAGGAGGCACATGCACCATGCTCAAGCCAGACACTTTTATCATTAAGGTAATCAACTGTCTTATAATATTCTTTTTGACATAAAGTGGTCTTAATAGAGGTTTTAAATTTATTGTCATACAATACATAGGACCGATTCAGGCAATTTATTATAAAAGCGTATACCTTGCCCCTTGAAAGAATGACTAACCTTGCTAAGCCGATAACACGGAGGGAGTAGTTTATTTTTATTACTTAGATTTCTGTCTGTAACGTCACTTACTTTAGTATAGCTAGATATATTTTTCCTGACATACAGTATGTTATCAAATATATATTGGGAAGCTACAGTTAAAACATTAATACCTTTAAATCGCTCCCTAAGAGAATCTCTCTTACCTAAACAATAAATGGCACGGACTGCCCTCTTTTGTAATATAAAAATTGTTTCGATATCTGCTGAATTTCCCCAAACTAGTATTCCATAGGACATTAAGCTATGGAAGTAACCAAAGTAAACTAGCCTAGCAGTAGCTACATCTGTCAACTGCCTAATCCGTCTCACAGCATATGCAGCAGAGCTAAGCTGCATATGCTGTGAATGGTGATATGGTCACCCCATTGTAATTTATTATATATTTATTCCTAAAAAGGTAGTGTTATTTACAAATTCGAACCTTTGGCTACCCAGCACGACATGGACGTTTGCTTGTCTGATATTGGGCCGTCGCAGCGGGTGGCTTACCATTTGCAAGTTAGCACATAGAGCCATCGATATTTTAAATAGCTATGGTCAATATTTACATAACCAAGATTATTGTGTTTTGTACGTAGACCCAACTCCTGATTTTATGTATCACTAAGAAAATTATGAGATCCAACAATTGCTTTACACAATAACGGTTGAGTGAGAACTTCATCAAATATAAAATAAAGTACAAAAACTGTTTTGTAAAAATAATTTTAATAACATAATATATTATGTGTAATTTTAATACTTCAAATGTAGGAATTTTGCCTTGATAGGAAATACCTGTGGGATACTAGTTCAGAGTGATGTCCACAGATTTACTATGTTATACGACATAATTCATTGAACGCATTCTTCATCGACATAGTATGTTTCTTCACACATATAATAATTGTTTTGTTCTAATGCAAAACGGTATTATTATTAAAATTTATATCTACATATTTATTAAAGTCTTAGCGCAAAAAATAAAAATATATATTAAAATTTTTTGTCATTTTGAAAAGGCAGACATTTCTTTTGGAGTATTTATTAAGTCGTCCCTACTACTGTTTGCATCGGTGGTTGAGAACACTAGCATTCGACGCATGCGCAATGGCTTAAAAGCGTCGTACAGCTGGCAATCGCTATCCTCGTCTGACTAATTATGTTACGCGCTAACTGTCTTTCATTCTACCTTAAATATTTACCATCTTTAACCGCCAGCAACCATTATTTGCGGCCAGATTTAATTAAGCAACCGTATATCATAATAAACAGAAAAAAAATTACTTTAATTTGATATAAAAATAATAAATGTACGTTATGAACGCATAAATGCATCAAAATCATACCTGTTTACACCTGGCTGCTAAGAGGTGCGGTCAAGTGCGCAACGGCAACCGTGATTTTTCAGTCTTTATATAATTATATTGCCGTGAAGTGGACGATATTTTAATTTAAAAAACAAGTGAGCGATATTTTGTCCCCAAAATCAATTAACAATAATTTAACTAAAATTACTAGCGGCCACATTTTTATAGGCAACCTAGTAGGTATATATTCTCCTAATCATAAATATCGATACCTACTCCCACGCATTTAGTCGTAACTCTAAAAGTCAGAGTTTACAGGAGAGCCGTTTTTAGGAACATTATTGTTTTGGTTAATCTGTACAAGGTTTTAAACTACATTTTTCATTCTATATGATTAATTATTGACTTAAAAATGTTATAGCGGTCTTTTGGCGTAATAAAGAATCATATTTAAGAGAATATTGGCCAATTTAGTAACTTACGACCTTATACGCGTTACATAAAGGTCGTATCTCGTTCTTACGTCCATTTGCTACTAATAAAACCTACTTAGACAACGCGAATAAAGTCGTATGTTTAAAATACGACCTTATGCAACGTGCAAACAGTCAAATATGTCAAAAAGACTATGTCGTATCTAGGGTATAATAAACGAAAACCACTATAAAACCTATTCAAATCAGCTTTATTAAAACAAATTTTACACTATTTTAATCTTCTTGCATTATTTTTCTAATTAGCGTAGAGAAAAAAAACTTAAAACAAAACATACATTCACTTCTAAAATATCTACGAGTATATTCATAAAAAATATAACAGCCTTTTTCTTTTTGAAAAGTCATTATTAGTTATTATTATTACTTAACTGAGATCAGAACGTTATAACCTAAGTATAGCTTTATCACTTATTAATAAAAAATGATGATGTGTCAAAAACCATAAAAAGAAATCTACGTCTTGTAACAAAATAATTGTATTACATATTAAAAAAAATATAAATCTAATTCTTGGAAAAAATAAACAAAATTTTACTCCTAAGAAATTATTTTTGGTTTACCTATTTACTAATTAACTATCAACATTATAAAAAAAACATAAAATCAACATAAAATCATGTAAAAATATAATTAAAATATTACGACTGTTTATTAGCACTAATCAGATGAATCAAAACTATCCTGTTCTTGATAAAAATTATGGTACTCTTGAGGTATTTATACGTCCTTGACAAAGACTTAATAAATCATTAAATTTTGCTGATGTTACAGATAAATCATTGGCGTAACATTGGTTCAAATTTTCTACATCTGATGAAATATTTTTCCTTCTTCTCGAGTAATAACTAAAACAAACCTACTTTGCCATGCGGACAATTCAATTTTTTTTGGAAATCGAAACACGCTTAATTATTTTTCCTTTACTTTCTATAGCTTCTTTTTTACCCTTAGCCTTAATTTCACTCCCTATAGTTTTGTTTTCCATGTGCTGTTCTTGCTTTTGCTTTTCTTCTTCAGTTAATCTATTATTGTTTGTATTATATATATGGCATTCGTTACAAATATCTTTTTTCGGCTTATGAAATGAAATATTGAAGTTTTGTTTTACAATATCACGATACTGTCTTGCTGTCTTTGCTTTGTTAAATATATTTTCAGTAACACACCACTCATTATACAGACAAAATTTTTTTTTAATGTAAGATCACTATCCAGGTATAGCTTAGTAGATTTTTTGCGCACATAATGAGATTCGACTGGCTGGAACGTATTAACATGTCTTATAACTCTTTCTTTTATTTCATCATCTATGACAATAACTCTGGTTCCACCACGACGATCAGGAGAGACAGACCCACCACCAAAGCGCCATTTTTTCAACGCTGTTTGATCTGTTCTCTCCCCTACAGAAAGCGTATTTACGAACATAGTTTTACAAACAAATATTTTATTAGGCACATCAGAGTTTGGTTCGACAATAGGTAAACAATATTAAACGGATCGTTTACGTCTAGACACAGCATTTGAAGTAGAAGGATACCTAGTGTCGGTTACTTAGGTATGATTTACAATGTAATCCCACTGTCTAGAGTGATCTCCAAGTTACCAAAAAGAAGCAAAAATGCGTTCACGTTCTTGTATATTAAATTTTAGAAAGCATTTAAGACGGCAAGTAGTTGGACATGGCACTTTTAAATTTTTTGCATCTCTACGTATTCCATTACTACTCAAATAAACTTTTCCCAAATTTTTTAAACATATTCGTTTTATATCCTTCCATTCATCACGGTGACGCTGACGTTTTCGACCAATTCTTCCTGACGGAGTATTGGTATTAGATGAACACGGAGAATCCTGACTCGAAATGGTACTATATTCTGGTGTACTGACTCTACTATCACTACTAGAGGCACAAATATCGGAATCGCAAATTAATATATCTCGGAATTGAGGTGTCGAAGCAGCAACGTCATGTTCTATAAAATCAGGCATTTGGAGAGGGCATTGGTGTTATAACCAAAGAAGATTGCCTTACTGGTCGTTGTTTAATTAAAACTTCAGCACTCAGTTCCTCTTCTGTAGTTCCAACAAGAGCATTTGTCGTAAAGGATGGTAGTGGTAGAATAGCAGCTGAATTGTTACTGTCTAAACAATTAGGTATTTCATCAAGAGTGCTTGCTATAATATGACTACTACATTCAAAACTTGTGCTGCTATGCATAAAAGATTGTCCAAACATTGTCTTGTATAAATCCCATTGGGCCACAGACTCACGCGGCACCGGTGATTCTGAAAAAAAAGTAATACGTTTAAAGTTGATAAAATAGGTGTATAGTATATAAAATAAAGGTGAATTTACAAGAAACACGAAAAAAACTAATTTTATACATATTTATAACAATTTTTAAAGAACATATAGTTGTATCTTTGTTTTGTAACTAAGCATAAAGTCTTAAGTTTATGATACGTTCTTATACGGTTATTTATTTTTAAATTACAACATCGCATAAGGTCGTTAGTATAAGTTACGACCTGTAGAGTATTTTTTTTGAGTAGTAAATAGTCGTAACTAACCATTGCACCCGCTAAGATAACGGCGTATAAAGTCGTAACATAGATGTTCCGACGTTATGCGTTGAAATCGCTTAATTTAGTGTTTTACAAATAATATAATGAATACTACCAATATGACTTTACCCTTATGATAATATAACATAAATAAACACTTTATTCACATAAAATATACGACAATTCAATAAAACTTACCATTTCTATCTTGTTGATAGGTACAGTATCATTTAAAACTAAATTCAAAATATTTTTCGAACGTGCGTTACTCATTTTCACTATTGACAATATTATACTAATAAATCTAAGTCTTATTTGTAAAAAAAACACTTCAGAAAACTTGTAATATCAATATTTTCGTTTGCGGTTGCTGCATGTCATACGACGTCGGTACTGTGCTGAGGTGGGCCCGTGCGCCACCCGGGGATCGGTGCACATCGTCGCAACTCGCCGTCCGGCGTTTTGCGCGGAAAAGTTCAAATGTTAAGACTATTGACGATTGAAAAACTCGTTAATTATTGAATATTTTAAATTCTGAGTTTTTATTTTATTTAAAATGATATAATACTGTTCTAATGGGACAAAAAGGTAATTTTGATAAAAAAATGAGTTCCGACTTTATGCGTTGGTGGTATCGATGAGTAAAAATTTAGTTTTTAGCAAATACTCGATGAGCGCAATATTCTGCAGTGGGATCTAGTACTAAATGATTAAGATTGGATTTTGGTATGGGTATTGACCAGTTTGAACATTTTGTACGATATAATATATATGTGACTGTGATTGAAGGAGAAAAAGTGGACCAAGTGAAAGAGTTCGTGCACTTAGGGTCCAAGTTTACAAAGAATAAAGGGTATTATGACGATACTATTAAACGAAGAGTTATGGCAGGGAATCAAGTGATTGGTTCACTGCATAGGTACCTTTATGAACAGTCGGAAGGTCCGGTCAGTAGGCCCGGCTGGCTTTGCGTAGAGAAGTGCTTGTCCCTACACTTTTGTACGGTAGTGAATATGGGGTGTGGCAGAAGAACCATGGAAGTAAAATAAATGCAGTGTGGAGTGAAACTGAGAAGTTTGAAAAGTATGGCTAAAGTGAAGAACAGCCTTGTGATACGGGAAATATGCGGTTAGTAGTGATTTATATAAATAGTACGTAGGCCGTAGAACATTGAAAAATATTGATTAAAAGCAAGCTCATTTTTCGTAAGTAGCTTTATTTTACCGAGTCCTACCCCAATATCTCAAAAAGAAATCTCAAATCAGGTAGCAAACAGAGTTATCCAGGTAAAATATTCGGAACAAAATTGTAAAGTTGCATTAATTCGTATAAAGCTGCAAAGTGGTGCAGGTATTAAGTACATCATTATAAACCAAATATCAAAAGTTCCCATCGATCCGACTTGTGCTATAAAAGTTATTCAAGGTTGAAAAGTGTGAAAGTTGAAAACTTTCGGTTTTTTGAATTTTTCTCGTAAACAGGGAATTATAACAATAAATAGTTTTGCACAAAATTGTAGATAATAAAATAACCTACACAAATGACCCGTCTACTTTTTTCGTAAGAACTACCATTTCTGAGATATTGCGGTTATTAACGTCCAACAAGCTATAGTCTACACGCAATGCTGGTCCGCTCATATTAACTCTGTCGTGATATTATATAGCCTATGTTACTCGCTAAAAATGTAGCTTCATTACCGAAAGAAATTTTAAAATCGGTGCAGTTCTGTGGTGGGTTTCTGTGGTGTCACGTTGTCCCGTACAAACTTTGTCCCCCCTTTTTCACCCCTTTAGGAGTAAAATTTAGGAAAATCCTTTCTTATCTGAAGTACACGTCATATAAAAAAAACGTCTTCTAAGTTTTAGGTTTCTACGATAAGCGATTTAGGCTGAACGTTGAATCGTCAATCAATATTAATTACAGTTAACCATACAATTTAACATTCTATGTACTAAATGACTGACTGCTCAGCATAAACCGCTGATCGAAGAAACCTAAAACTTGGAGGGAGTGTCTTTTATATGGCGTATACTTCCGATAAGAAAGGATTTTTGGAAATTCTACTCCTGGGGGGGTGAAAAAGGAGGGGACAAAGTTTGTACGGGACAACGTGACTCCTCAGAAACTATTGCACCGATTTTAAAATTTGTAGCAGATCGCTTTTACAGCAAAAATCTGAACATTTTAGTGTAATGTCATATCAGCCGCGTAACTAGATTTAGTCTAGTGAGTGGTCAAGACGCCTAATTGTTTTGTTCCTAACTAATGGGCCAGTGGCCCTAATCATGTGGGAGCGGGGAACGCTGATGAAGGCGGCGGGTGTGCTTCAGACATCTATCACACTTAAAAATACTGTATCCCAAGTTCCAATAATCTATATATGGAACTAGAATATGTCGTTACATACTGCCTAGTATTTTGAATAGGTAACTTACCTTACCTTATATTTTGAATAAAATCAAGTCTGAGTTATATATTTACTCTACAGACAAACTGCGTCTAATGCTTTGGTTTCGTACTTCCTGGGATAGTGCCGCCGCGCGCCATGTCAAAGCGACCGTAGTAGGCGGTAAATTCATTAGAACGTCCACAAATCTCAAAGCTGCGTTACGGTTGCTACACATGACGGCACCATTATATACCTAAAACAAAGGGTTTCCTAGTTTAACGGTAGACTTTACAAAGTCCAGCGTGACTTGTCACAATGGCAAACGTAGCTTTTATTTAAGTTGGCAGAACACATTGTCATAGTTTTGAGGAGAATATTTAGAGACTCGGGTATATTGATCCCTGCCTATTATCCTTATTTGACAATAGAAGTTATTTTTAGCAATGATGAATCGCAATTGGGGTTGTCCGTTGGGAAAAGGCTCAGTAGATGATGTACGGCGTAAATATGCTAACCTAGCAGGTGATTACATATTTGAGCCGTTTGGGATTGAGACACTGGGGTCATGGGGTCCGAGTGCTCGCCGCCTTTATAGAGACATTGCTAAACGCTTAATCGATGCTTCTTAGGACCAGAAGGCTGGCTATTTTCTAGCCCAAAGAATAAGTATCGCCATCCAACGTGGCAACACAGCCAGCATTCTGGGAACCTTCCCAGTTAGCAATGACGCGGAGGATTTTTTAAACAATATTTTTAATGTAAATATTTTTAGTATAGTATAATTATGTATATTGTAATTCTTATTATACACTAATAAAAAAAAATCTACGCATAATATGAGTATTATGGTTGCCGCTAACCAGCGACACATTTTTATAAAATGACTAAAAAATTACATTAAAAATAGCATTCAATAACACGTTATAGGTACATGCGTATCACCATTAAATTAAATGACAAAATGTGGTCGCCTCTCCTCTGCTCATTTAATGATAAAGTCGTGAAGTGTGGGTATAACAGACAACTATCATTAGTGGAGACAAAAACATTGGGCAGGTTGTAAATAATCATAATATTAAAAACTTGATTGTCGACTATTACGAGTCAGTAAAACAATAGAAATTGTATATAGTAATGACTCTATAATATCTGACTGATAGACTGACCATGTATTAGTATTATATCTAGTATCTAGACTTATATATTTATTACAAACAAAGGAAATGTACATTAGCAAGGTGGGGCGAACATAACAGCAATTCTTAGGTACGTGCTTATTTGTATTTACATAAACGCACGTACCAAAATAATATTATAATTTGCTGAGGTTGCAATGACAGAATATAATACAAGTTATATTCTATTTAATACAAGTTATAATATATTATACAAGTTATATTCTGTTTAGTTCCGCGGCCCCAGGCCGCGGCCGCTCGTACGTCCGTTGCCGGGCATCTCTGGTTCAACGCAGAAGAAAGATAACGTCTGTGGTAATACTCGTAACATACATTTTCTTTACATTTACAAAAGCTGATTAAATAATAAATGACAGGCCTCGGTAATACTCTCTGAGCCATATTTTAGGAACTCGGTAGGTAGCTTTTTATTTTTGCCTCGTGCTCGGAAAAGCATGTTTGGGTCGGGAATTTTATTAATTTCCCCTCCCTAATGTTCACGTGAACTAATTACAAAGTCTCACGTTACGTAAACCTGGTGGGTGGGATATACGATAGGTAATTAAAGTCCAGATTACAAAGATCCCTGGATTTTCCATTATCATATGCGTGAAACCTAAAAAGACAGTTCAAGCGGACTGGCTGACTTTATATAAACTCATATTATTATTATGTCTGATAGCACTGTCATTATATTTTGTATACGAACGTAGTCCTTAACATAATATTCTATAATTGTTTAGATATATACGTGTAAAAAAGAAAATTCATTTATACCCGTAGATACCTACGTACCTACTGTTCAGAGACTACTCCTGTATTAGTTATCTAGAAAAAATTAGACTTAGGGGAAGGGAAAAACATAACGGAGACGCGAGACACGACAGGGTAACCTACATACAAGCAACTGGAAATACTGAACGCGTGTTGTTGATAAAAAAATCGGTTGTCTGTAAAGTCGGTTTACTGACGATAGTTGAACGTGACAACGTCATAACTGCCGAACGCGGAGGCCGATTGTGCCTCTTTGTCGCTCGTTCCGCGCTCTTGCTTGCATGGAACGCCTCAGAGCGAGGTAACGCCGCATGACGTCATGTTTTTTCGTGCGTGCAGCCGGCTCCATCGAATTATAAGACGTAGTCGTGTCAAAAACTGGTGGCCATTTTGCATCGCTATTCAGTCGGGCTGTGACCAGCGTCCAACTAGGCGAGTTTTTATTTTACGACTAGCTGTTGCCCGCAGCTCCGCCTGCGTGTTACTTAAGATCTACATAACTTTTTTATCTATGAACCGATTGAAAATCAAACCTTAAATGTTAAGTTGAATAAACCACAACGCATTACTGAAAACCAATTCAAATCAAAAATTCAAATCAGTTAAGCCGTTTCTGAGATTAGCGTGTTCAAATATTCAGACAAACAGACAAAAGTTCCCAGACCAGAACAGAAAAAACCATTTTTTTGGGTTTTATTGCGTTCATAAAGCCCGCCTACAACAGTTTATCTATTATACTCGTATCTTCTATTATATTCTCTATTATACCATACAAATTCATCTTATGATACGAAAATATGAAATACAGGTCGCCGCAGTCGTGAAACGTACCGTTACGCTGCAGCATATATTTGAGCGAAGCGAGTTTAAATTCAAAATTCTGGCATTGTAATAACCTGGGTAATTCTGTAAGCTTTTGATGAGTGCAAGAAAATCCGAAATCGACTGAGTATTCGCCGAGAAACAATCTATATATATAATACGCCAGTGAAGCCGCTTCTCCTCCTAAACTAAGAGTCGCACAGTCAAGTGTGGCACACCGTTGGAAAGGTCGTGGTCTCAAGTGGTGCGATAAGATTAGAAATTTGACAAAGTAAAAAAAAAAAAATATTACTTGCGCAGTTTGCGCTAAGGGTTGCTAGTTTAACATAAATCGTTTGAAAAATAATTTGAGTCACCCGTTGAGAGCTCCGCTCGCCTTCGGCTCGCTTCGCTCAATTATTTATTATCTTCGTCGTGTGTGATAGTCCATTGAATTGTATGGCGAGCGATATTGTATCTTAAGATAAAATATTATAGTATCTTAGCCGTTTGCAGCACCCCTTAGTGAACTCCACTGCGGGTGACGTAACCTACGACAAACTTATTATTTGCGGCTGGTACAGTAATCAGGTCTAGGAATCGAACCGCAAAATTAGGTTTGTTTTGTATTGTATATACTTTTCCGGGATAAAAAATACCCAGCGTGGTGCCCAGGATATTAAAGAAGTATATATATATAAGAATATACCAAGTTTCATCGTAATCGAACCGGTAGTTTTTGCGTGATGCCTAAACGAACAGACAGACAGACAGACAAAATTTTTTTAATCACATTTTGGGTTCGGTGACGGTCTAGTATAACCCCTTTATTTGTTTGATATTTTCGATGTACAGAATTTTCACTTCTACAGATTTATTATAAGTATAGATAATCAAGAAGTATACAGAGGATACATTCATATTTACATTATGTGTAACTATGGGTATTATCTAAATAATAATTTACTAAAAGGTAACAAGACAACAAGACGATAGGACAGGAATAAACTCTGATTTTATATTCGCATACAGTTTACATTAAAAAATCTCACTTTTATATACACATCTAGTCGGTGTGAAAAAGTGTGTGTGTAACATGAGATTATTTTTTTCCCAGGGTTTATATGGATCTTAAGTACCTACGAGTGTTCCCATAGCATATGGGTCTGGACTAATAGGTTTACACCGAATTTAGAAAACTGGGTTAACTACCTGTATTTATAGTAGGTAATTATGAATAACGCGCAAGGTAGTTATTATTCTAACAAAAATTTTATTGCAGTACTAGTGAAAATGTAAAGAAAACCGATCACAAAACCCACACGTTCTACAAACATTAAAGTGTGTAAACATATCGAATCTGCAGTGTAGCACCCCAACTGTTTATATATTGGTTTACCCACTTTTGTGTAACCCATCCCGTTGTTTGGCTTAGGATTTGTTACAGGTTTGGAGTTGAACTTGAAAAGTTTCGTTTACTCATACACTAAATTTTGTTATCATTTCTGTCATTTATATACTAATAGCGGACGCCCGCGACTTCGCCCGCTTGACTAATTATATACACAAAAACCTTCTATTCCACTCTATCTATTGGTGAAAATCGCATCAAAATCCGATGCTTAGTTTTAAAGATTTAAGCGATTTAGTGAATAGTTTTCTCGTGCTTAATCCCCATGGGAACACAAATTTTTGGGATAATGTATGAAACCAGGAAAATGTCTATCTATAAGTACCTATACCCATCTCAACAACTACAACCCATTATCAACTGATCAACGGTTTATGCGTGATTCAGAAACAAATAGCCAAACATAAAAAGTACACTATAAGCAAAATAATCGTGTTTAGTGTAGGGCTCTGGAACCAGAGACGCCCGGCAATGGACGTAAGAGCGGCGGCACTGGCGCAAACTTATAAAAAAAATAAAGAAAAGGCTACGGATGTCTTTTTGGATTTACGGAGACTTGTTACATAGTGACAAACGGTATCTATAACATCTGGACGTTATGACTCCTATACTCCTAACTCTTCTAAAATAAATAGAGGGACAAAGATAGTAAGCTTGCAAAGTCCTAATCAACTGTATTAATAGCTCATGTGACAATTCAAGCAATAAATTATTTGCAATAAATTCAACCATCACTAGGTAAACATTATTTTAGCTCATAAGAAGTTAAAATTGCCTGCATATTGTTACGCTGATACTCGTACATAACCCCTTATTAGTTCCAGTTCAAAATTGCTTGCTTTGTTTCGCGTACCTCAGATTTCTCTTTGTTCTAGTTTCTACTTATTATTGGCAGAAAGTCAGGTTAGAATTCAGTTTACTAATAGAGTGCCGGAAGACGTTAATATCGTTAAACCTTGGAATCCATACTGTTTGACTACATTTCTAAAAGCTCAAATAAAAACCGAACCGGGCCAAGTGCGAGTCGGACTCGCGCACCAAGGGTTCTCTACAAACCCGAAAAAATAATGTTTTTCGCCATTTTTCCTATTAAGGTGTTGCTTTGTACCAAATTTCAAGATTTTGAGTTAACGGTAAGTACCCTCTAGGTTGTGATAAACCTCCTTTCGAAATTTAGAAGAATTAGCAGCATAAACGGCTGTATCTTTTGATTGCGTTGGCTTAGAAGTTAAATTTTTTCACAGCTTTAAGGGACAGTAGACCTGTGTATTTGATATGAATTTCATTGTAATTCCGTCCCGCATTCATAAGGAAACGGGTAGTAAGTTTAAAAGTATAAAAAATATTTTTATTACGTTTACGATGTTAATGAAAATATTAAAATTATAAGAGTCTTACCACTTTTAGTTCTTTTTAAAAACTGCGTAAAGATAACCTCCCAATACTTCGTTGACTCTTTTTTACTTTTGAAGATTTTAGTTAGAAATAATTCAGGTCTGTTCTTAAAAACAACAGTTACGATAGTTTAAATGTAGATACGCGTGAAGAAACCTCTGATGACTATAATTTTTTTTAATTCTATTTCCAGTTTACCCCAGGACTAATATTTCTAGTTCTTAATACACGGGACATTCGCCACTATGCTATTTTAAAATGCTACTATTTGCTACTTATTATACAGGTTGTTACGTAAGGGTTATATCAACCCGAAGACAGCCCCATCAGCTGGTCGACCAGAACCCGTTTCGATATGGTGTCGACCGCCAAACAAGAAAAAAAAACACCCAGAAAAAAAACATTATTACCGAATAAAACACTCTTGTTTGAACAACACTAGCTAAACTCAGCTGATTCGGTCATTGACATCAAATAAGTAGTAAAAATATAGCGCGCCTGTGAAAAACCTACTCTCTCTCCTGGTTGGAACATTTTGTCTCTGTTTCGAGGTCAAGGTCGCGCCGTTTGAAATTTCTTAGGATTGGACGCCGCCTCCCGCCAATCCCACCATTGTCTGTTAGTAAGTAAGTCGAGCACTAGTGTTGGGACACGTTTGTTTCGATTTGAAATAACGCATATAACTTTTTTTATGATAAACTTTTTTTTTCTTGTTTGGCGGTCGAAACATCAAAAGGGTTCTGGGCGATCAGCTGATGGGGGTGTCTTCGGGTTGATATAACCCTTACGTAACAACCTGTATAATAAGTAGCAAATTGTAGCATGTTAAAATAGCATAGTGGCGAATGGACTGCGATTCTGCTAATCAGGTAGCTATATCTATAAACGGTTTCTGTCCGGACAAATTAATGTAACAAACCACTCCAATATACCTATTGAATTTCCTTAGATACTATTATACTTGTATACACATCAGACTACAGAAATGAACCATGGTGTTTATGGATTATTAATCTTACAAGCAAATACTGTATTTACGTAGGTCACACTATAAGTTTTGCGTAACTTAAAAAAACAACATGTTAAAACCAAAATATTATGTTTATTGCTTTTTAAAATACTCTCCTTTACATTTTAAACTTTTTTCATGCGATCGAACCATTTTTAAAAACAGGAGGACCACAGATCTGAAGGTATGTTTTCTGCGTGCTGATTGAACGCTACCACTGCCTCTTCAGAGTTGGTAAAAGTGAAACCTCTCATCAAATCTTTGATTTTGGGGAAAATACAGAAATCACAGGGTGCTAGGTCGGGGCTATGCGCAGGATGGGTGACGAGTTGTACTTTTTCGGAAGCTAAAAATGACTTTGTTTTGTTGGCCGTGTGTGAAGAAGCGTTGTCATGATGTAGGAGAACGCGGCTTTTGGATCGTCTTTCGCGAACTTTTTCTAACACCCTGGGTAAACAAATGGTAGAATACCTCTCGGCATTAACACTCTTTTGATCTTCAAGTGGAATTGGGACCCGTAGCTGAGAAAAAACACGCGATAATTTTTTTACCAACGTTTCTCGCCTGCCTCACTTTTGTTGGCTTGTTCTCATATTCAAACACCCATTCACAAGATTGCTGTTTTTTTTCGGGTTCAAAACAATAAATCCACGTTTCGTCTCCTGTGACAATGTCATAAACAGCATTAGAATGTCCGTGGTCGTACTTCAGTAGCATCTGTGAGCACCATTCCACGCGAGCCCGCTTCTGCTCCGCTGTCAGTTCATGAGGGATCCAACGACAACAAAGTTTCCGAACTTTCAATTCTTCATGTAAAATTTTCTGGATTTGACTCATACCAATCCCCAATAGTCCTCGAATTGTCTCATATGTAATCCACGGGTTTTCTTCAATTAACCGCTTAACAGTAGCCACATTATTCTCGTTGACGGCAGTTGAAGGCAGTTCAAGGGCGTTCACGAAATTCGTCATGGAAAGAAACTCGACCTCTCTCAAATTCAGCAAACCATCGCCTCACGGTGCTCAAACAAGGTGCTTCTCTCCCAAAAACATGTTGAAGACGAGCGGCACAGTCTTGCGGAAAGAGAACTTTTAAAATCATAAAAAATCATTGCTCTAAAATCTTTTCGACTTAATTCCATTTTCGTTGCATACGTAGAACTTTGATGTGTGATAAAAAACAATTGACATACGATTTCCCGCCAATTGTTTCTTTTTATTACTAAGAAGGTTGCAATGTTTAAAAAAATATAACATTCGAAATTCAAATAGTTCCGATTATCTAGAAGTGCAAAACTTTCAGTGTGCCCCATGTATAAACTGGAGGTTACTAAATTAAACTAAGGGTATACCGCTAACATATCCAAACATATTTTCATATCTTACGCGAGATTTATTTAATGTTATTAACAGGTTAATTATGTAATAAGGATGTCTTTTTTTTATTTATTTAACTTTTTTTTTAATTCCGCTGCGTCTCTGGTACGTACCAGAAGGCATAGAGATATAAAGTATGTTTAGTGTATAGGTTAGTTTGAGTGAATGTGTGGGAATGTTTAAAATTTTATTTAGTAATTTCATAATACACTGTGTCTTCTACACAGTTTAATATAATGTAATAGGCAGCAACTCGTCAGTCTATTTATATGAGTAAATTAGTAAAAAATCTACAATAAGAGAACTGCAAAGAGTAATATTAAGAGAAATTTAATTAACTTCTTCGGATTTGTCGCTCTCTAAATTGAGAATTATTACACTAATTGACACTTCTGTCAATATTTCAGAACGTGCACGCCTACTAGCTGTTGGAGAATGGGAGTCAGGGTTATGGATCCAGGTGCTCCCATCGCCCAACATCGGTACAATGTTGGACGACACAACCTTCCGCATTGCCACTTGCCTTCGGCTGGGTAGACCTTGTGTATCCCCGCATCATTGCTCCTGTGGAGTACCCGTCGATAACCTGGGACACCATGGTCTTTCTTGTAGCAGAAGCGCAGGTCGTTTACCTCGGCACGCTATTCTAAACGACATAATTCGCAGGGCTCTTTCCACCGCAGGTCTTCCGGCCGTACGTGAACCAAATGGTTTAGCACGAAGCGATGGAAAGAGACCGGACGGTATGTCGTTGCTACCGTGGAAGATGGGAAAGCCTTTGGTGTGGGACGCTACATGCGTTGAGACCTTAGCACCTTCACACCTTCCAAGCATCAAGCATATCCGGATGTACCGGCGCTGCTGCTGCATCGGCTTAAGACCTCAAACGGCGTAAATATGCTAACCTAGCAGGTGATTACATATTTGAGCCGTTTGGGGTTGAGACACTGGGGTCGTGGGGTCCGAGTGCTCGTCGCCTTTATAGAGACATTGCTAAACGCCTAATCGATGCTTCTCAGGACCAGAAGGCTGGCTATAAGCAAAGAATAAGTATCGCCATCCAACGTGGCAACACAGCCAGCATTCTGGGAACCTTCCCAGTCGGCAATGACGCGGAGGATTTTTTAAACGATATTTTGTAATGTAAATATTTTTAGTATATAATTATGTATATTTTGTACATTTTAATTCTTATTGTAATTAACTACCTATTTACTTTACTGTTTTGAAGAATGCACCATACCGTTTCCACTACAATGATTTTTCTGAACCAGTGGACTCAGAATTCTCTTTAGTATTAAATTTAATTAGTTGCACATCTATTTCATTACTAAGCCTTAGACGGGGACTTAAAGTTTTCATTAGTGCTTTTCATCTAATAGAAACTTTTTAATAAAATATGTAGATTTCCTTTTCGGCCAGAAAAATACGGCGGAATTCAAGAAGGTAGTACTCTTTAGATAATTTTTAAGTACGAGTATGTCGGGTTTACAATATCAGTGGCTTTTTTTTTTTTAATTCCGTGTCTGTGTTTGGGCGCCTCTGGTTACAAGCAGTACGTATTTACAGTGGCGCCCGGCGGAATATAGGTGGCTTTAGTAATGGTTTCTTTCTTGTAATTGATAGAGAAAATGAAATATATACTCGTATTTCGCCGCTGTCACCTATTTATGAAGAAATGAATGGCTACAAAAGCAGCGACCGATTTCGTTAAGGGAACTAAGTATACGATGCTGGTTGCGTGAATCGTCACTTGGGGAGGAAGTAGATCCGCTCTTGATCGACGGTGCCAATGTGGTTTTGATGGCAAAAAATCTAAGTAAGAACTATGACTGCTTCATTGGCGCGGTCGGTAGTGTATCCGCTTTCGATACCAGAGTTACGGATCATCGGGTCGAATCAAATATTAGTGTGATCCCCAATGTTTGTTACGGAGTTTGGTTGTTTTCTATATATAAAATGTATGTATTTAAAAATATTATGTATATTCATCAGTTTTGTCTAGATCCCATAGAACTACCTTATATTAGCTGAATTTGGTCTACTAGTTACATATTGAACCAGCACTTTATACTACGTACTAATACAAAAGAGTCAATAATGAGTTCTTAGTTAAGCGACAGATCCATATAGCCAACATTGTTTACAGCAGTCCCACAGTAGGTAAGTCGGGAGTGATGCCATTTAAACACTAGAGAAATGAAAGCTTTCCACTTCACAAATAATTAGTCAGTCGTCTGAAAGCATTAGTCTGAATCAACGTGGTTAAAAACACTGAGCAAGAATAACATAAACGCACTGACGAGAGGCAGGGTGAATTATTTTACTCTGTATATGGATATTATTATCTTAGGCGACTCATGTATTTCGTTTGTCCGCATACTCCCCCCAAACGCATGAACCGACCTCCTTCAAACTTACCACAGTGATAACGTGTGGCGTTAGGGTGGTTTAGAACAAAAAAAATTGAAAATCGGACATACCATCGAGAAATAATCACTAAAAAATCAAAATCAAAAAAAAAAAATCGTTGTCGTGAAGAAATTCACGGCTTCACGATTTTGAAAAACTTTGAAGGAAAACTATAACGGATAGTATAACTCTGTTAGTTCAGCAGTTATAGAGGCTTTTATGGGTAACTACGGAACCCTATCGTATGCGTGGCTCGACACGCACTTGCCCGGTTTTTTTCACCTGTATGTATGTTTGTTAGCGACTATTTTGGGTTCGATTTTGCCCTACTTTGAACCATCAGATTTAATTCAAACTTTACAGACCTGTCAAAGACCGATGACAATGCAATAATTCGATGGAAAAAAATAGTGAATAAAAACTAAAAAATGAAAAATAAATAATAGTTTAAAAAAAAACGCTTTTATAGAGAATCCAACTAAAAAGTAGAAAATAAATTTTAATAAGTTTGAATTAAGAATAGTGATAGAAATAAGAAATAAATGTATATTATTGGGTTAATTTCAACATTGCCATTTATTTTATCATATCGGTGAACTTTTTCATATAGGTATATATATTTTGTACTTTTTTCAGGTTTTATGTAATCTTTAGGATACTAAATATTCCCAAATTTAATATCATCAACGTAACATTTAAGACTAAGGAGTAAATTATTTTTCTGTACACCGATATGATAAGTTTATCCACCGAAATGATAAACATATCCAGCGATATGATAATCTTTCCACCTTTGAACATCAAAAAGGAAATAGTTAGTAGGTACCTATATATTTTTACAAGGGTGACTTAGAACTGTAGATCTGAACTGAGGGTCTTTTGTAAGTAAATCACATCCAACGAGAACTGAGTTCTTAGAAATCCAATTAAAATATACTTTTTGAATATACCTATTTTATTATATTTACTTTCTACTTTCCTTCTTTTATTATATTTACTAATAGGTAATTAGAATAATAAAAAGATTGTTTCCGATAATTTTTTCTGTACACCGATATGATAAGTTTATCCACCGAAATGATATACATATCCAGCGATATGATAATCTTTCCACCTTTGGACATCAAAAAGGAAATAGTTAGTAGGTACCTATATATTTTTACAAGAGTGATTTAGAACTGTAGATCCGAACTGAGGGTCTTTTGTAAGTAAATCACAGCCAACGAGAACTGAGTTCTTAGAAATCCAATTAAAATATACTTTTTGATTGGTATAATCTAAGTATTTTATTAAAATAACTTTCTTCTTTCCTACTTTTATTATATTTACTAATAGGTACTTAGAATAAAAAAAAGAATGTTTATTTTATTATCATTCTTTGCATTAAAATATAGTACTTATTAAAAAATATCAAAAATCTCTTATAGGTTAAAATTGCACAATACACATTTATTACTGTGGACGATTCAGCTAATTGTTTTGCCGTGTGTACACTTCAAACATTGTAGCCTTCTAGGTTTGACAATAATAAGAATACTTAACAAAATGACACGGGATCTACCGATATGATAAAACGACTCACCGAGATGATAAAATGATCAACCGAAATGATAAAACAATCCACCGATGTGACAAAACTGTGCGTTGATCATGAATCAAAACACCGATATTAGATATAAGACACCAATTGATTTTTCCTTATCATTTCGGTGTAATTTATCACATCGGGGGTAATAAAGACCACCGATTACAGCGATATGAGGACAGCGACGTGAGAAATAACACACTTTTTAGAAAATTAGAAAAAATGCATAATATCAAGGATAAATTCAATAACAGTCAATGAGGCTAATTCACTTACTACCTCTGTTAGAACCAAACAACAATAATAAAACTACTCATTACACTAGAAAAATGCAATCACCGATGTTATAACATAATTGTCCGGGAGCAACTGAAATGGCGTACTTACGTTATTGGCAGGAAAATGCAGCGATTTGACAAAAGTCTGTCCTGACTGCGCACTAGCACACATTAACGATGTAAAGTTAGGTTTAAATTACTTTTGTCCAGCGATATGAGAACATTTTGCAGGACAAGTACGTTTGTGCCTCTCAGTAATAATAATCGTTAGTTATGTAATAAAATATGCTATATATTAATAATTAAACTAATATTCTTGGAAATAGAATAAGTTATACACTTAACTTATTTATTTTTATTATTGTATAAGCTTTTTTGTTTGTAAAAAGTAGAGGGACAGCACCGATATGAAAAGAATAGAGGTTTACCTATGTATTTATTTCTACCTTTATATATAGTCCTAGGCAAATTATATTTTTGCCACAACCCAGTAACTACTTATTTAATACTAAAAATAATTCAGAACAATATTCCTTTTTGCAAATACAAATTTCACCGAAGACAAAAATCAAAGTCATTTGGGAAATTCACCCTATTGTAAAAAAAAGCGTGAGGTGCATCATAGTGTCAATATTATAAACTTAAGACTAACTGGTCTTTTACGCGATTATTGAGATATATACATACCTCTTTATTACCCGACGTTTTGGCCCTGTTCCAAGAGCCGTGGTCACGGGTGGACTGGCTTCAGCTCATCGTCGTCTTTGTGAAGTGCGTAAAAAACCGCCAAATAAACAAGTCTGCGATTGCCGAGCATTTGGTGGCATCGGGTCCCAACCACTGGATTGAACTCCACAAGCCACAAGACCTATCTACTGACGGACACTATTACTCCAGGATAGTGCGAGAAGCCGTCGAAATAAAAAAGTATCCCAACTTTAACCGGGAAGATGGATATCGACTATCTACGTCGTGGAATCCGGTGATCAGCAAATGTACTCGCCACCTCACCGAACGCCCGCTTGCTGATACTATCAGTGTGGTATGCCGTAGTGGCTCTCCGAACACAATAGTTAGTGACGACGAAGTGAGGGTAGTTGAACAAACCCGCACTTCACGAAGACGACGATGAGCTGAAGCCAGTCCACCCGTGACCACGGCTCTTGGAACAGGGCCGAAACGTCGGGTAATAAAGAGGTATGTATATATCTCAATAATCGCGTAAAAGACCCGTTAGTCTTAGGTTTATAATGTGTACAAAACGCGAACGTTTAAAAAAGTGTATAAACCACAACGAATTACTGAAAACCGCATTCAAATCGGTTAAGCCGTTTCTGAGATTAGCGTGTTCAAACATTCAGACAAACAGACAAACAGATAAACAGACAAACAGACAAAAATTCTAAAAACCATTGTTTTGGGTTCTATTGCGTTTAAAAAGCCCCCTTACAACAGTTTCTCTATTATATCTTCGATGTACAGACGTCGACCACTTACAATTTTATTATAGGTATGTATTGATTAACGGTGTTTGGACACAGCCAGCGTCTGTATCAGTACCATTGCCATTGGGGTACCTAATAGTGTGTAATAATCGTAATTATATTTAACAATCATTGTAATTTGCTGTCCCATTTAGAATTTTTTCCAAAGGATTTTTACTTTGTCTGAATGTTTGAACTCGCTAATCTAAGCATTCAAATCAAATAAGCCGTTCTTATTTGATTTGAATGCGTTGATCACTGGTTTGTTGAGACCGAGTTATTGCCGACAGTACTCTTTTTGAACTCAAGCGAGACTCCTTGTCGGTGAAGGTCTCAGATTCACGCGACATAGCATGCGCCTCGCGATCAGCAGTCAAACGTGCTTCGCGTTGTTCATTGGTTTCCTGAGACCGACTTCGTGCCGACAGCACTCTTTGAGAACTCAAGCGAGATTCCCTGTCGGTGAAGGTCTCAGATTCACGTGACAGGGTGTGAGCCTCACGGTCGGCGGATAAACGTTCCTCACGCTGTTCACTGCTCTCTCGATTTCGATAGGCCATCAATTGAGAACGCTGTGAACTCAGTCGTGATTCTCGCTGAAGTGACGTTTCTGAAGCACGTAACCTAAACCTGTCATTCCTGAGATGCAGTAAGTCTTCCTTCATGATCCTCTTCAGATTCCTGAGATCGAAATAATCTTAACCTTTTATCATTTCTGCTGCATTGGCTGAGGTTCGATTTTCTTCGAGGCATTCTCACTTACTATCTATGCAATAATACTTATACAGTTACAGGCAGCAACCTTACATACCACTATTATTTCAACTCTCTCTTTATTTAATTTAGTATAGTAAATAATATTACGGCGACTGACTTTAAAGGTGACAAATACTAAAAAACAGATTATTTTGCCCCTTTGGCACGGAACCTTTTGTGCTTTCTGACACGCATTTCCCCTTTTTTCATATTTTTATATGTATGTATATGTATTATGTATACACACGTGTTATAAAACAGCAAATAGTGGAAATCAAATCTGCAAACAGTTATTTATTACTGAGCTACTCAGACTCAAGATATATTAGTGGTATGTAACACCTGTCCTGACTGCGGTAATTTTGATTTAAATTATATAGTAGTTATGGATCTTCTAAAGTGCCCTATCAGCAATCCGTTTGCCCTCTATTACGTGGGACCAACAAAAGTACTGGCACAGTGTTGATGTGTAAAGCACCTCTGCCTACCCCTTCGGGAATATAGGCGTAATGTATGTCTGCCTGTCATGTCTGTCGCTTGATATATTTTGTGCCAATTGGTCACCCATCCTAGTTAGAACCGCGACTGGGGTTGCTTAACTTGGGCTTATGCATGATTCTTTAGATCGACATAACTTTTTTATTTATCAACCTTTTGAAATGAAACAAACACTAAATATTAAGTTGAATGTACCGCAACGCATTAGTGAAAACTGCATTCAAATCTAACTGATTTGAATGCAGTTTTCACTAATGCGTGTATGAGATTAGCGCGTTCAAACATTCAGACAAACAGACACACAGATAAACAGACAAAAATTCTAAAAACCTTATTTTGGGGTTCTATTGCGTTCATAAAGCCCCCCTGCATCAATTTCTCATATATATCTTCCTTGTACAGACAGCGTACAGTTACAATTTTATTATATGTATTGATATTGATTGATATGAGTAGTAGAATTATCATTTCGATAATATAATTATCTTAAAATGCACCACACGCTTTTTACAATAATATACATTTATTTCTTATCTACACTATTCTTAATTCAAACTTATTAAAATTTGGATTGGTTGGATTCTCTATAAACTCGTGTTTATTTAAAGTATATTTTTTTCTTGTAAGTACCTGTTTCTTGTAAATATTCTGAAATAATTACTTTTGATTGTGTTTATTTGTAAAATGGAAGTACAGTAACGAAAGTAAAGTACAATATACCTTTAATCCTTGCTTAAGTATAAGCTTTAACATAGTTTGTATTTTTGAATACGGTGTCAGCTTTAACATACTTTTACTTTCTTCTTTTCTTCAGGGACCTTACGGCAAATTTCACAAATTAGGTCCAAATATGGTCGGATATTTATTTATTTTATTTATTTATTTATGTACACACAAGATTTAAGAGCAAGATAAGAACAGTAGGATAGAGTTTTAGTACAAAGGCACCACTTATTTCTAAGAAATCTCTTCCAGTGGGCCATATTATGCCAATTTATAAGTTAAACAACTAAAGGAGGAGTTCGGTTACACTGGATAAGAATCGGAAGTAGAGTAGAGAAGTAGAAGACTGATAGTCGTTTGGAGACAGCTTGAATTTGAAACCAAGTTATCCACTTCCTCTAAGCATAGTAGTATTTATTTATGTACACACAAGATTTAAGAGCAAGATAAGAACAGTAGGATAGAGTTTTAGTACAAAGGCACCACTTATTTCTAAGAAATCTCTTCCAGTGGGCCATATTATGCCAATTTATAAGTTAAACAACTAAAGGAGGAGTTCGGTTACACTGGATAAGAATCGGAAGTAGAGTAGAGAAGTAGAAGAGTGATAGTCGTTTGGAGACAGCTTGAATTTGAAACCAAGTTATCCACTTCCTCTAAGCATAGTAGGTTAATACTGCTTCTTTCTGTAAATCCTCTTATCTAAGACAATCGCTGATGCCCGCAGCTCTGTCCACGTGGAATAGAGTATAATAAAATAATACCTATGATATATAACAAAACTTAGGTATTGCTGCAAGAACATCTGTTCAGTATATATAGTTCCGGAAATTAGCATATACATACAGACAGTAAGAAATTGGAATAAACTTGAATTAGGTTACTTAATGTTTGTATTTATTTTCCACATTAATTATTTTTACAAACAATTACTAGACTATACTGTCCTATACTATACTATTATTTTGGTACCTATTCACACTACACTCTACTAAATGCATTCCGTTATCTGTTTTTTTATCTAAGTACAAACTCTAAAAGTGAAATGCTTGTAAATTGCTTTATTATAAAGCGTAGACCCCCCCGCCCCCCATAACATAAACTTCACTTAAAAATAATAGTATTAAAAATATATTTTAATTAGCTGAGACACTTTATGATTGAAATCTTAATAAATACGCCACTTTAATTATGTTTTGTAGAAATATCTGAAATGCAATAACCCAACTGCAGACACAAAGCCTGTTTAATTAGACGGACGCATTATTAGCAAAATCTGATATTATACGTCAAAGGCAGACTTTCTGTGCTTTCTCTTCAGATAGTGGAATAAAGTTTTAAAGATTAATATTAAATATGAACACAATAATGAATATCTTCAGGAGTAGTACCTACCTGAAAAAATATTATTTTTACTCTTTCTCAGAATAACTATACACTCTACTAACTTACTAACTTTTAATGTTAGATACATCAAATGTTAAGTATTTGGTAGAGAAGCTTATATAGGAGATAGGTTCCAGTTAAACTATGGTATTAAAAACCAGGCCTATAAATTTATGATTTTTGGAATTTTTCCTTTATTTGAGCTAAAAGACGTTGCTACGTACCAATTTTCTAGATTCTGAATGTTTTGATTTTCTTGAGAGTATTGAAAATTTTCAGCATAAACGGCTGTATCTTTTGTTCAGCTGTAAGGGACTGTAAACCTTAGTATTTGATACGAAATTAAGCTTGATACCTTTACGCGTTCCTGGGAAAAGGGGTCTTGACAGATAGACAGACGGACAACAAAGTGGTCGTGTAAGGGTTCCGTTTATCCTTTTGAAGAATGGAACCCTAAAAAGTTACGCTTATTCAGATAAAGCTTTCTTCTCTTTTTATTTTATCTCTTTATGTGCTCGACGTGATATTCACTTCAAAAGAGCAAAGGGCTTACTTAATTAACGTTCTAGACTTAATTCTGCTTTACGTCATTTACACTGAAAAAATAAGCAAGAATTTTATAATTATTTTTATAAATCCACGAGTTGAGAATTATATAAAATTATTATACTAGTGGTCGCCCTATGGTCGAATAGTAGACCTCGCGCACATTAAAAACATTATTTAAGCTTTTTTCCCCCAATTTCGCACCAATTCAAAAAAACTCACGACGAAAACATCAATGTACACTTGTGCCAAGTTTCGTGAAGGTCGGATACAACCTGTGGCTTTTAGCCCGGAACACACATACAGGCAGACAGATGGACGAAAGCAAAATTGTCCAATCTCGAAATGTTCGCTCGCTCGGTCAGTTAGAAAATGTAAAAACTATAATCACGAATAAATGTTTTTGTAAATATTTTCATTTTTATTTAATTATGTTTATTTTGCATATTGTAATTATTATTGCAAATAAATTACCCATCTTTAATTAATTACAATATTATTCGGATAGTTAGTTAAATTTTCATTAAATTACAAATTACCCTTGTCAATAAAAATATCAAGAGCTCCTACAAAAATATGTATAAATGACAATATGTTTCGGAATACCAAGGACTTTTTTTTTAAATTCCGCGAGATCGCTGCCGCTCCCATGTCCTTTGCTGCGGGCGTCTCCGGTGACCCCAGAAGGTATTTCCATTGGCGCCCGGCAGACTTTGGCCAGCTGTGAGCCCAGCTTCGGGGGTTTGGTCGGAATGAAAATCGCGCGTCGTTGGGGTTCGGTTTTATCCCGCGTCTAGCCTGCTTCTGTAAGGACGGCGGGTGGCTATCCCGCCGTCCTCAGGCCCCAATCATGGAGGTCGATGGTCCCGGGCGATGAGTCTGCGGCGCCTTGGCCGCTGACTGCGAAAATCAGCGGGGAGGGTACGCTTCCACCTACTCGCGCTGGAGGCCATGGCTTGGAGCATGGTTTCCAGCGAGAGGATATCCACGCACAGACCCACTACGAGGTCCCGGCGCTGACTCGCCCACGCCGAGCACTCCACCAACGTGTGGAGTGCGGTGTCGTCGTCGGAAACCTCGGAATACCAAGGCATATGTACCATTAGATTAATGCAGTTATAAGTTTACCTTGCATTAATCTTTAGTTTTAGTGTAAATTAAGTACCACACCTACCTATGTAACCGAAATGATATACCGATATACGTACGCTTATAAAAATAAGAATTTATCGAAAAACAGCTTCGTTAAAACCTATGACTTATGATACGAGTACATGGGGCACACTAAAAGTTTTGCACTTCTAGCTAATCGGAACTAAGTATTTGAATTTCGAATGCTATATTTTTTTAAACTTTGTAACCTTCTTAGTAATAAAAAAAAACAATTGGCGGGAAATCATTTGTCAATTGTTTTTTATCACACATCAAAGTTCTATGTATGCAACGAAAATGGAATTAAGTCGAAAAGATTTTAGAGCGATGATTTTTTATGATTTTAAAAGTTCTCTCTCTCCGCAAGACTGTGCCGCTCGTCTTCAAAAGGCTTTTGGGAGAGAAGCACCTTTGAGCACCGTGAGGCGACAATGATTTGCTGAATTTGAGAGAGGTCGAGTTGCTTTACATGACGAATTTCGTGGAGGGCGGCCTTCAACTGCCGTCAACGAAAATAATGTGGCTACTGTTATACGGTTAATTGAACAAAACCCGCGGATTACCTATGAGATAATTTGAGGACTATTGCGGATTGGTATGAGTCAAATCCAGAAAATTTTACACGAAGAATTTAAAGTTCGGCAACTTTGTTGTCGTTGGATCCCTCGTGAACTGACAGCGGAGCAGAAGCGGGCTCGCGTGGAATGGTGCTCACAGATGCTACTGAAGTACGACCACGGACATTCTAATGCTGTTTAGCTGTTTATGACATTGTCACAGGAGACGAAACGTGGATTTATTGTTTTGAACCCGAAAGAAAACAGCAATCTTGTGAATGTGTGTTTGAAAATGAGAACAAGCCAACAAAAGTGAGGCAGGCGAGAAACGTTGGTAAAAAAATTATCGCGTTTTTTTTCTCAGCTACACCCATCTGTACAATTCCACTTAAAGATCAAAAGAGTGTTAATGCCGAGTGGTATTCTACCATTTGTTTACCCAGGGTGTTAGAATAAGTTCGCGAAAGACGACCCAAAAGCCGCGTTCTCCTACATCATGACAACGCTTCTTCACACACGGCCAACAAAACAAAGTAATTTTTAGCTTCCGTAAAAGTACAACTCGTCACCCATCCTGCGCATAGCCCCGACCTAGCACCATCTGTATTTTCCCCAAAATCAAAGATTTGATGAGAGGTTTCACTTTTACCAACTCCGAAGGGGCAGTGATAGCGTTCAATCAGCACGTAGAAAACATGCCTTTAGATCTGTGGTCGTCCTGTTTTAAAAAATGGTTCGATCGCATGAAAAAATGTTTAAAATGTAAAGGAGAGTATTTTGAAAAGCAATAAACATAATATTTTGGTTTTAACATGTTGTTTTTTTAAGTTACGCAAAACTTATAGTGTGACCTACGTACCATTGAATCATACCTTTAAGACATACACACACACACACACACTTAAACACATCCACAGCTCGTTAGAAAGCATTGTAATGTATACATTTTACTTTTAGTTATACCACAGATATAAGAATACTATGTATACTAGTGGTTATTAAACCTAGCTATGGAAGAGCGGGGTCTCACACAGGCATTTTTTGCTTAAAAGGAGACTCCAATCACAAATTTATGTTATAGATCTCATTTTGTGAAATAAATAAGTCTTCTTCTTCTTCTCTTTTTTATGGCCTCTGCTTGTAGCAATTTACCAATGTCCAGTCAATTCAATTCAATTCTTTTTTATGGCCTCTGCTTATAGTAATTTGCCAATGTCCAGTCTTCGTAAATGAAGTATATAAATCAACAAATAAAAACGTAAAAAAATGAAAAATGTGAATGTGATGTGAAAATGGCGGATGATCAAAAAAACCCAAAAAATTGTCTTGTGAAAATAAAATCTACCCCGTATGAAACTAAATCTATCACGAAATGCAACTTGTGACAAATTGTCATGCTTAAAATAGTTTCTCGGAAATCCGCAACACTTTCCACATCCTGCGTTTGTCATGTGTCGGTTTTCCGACAAGGAAATCATTCGGAACAAAAGTCAGTATATTTCTGTGTGGCTCACGGTTAAACATAGTCTCACCCACGCTGCTCAGGCGCCGATCCGCCGCCGCACAATTGCCCAGTCCCATCTTCCTTCTCGCCGCCTATACACGCTCCAGGTTAGTACTACTAGTTACTTTTTCAGTTACAAATCTCGGCGAATTACCTAAATTTTATGTTAGCTGTGCGACTTTTGACGTTTTAGTCTGGCAACTGTTTATCTGTTGTCAAACCTTTTTACTTCAATTCAAAATTTTAAAAATTAGTTGAATTACTGGTAAAGTGCGTTCGAATTCGAAATGTGTGATTATTTTTAGCATTACCCATCAATGTTCAGGAGTGCATATTACAAATACCACGTGTCTGAACAAAAACCGGGTTTCGTATCTAAAAATAAACCCGTATCGAATGTTTGCGAACTCTATTTCGAATCTGTTTCATTGTAAACGTAGGTATATACTAGTAAAACATTCATTAGACGTAGGTACCTACCTATATAATTGATGGTATCATTGAGACAGATCACTATTGGCTTTACTTTCAGAAAGTAGCTACCTACTTACTCTTACTTATTAAAGTAAGTTATACCTAATTTACTGTAGCTAAATAATCATATTCTTGTTTGAATGAAAAGATTCAAGTTGACACATGGACTCAGTTTGTCATAGTATTAATTAATAATCTCTTCCTACAGTAATGTTTTCAATTAAATCGTGACTATGAAACCCGTTAGAACAGCTACCGGATATTACGTGCTTTTGCCGTCATGGCGTCTGGCTGCTATATCTGTATTTTATTGTTTTGTATACACTGTTTTCATAATGTTCATAATATAAAAGCAGAGTTATTTTCATAGTTTCACATAGAGGCATAGTTAAGAAACTTTTAGCTTAACGATACCTACATTGAAATATAATCAGTAAGACGCGTGTTTTATAATTAGTTTAAATAATGTAACAGTTTGATTGAAATTCGTGCATATCTTCCTCAAATTTTTGTGATGCCTTCAACCCCATAATTCACTTAGTTAAATCTCAACTTGAATCTTTAGTTGTGTGGATAAAGCATTAGAGCCATTTGCAGCAAATTGCTTTGCCACAGAATATGATGGTTGCTTTTGTAGGGTTGTAAGACTATCCATCAGTTTCAAAGATCATTGAGTATCAACATTGAATTTGAATGTCAAGAATATCACGTGCGCATTTGACTATTTATCCTTATTGCGTTCTTTTACCATAATTATTATTATTTTCCATTATTATCTCAATAAGTCGATCTGTTTTGAACCTATTTTGAATTATTTTTTCATTGAAAGCTACTACTTACTTACTTATCGTATCTATCTCGTTATACAAATCGATGAACTGTTTTGCCTTTGAATATTAAATGGTATAAATAAATAGGTCTGTACTACCATTTATTTAACATCATACTTAGTCTTGTAATAGACCTAAAAATCTCCTGAAATGTTTCATACGAATATTAATTAAATACATTAAACTGATATTCATTTAGTTAACGAATGCAAAAGTTTAAAGACATCATAGAAGCATTTCCATAATTAATCCTTTCTCTGTGAAGCATTATATTCCAAATGTAAAGTGTAACACCCATTAGCGAGCGCTATGTTAATGCTTTGCCTGAGGCCAACCTCTGTACGGCTTGTATAATTCGATAAGAGCTACAAATCATTCATAATATAGATAGAACAGTCTGCATTGAATACTACTACGAGTACATTCTCGTAGGATTTATTTGTTGTGACTCTTGTACGATACATTAACTGTTTTATATTAGATGAATTATTTTAGTTTTAAAAAATAGTTAATGGCATCGCACTTTTCTTATCATTTTTTTTTGGTCAACCAATTCCAATTGCCTTTGAAACACACACATGTATTTGATATCTAACTTATAGAAACCTGATTGAAGTCGAAACCCGAGTTGCAATTGAGATCTTTAATGCCCAAAAATACACAAAGATTTACGCATACATAATATACCTACCCTCGTCAGACTATTGATGTTACATAAAATGACTTTAGTGCCAGTAATGACAGCTTGAATAATAATGATGAACCAAAAATTGCATTTCTTTTTACAATATTACGGCGACCTATTAACCCAAAAATTACTCACACAAGACGTACAATATTCACTGAGATTTCTAGCTAGGCATGTAATAAAAGTGCTTGCTATTGTGTCGCCTTTCAGAATTTTGTGCAACATGTTTCTTTGAACACGTAAGTTAAAGTTGCATTCAGTGAAAGAGGATGACAATCGGTGAAATCTGTATCGTAAAACTTTTGTGCTTTATTTCATACACTACAGTGATATATGAAACTTTTGATTATTCGAAGGTTGAATACATTGAGAATTTATTTCCTACAAATAGAAATTACAAGTCACTATTTGGTCAATTTATTATTAACTGAAAAGAAATAAAACAAGCGCTCGCCGCTTTTATAGATACATTACTAAACACTTAATCGATGCTTCTCAGGACTAGAAGGCTGGCTATTTTCTGGAAAAAAGAATAAGTATCGCCATCCAACGTGGCAAAACCAACACAACCAGCATTCTGGGAACCCGACCAGTGGCAATGAACCGGTGGATTTCTAAACGATATTTTATATATTGTAAATATTTTTAGCACATCATCATCCACCGAGCCTTTTCCCAACGCGATTCCGCTGAACTTCGATATTTTCCGTGAAGCGACTGCCATCTGACCTTCACAACCCATGGGTGATATCAAAGTTCTGTAGTTAGACCGGTCGGATTTTTGATTTAGGGCTCCAACTACCCCTAACGTCTGCCATAAATGTTCGTATGACAACCGGGACCGACGGCTTAACGTGCTCTCCGAGGCACGGAGGTGTCTCGAATTTACCCTCTAATGTCTTAAAAAATGGTCTCCCATCCTAAGACCGGTCTGAGTCGATGCTGCTTAACCTTAGCAATGTGTTAACATTGTAAGTTACCACTAGGCCACGAGCCATAATTAGGTATGTTAAATGTAATTCTTAATGTACATACATAGTCAAGTTCAATAAATTATGATTATCGACTATTTAAAACAGAAATTAAACATGAGTTCTTGCTTCTTATTTCACTACTTACTTATACATTTGTTTCAATATTTCGCAGTTCACCAAAATGAGTCGCGTTGGAAGAACTCGACGCACTCGCGTCTACGACTGCAACTTCAATAAGGGTGAAAGCTATTATCGACCAGTTTTGGATCGTCTTGATGGGAAGGTAACGGCTCCTCGTACTGAAGAACCCGATCGTGATCGCATCCGCACCGATGTTGAAAACCGCATCAAGACTGCCTTCGATGACGTTTCAGCCCAAGCCGCAGACGATCTGTTTGACTCCAGAGGTGCTCGGGTACAAAGAGGCAGACCCTTGTCTTCTGCATTTGATAATGACGAACTATCTGACGATGTAAGTACCTGTGACTTAATATTTGCACACATAGAACATACGAGTACATAGAAAATACATCTAGTTATTACGTTTGTATGATCACTTTCTATAACTTTGGGAACTGGTTATTTTTATAACTGACTAACTGTCCCGGCGTAGTTCGTACCGCCTCAAATAAAAAAGAACATTTTAACTTCTACGTAGGCCCCCATAATATCAAGGCCAAAACTAGCCACATCGCTTCAGCCATTGTCCCTAATAACGTTTATTGTATATAAATATGCCTATATTTATATATTCGGTTTTTTAGTATTTGTTATTATAGAAGCAACAGAAATACATCATCTGTGAAAATTTCAACCTTTCAACTATCACGGTTCATGAGTAGATACAGCCTAAGACAGGCGGACGGACAGCGAAGTCTCAGTAATAGGGTTCCCGTTTTGCCCTTTGGGTACCGACGAAACCCTAAAAAGTACCCTAAGAACATGAAATTGGTACCTATTGTACATTTTAAGACGCGAAATAGATATTGGATTCAGTACAAATACAACGCGGAATCTTGGCACTCGAATACTACATAGGTAATTATAACAAATACCATCTATAAAATAAACAAGATTGTACATTGATGGTTGACATAGAAATAATTCGAAATAAATAATACAAAAGCATCAATGTACAGCGCCGTTGTCGCATTTCTCGAGAGTCAGCAAGCGGAATAGGAACTTAGTACGGAAGCGGTTGAAGCGCCCAGGTGTGTAATGACCGAGGTGAAGTGGTGCCGTTTTTAAAGTACTGATCGGTAATCTAGGTATTTTTGATCTAAGACGCGAAATAAATAATCCTTTTCCTTGAAGCCTTTTGAACCGTTTGTTAGACGGTACGAAGTTTGCCAAGTCCAGCTAGTATACTTATTATTTTACTAAATACTCTTACTTCAGACCAATCAATACATACATCTGTTAATGTGTAACTCAATCGCACCAATTAGTGGCAGGCATCTCAAACGCTATAAGGTTTCAATACCATTAAATAGTAAAGTCAGTAAGTATGATTCTTTCTAACCGGCTTCAAAACCATATATGTATATTCTTTTTTATGTTTGAATTTCGCCGTTTATGAACCGATTTTATTACTTTTTTTGTTAGAAAGGAGATATTTCCAAGGTGGTTAGCTGGTAGCGGCAACAGTTTAAAGAAAACAAATAGATATTCAGTGAATATCGTTAGTACATTAGTAAGTAGGTACTTACCTCAATGGTGAACATTCAATTATTGAATGATTTTTTGCTAAACATAAAATGTACTTTGACTTATTTTTGTTTGTAAAAGTAATAGTTGGGTAGTGTAGTTTAAAACCTAGATGGTTCTTTGTTCTCTAAAAAAATAACATTATTAATAGAAAATAAAATTCAAGTTGAGCTCATTGAGCGACGGGAATAATTAAGTAAATCTAGACTGAACCACCGTGTCGCATTATTTTATTTTGCCATTGTTAGAATACTTTAAACCGTTCCTAATACTTTGCATTTACATAGCTAAATAAAAAAAACTGCTTAATTATAGACGTGTTTGATTAGCTCTTTACATTTTGTTGAGTTAGTCGTTCATTGACAAATGTAAAACAAATGAAATGCTAGATATACAAACACAAATTGCGTAACGTTTCTATTTATTTTGGCCGAAGAAAACATGTATGTAGGCCAAACGTAATGGTCACGAATATCAGGAAGTTCTAAATATAAAATATTCGCTTCAAAAAAATATCTGTTCGTTACGAGCAACTGCAATTTAAACTAAAAGCCGACCTTAACCACAGAAAAGCGAAATAGAACTACCTTAATTATAATAAAATAAACTATCGAGAGACAGGTTTTCTATCAAGAGTGAATTTTCTGAGAAAGTTCTCAAATTTATATGTTTGTGCTAAATATGAATAACAAATTGTTGCTCATAGGTACGTGCTCATAGGTCAGGTGCCAAGAGGATGTCTGTCCCAGTCCTGGCTACACATCAATGGCATATAGTGGTTAATTCAAACAGTTTTTATTGCTTCAGGGGATAGAGTTGGCTTCATATGTTTTCTAAGTCGGCTATTTACATACAATGATGCATAGTGTTAAGCAACATTGTTTTAAACAGTGTACTCTTGTAATAATAGATTGAAACTTGTGAAAACTGATGTTGTCCAATATTATTTATTCTTAGTATTGGTACGTAATTTAAGTATCTATTTTATGTTTACAAGGCGTCTGTCATAGAATGATATCTACACATTTCGTTTACTTCTTGTACTCGTATTACTAAAGTATTTAGATAGCGGCAGGGTTCCATTAAGAACAATATAACTTACACCAGCGGACGCCCGCGACTTCCTTTGCATGGAATTCTTATACATACGCTAATAAATATGCTTATTACACGTTTGATAGATCTATATAAACTAGGTATGCAATACATTCTGCTGTTGCAATAATTGAGCTGAGTTTGTCGATCCGGGTCGAACTCCTAAACGACTGGACCGATCTTTATGAATTCAGACATATGCACTCACGGTGATGGTCACTATGACCGTGCCAAATTTCAAAAAGATCGGTCCAGTCGTTTAGCAGGAGTTCGATCATGAACAAAATACACGAGTCGCCTAAGAAAGAGCTTCGTAAACTCAGCTCAATAAAAATGAATAGCCGTTCGTTTGTCTCGCAAAATCTCGAAAATGGCTGGACCGATAGGTCTAAGTCGGTCAAATGTTTGTTAAGATTAAAATTAGGACATAATAATCCCCGTAGGACAAAAAAAAGCTTTAAGCCCGGTCAAGTTCGACACTTCAAGTTACCAAAAGTCTCACGGAGATGATTTTGGTAGAGACCTACCATTAAAAAGTACCTAATACCGACTATCGAGCCTATCTGCTACAAAAGTATGTAATTCAATGTTTCGGAGTTATGCATTTTTCTCGTAAATGGAGACTTTTGTCAAAAAACTAATATAATACATTATTATTTATAACATTATTACATTAATATTTGCATTTAATATTAACATTATTACATGAATATTTATTACATTATTGCGTTTTAAAAATATGATTACGATTCTATAAAATGTTTGAGATAATTAAAAATATGTAGGTAAATAAGTCGAAAAGTTAAATGCAACTTAAGGTTTTATTCCCCTTAGAGAATAAAGTTGTGATTTGTGTCGATCTGTGTCTAGTCTGTATCAGAAATGTACAATATTAAAAATAAATTTTACTAAAACAGTAAAAGATAAATTATGATATCTACTCGTAATTTACACGTAAATGTACACGTAATACAAAAATAATGTTTCCTTGTATGATAGCTGGAAAGCTTCTGACTAATTCAGAGGTTTTGCCAGACCCTCGATGCCAGGTGCTCTTGTTAGAGTAATGTTATTTTTAAGCCTCGACGGAAACCGAGACCGAGGTTTGTTATTAGTAGCTATAACTGTGTAAGGGCCCAGTCCGTTGCGTCGCGGTTGTACATACAAATCCACTGTGTCAAAACGCAAGATTCGGCGGTTGCGGTGCAGTGCTGCACCGCGCATAAAAACCACTTTTTCCCGCGATGCACCGCCTCTTCCCAATGATAGATGTTAAATGAGCGCTCGGGTTTTACAAGCGGCACCGCGTGTAAAACACAGCACTGTTTGTCACCCTACACCGCGAAATATTGCGGTGGTGCACTGCACCGCAAACGGACCCAAAACGGCGGGGGGGGGCATAGATCGCATAACAGTCGAACGGATTTTATTAGCCGATGTGATTGAGATGGTTCTTAGCTATGCTAAGTCCATCACCTGACTTCCTACATTTCTTATCAGCTCTTGGGCTTAAAAACATTACACATATTCGGCCTCAAATCAACCTCAACAAGCAAGTGGTGAGCCTACCCATTAACGGATGAAGCTTTGTCAAATATAAAAGATCCTATTATGGGCCAATATACTCATACCAAAAATATTTCCTTTGACAAATACAAGTAATCGCAAATACGGGTTAGTCCCGTTAACTCTTTCAGTTAAGCTTAAAGTCTCGTAACTACAGCATTTAATGTCTCGTCTCCATAATCGTTGAGATTGAGTTCTATAATCTGTTAATATTATCAAAATCAAAATCAAAATATCTTTATTCATGTAGGTCACAAAGTAACACTTATGAACGTCAAAAAAAGAAAATGCTTCTACATTTACATTTACCGCCAGATTCGCAAGGCAATAAGTAGAGCCTGTGAGGAAAGAACCTGGCAAGAAAAACTCACGGCCACTCTTTTTATTCGCCAGTAAATACAATGATTCTGTTACAACAATAAAAAGAGGGCAAGGGCAGTACGTGACCATGTGTGGACCAAGTGAACTTAAAAATTATGAATCTCTGTTATTCACAAAAAAAAGTCAAATACTAGTTAAAGGTGCCACATAATCTCAAAGTACCCATACCTTACAATATTATAATAATAATAATTTAACAATAATACGTGAGTTTCAGCAATAAAACAACATTTCAAACAGAAGTAGCCCCTATGTAGCTCGAGTGATGAGCAAGCAACTCATTGCCATTTCTCTGTATCGTTTAGATAATCTTTAGTTAATAGTATAATATGCCTTTTTTTAGGAGGTGTGTCTTAACAGCCACTTTGAATTTATTCAAAGGAAGGTTCATAATGTTTAGAGGAATTTTGTTATAAAAACGCACACCAAATCCTGCAAAGGAGTCATGAACCTTCTGTAAACGATAATACGTCCCAACCATTTTATGCTTATTTCTAGTATTTATTGCATGTATGTCACTGTTCACACTGTATAAATGTATATTCTGTTTAACGAACATAATATTCGCATATATATATTGTGATGCAACTGTTAAAATGCCTATTTCTTTAAATCTTTAAATTAAGCCTTTGACGTTGCCATGGCATGAATAGGCTATACAGGATGTTACGTAAGGGTTATATCAACCCGAAGTCACCCCCATCAGCTGGTCGATCAGAACCCGTTTCGATATGTGTCGACCGCCAAACAAGAAAAAAAAAGTTCATCATAAAAAAAGTTATATGCGTTATTTCAAATCAAAACAAACGTGTCCCAACACTAGTGCTTGACGTTTACTAATAGACAATGGTGGACGACTCCATCGATGTTATTACTAAATTGGTAGTATTGCTCTGAATTGTATCACGTATATGTATAACCTGTTGGTCTATCTGATCTATTGATTAGTGATAATTTGATTTCATAGGTGTTATTTGATTGCCATTTTAATCGATTCATGTCTCGTTTCATTGCTGATATCAATTTAGTCCTTATCATTCAATCTTCAATCGATTTCGTTGGTAAATAATTTCAAAAACCCAGATACAGGTCGCGAGGCATAAGCGAAGCTTTGCATTTGTGTGAGTGACCACGAAAAGTAGAGTAAAAACTCTTTTTGTAGCTGTGTGTACTCGTACATTACATGTGTGTGTAAAAGAGCTCACATGTACGTGCACGTACACTGCACTTACACTTCTGCACTATTCTTTATTATAGACATACATTTTAAGAAAAATTGAACAAACTATTTTACCCTGAAACCTACCTATCTATAATGTAAGATTCAGGGTAAAATCTTTAGTTTACGCAATCAGATATAAGAGATAATGTTCTAACTTACACCAGTCCTGGCTGTTGGTAGAGTGGTTTGAATTACAGAGTCGATGTGAGCTTTCTATATTTAGTGCCCGGTAACGGCAATAGGCTTGCCCCCTATTACGTGGGAAAAGAAATTACTAGCAAATAGCGGGTGTGTTATGCACCTCTGCCTACCCCTTTGAAATCTAGGCGTGATCTATGTCTGTCATATCTATAAAAATAATATAAACTAGTGGTTCTGGGAACCGTAGACTTCGGGAGCTTTGTTTAGAAAATTTATTTTTCAATTTTCTTTATTACTCTTTCATTTTTCATCCAATCCAAAAAATATCATTCACATGTTATTCATTGTAAGTAAGGAGTATGTGTGTAAAGTTTCATGAAAATCGGTTGATAAATACGGCCGCAAACATGATCTGACAGAACCCGTAGATGTAGAGATGTGTACAGACGAAAGAAATTCTCCCTAGTCTGCAAGTTGAAACGGAGACTTCTGTCGCTTCGCTCCCTCAGTCAAATATCAAACAGTAGATTTATCTGACTACTCCTAAGAATTGAACATTCCTTATATCTGTTATAATTTTCATAGCATACTAAAATCTGATAATAAAAATAAAACTCAGGTTCAGAGGAAATTATTTTGAAGTATTCTGTCGTCTTATAAAGTCTAATCAAAAGTGGTAGGTATATGATGCCAGCAGATGCCAGGTAATGCACTATATTTAAACTATTACAATTTATTTAGTGTACAAACTATTAATAATAATAAACTAGTCTACAAAACATATGAGATCACTGCTAACAAGATGCAACAGAATAACTACATTAATAACACAACAGCAAACAAGACTGTAAAAGAATGTTTTTTGTTACATTGACGCAACAAATAAATGTTTATTTTGGTTTCAATTCAATTTAGCATATCAAAGTCATCGTGATTCACTCCTATGAAAATTGCGTAGTTCTGGCTGCAATACAAATTTTCGTGTACCTACTACATACTAATTTCACCTCTACTTTAGCAACTTCAAAAAAAAAAGTTGGATGTTCTCAATTCGACTGTATGTATTTTTTTAATTTAAAACTACTGCTTCGCGAGTGGTCCCATTCCGGGTAAAGTCGGTTTGTGTCAATGTTTGTATTATATTTGTATTATATTAGTTTGTATTGTATTATATTGTGTTTTTGTATTCTCAGTCATGCCATTATCTCCGCCTTTACTAAAGAGTACCAACAGTATAATGACCTATCTTCAAACTACTATACCTACTCTACTATGCTACATTTTTGGGATCACATAATTTGAAGTAGAGCAGAATTTATTAATTAAAAATGCATAGACCAGGGTAGATAAAATAGGTTTTGAAAAATAAAACCAGGATGAAACCCCTTGCAAAAGGAAGAGAATATTACAAAAATAACTTTACACTAAAATATTTATTTACAATAATAATTACAATATACATAATTATATACTACATAGTTACAAAAATAATAGAAAAATAAATTACGGGCGATCAGAGGTCGGGAAGTGGTAGAGTAAACAACGTTTTCTTTTTTATTTCCGGCAAAACTGCAAATCCTATGGAAAAAGTATGCTGTAGAGCAAACTAAACAACCGAAGAGTAATCAACAGTGTCTGTAAATAAAATCTATTGCAAATATTAGTTGACCTGAAGAGGCCACACAGGTGGCCAAAGTCCGCTGGGCGCCACTGGAAATACCTTCTAGTGTCACCAGAGACACCCGCAGCAATGGACATGGGAGTGGCCGCGGTCTCGCAGAATAAAAAAAAAATTGTTGAAACCCCTCACTTAGTTTAAATTATGCCAATAAGTAGTATTTTGTTGCTTTAATGAAATTTTAAATATTTATATTCAGACCGTAGTGTTACGGCCATGCAAGTATTTTCATCATAATTTTGGTTACTTAATATATTTATTTTTTTAAATTATTTAAGACAAACAGTCAGACCCACACTTCGCCAGTAATTTTGTCGGTCTCACGAAATTGCCATATAAATCCCAATCTGTCCAGGAAATTCACGAGCTGCCCAAGTCAACGATTTGCATTTATTGTACTTTTAATACTGGCAAAATTGATATTGAAATTCCAATATTCGATACTATTCAATATAAGGTAAAGTATTTTGAATGCGTCGTCAAATATGATATGCACATGAGCTACAGTTTTGAAGGGAGAGACTATGTAATATGAACAGAAGCAAAGTGCACCGTCCCAACCAAACTCAATGAAGGTATTCAGTATATTGGATTCCGCTCTCCTTTGTTACGGACGCTCGTTGAATCACAGAATTTCGACGTGAGGGTGAAATATCTCTCCGGGATTGATATGCGCGTATCATGTTGCTACTATTTACATAAATTGGTAGCCAACTGGTTTCTGTATTTTGTTTGTACTTAAAATGATATTTGTAAATAGTACAATATAATCACCCTGTAGTTTTCTCACGTATGGGTACAGGTCACGATCCGTAAGCGGAGCTGTGCATTTGCGTGAGTGCAGTGTACGTGAACGTATATGTGACCTCTTTTACACACTCATGTGTTGTACACACAGCTACACAATGAGTTTTTACTCTACTTTTGTGGTCACTCACACAAAGGCAGTTCCGCTTACCCCTCGCGACCTTCATAATAATAGATAAAAAAAGCACAATGACATCAAAAATTGACACATCAACCGACTTCAATGAGACCAAATATTTGTCGGCATGGCACCAAATGAGGTAACAAAGATAAAAAAAAACATAGGTACAGTCAAATTGAGAACCTCCTTCTTAAAACTAATAATTATTCTAATTTAAAAAATCTAACAACCTTAACCAACGTAATTTTTTTCCTAATGGACATCCATATAAGGGGAGCAGGAACGGCTATTTTAGACATTAGACAAAACGATATGGCAACAGCAAAGTTTGACATGTCCTTCTGTGAAAAAGATAAAAAAATTCTGTCTAAAGAGAACTTCGAGTTTGGCTTCTGTCTTAAATAAAAGCAAATTAGTAGCTTTTTTTTCATCATCCGCCATTTTCACATCACATTCACATTTTTCATTTTTTTACGTTTTTATTTGTTGATTTATATACTTGATTTACGAAGACTGGACATTGGCAAATTGCTATAAGCAGAGGCCATAAAAAAGAATTGAATTGAATTGACTGGACATTGGTAAATTGCTACCAGCAGAGGCCATAAAAAAGAGAAGAAGAAGAAGAAGCAAATTAGTAGTCATTATTTTATTACACCATAAGTTCGTTCAGGAACGATTTAATTAATTAGTTAATATTAGTTAAGCGAGTTAGTTTTAAACAAACAGCACTCCAATGTAAGACATAGTTTGTCTGCGATATAGCTCGATGTACAATAACTTTAAGAGCATTCGACAACTATCAGATTCTTGAGAACTATCTCTGCGACGAGACTGTGCAACGAACACAACTTTTTGAACTCCGACTTGCATACAAACTTAATTTCAATTAGGAAATGTGTTCAAAACTTTGTATGAAGCTCAGTCAGTGATATCCTGTATGACTACTTTAATTTAAAATGCACCAGTGCCATATGTAATATGGAAAATAGTATTTTTTTTACCTAAGGTTTAACATGAATTCTAACACATCATCACAATCACTGTATTAGTCACGGTGACGGAAATAGTAGGACTAATAATACTGGCAAATGATGGGTGAGTAATGCACCTCTGCCTACCCCTTCGGGCATATAGGCGTGATATGTGTGTGTGTGTGTGTTATTATTTTTCGACAATTTTATATAATCTAACCTAATTTCTCTTTGGTAACAAGAACCTAAAGATAACCTAAAGGCTTTTGTTTGAGACAATGCAACTTTTCAAAAAAAACTTAATTAAGAATTCCATCAAAATCTTGAGCCACTGTGAGCTCTATAGCCCTGATTACTGTTGATGAGAGTTAGGGTACACAAATACATTTATTTTAACTTTACAAAATACAATATTATCTAAATATATCTTTATTCTGCTTTCCAGATCACAGAGTCCCTTAAACGCCTACGTGCAAGCAAGAAAGCCTCACGCTTTGCTGAGGACATCGACTTTGACAGTAACGTCACCAATCTTGAGAGTCGCATGAGGATCTCAGACAAAATTCTTGAGAGCGTAGGGATTGGACAATCAGAAGTAAGTGGAGCGAGGCGAGCGCTGCAAGAAAACGAAGAACGAACAGAGAAACGCATTGCACGCAGAATAAACGAAGAAGGTGCACTAACAAAATGGACGGCACTCAATAAATCTGATGATGAAGTAGCTGCCGTTGCGAGGGCGAAAGCAACACGTGCTCGTCTTAGTGACTTGGAAGATGAAATGAACGAGATATCAGAAAAGTCTGCAGCACGAGAACGCCGCGCTGCACGTCTGCGAGCGCTAGTTGCTGACTCTGATGCTACGGAATCCACTGTTTCCGCTTCTAAAATCACCATCAGAGCCGAGAGGGAAAAGAAGCAAGTCACTTTTTAAGCAAGTTTAACATGCTAAATAAAACATTAAGATATTAAAGACACGTTTTATAAAAAGTTGAAATCTCCACGAACCACGTCACATAATATCTAATCACGTGCTTCTGCATTTCGCATAGTATTGTGGTTAAGATCGATGTTGTTTTATATAATTGAATAGAATATAATGATATTTATTAATGTTACTTCTCTGTTTTGTATTTATTGAAATATGGTTAGACCATTTTACTTTGAAAAATAAATTAAATAAAATTGTTTGGTTTTCTCATTCCAATTGTATTATAGTCGAGTATGTGTTACATGAAATCGTATTTTGTACTTACATTATTTATTCACCAGCGCTTTTAGAAATAATTTCCGCTTTTTCAAGTCAGAAGGTTACCGCTTACTGTACTTACGTAGTGGAATAATATGTAAGCTTACGAATTTAATAAATATTGCTAGGTAAAATTCCACCAAACGCCGTCCGCTGTTACATAAAACAATTAAACTGGTGTATACAATTAGTACATTAGCACTAGCACGCCATACTAATTAGATATTCCCAATGTCCGGCGCACCCTGGACACTGAGCTCTAACGTCGGCGTTCTTTATTAGTGACCTAGGCTCAGGCATAAGTAGATCACTAATCCTCTCAACATTAATTAATACGATGGACCAGCACTAAATAACATAATGATATACCTACTTGTGAAGACTGCCCAGAAGAGTAGAAAGTCTCTATACAGAACGAATGCTTGAATACCTTGGTCATTAAATCTAAATGACACTTTATGAAAGTAGGTAAATAATCATTAAATGGAAAATTAAGGTCTATTTACTACTTCATTCGCTCTGTTGGAAGTTAGAACCTCTTTTTGTACTGTACTAGAATGACAAATATCAATTAATTATATAATTTTTATTCTGTAAGTACAGTTGATTAATATGGGGCTCTCAGACAATTTGCAATAACAAGGTACACGTGCGGAGTGATACAGATAATCCCTAAACACGTATCATAAGATTGACATTGTATCTAACTTAAATGTAAATCATATCTATAATCACTTACAAGAACAAATGAGCTATTGTACAATATGTGTCTCCAAGAGGAAACAAAATAAGTATCATAATAAAGGAATATAATACAATAGAACGGATGTGAAAGAGTATACAATTGATATAATATACTTCAGTAGATACCTACCTACCTATAATAGTACTAGTCTTCATAGGTAACTTTACTATTATAGCCTACAGTGAGACTATAACTAGCAACTTGTTTTGCCGGATTTGTAGTAATTTAGTATAAGTTTAAAGTGTATAGGTATCATGAAGTATGGGATAATATTTAATTTTGCAATTATTGTTATTGCCTCAGAAGTGCTACAACGTAAACCATTTTACGTATACGGACCTACTTCAAAGATAAAATTTCGAGTGTGTGCTACAAACGACAAACACTTCCCAGTACGATATGGCTAAGTTAACTAACTTCCGTATTAAGTACGAGGAAGTTAACATTTGAGAATTAATACACTAATTGACACTTCTGTCAATATTTCAGAGCGTGCACGCCTACTAGCTGTTGGAGAATGGGAGTCAAGGTTATGGATCCAGGCGCTCCCATCGCCCGACATCGGTACAATGTTGGACGACACAACCTTCCGCATTGCCACTTGCCTTCGGCTGGGTACACCTTGTGTATCCCCGCATCATTGCACCTGTGGAGTAGCTGTCGATAATCTGGGACACCATGGCCTTTCCTGTAGCAGAAGCGCAGGTCGTATACCTCGGCACGCTATTCTAAACGACATAATTCGTAGGGCTCTTTCCAAATGGTTTAGAACGAAGCGATGAAAAGAGACCGGACGGTATGTCGTTGCTACCGTGGAAGATGGGAAGGCCTTTGTTGTGGGACGCTACATGCGTTGACACCTTAGCACCTTCACACCTTCCAAGCACATCCGGATGTGCCGGCGCTGCTGCTGCATCGGCTGAAGGTGTTAAACGGCGTAAATATGCTAATATGCACCTAGCAGTTGATTACATATTTGAGCCGTTTGGGGTTGAGACACTGGGGTCATGGGGTCCGAGTGCTCGCCGCCTTTATAGAGACATTGCTAAACGCCTAATCGATGCGTCTCAGGACCAGAAGGCTGGCTATTTTCTGGCCCAAAGAATAAGTATCACCATCCAACGTGGCAACACAGCCAGCATTCTGGGAACCTTTCCAGTCGGCATGACGTGGAGGATTTTTTAAACGATATTTTGTGATGTAATGTAAATATTTTAGTCTATAATTATGTATATTTTGTATATTGTAATTCTTATTATAAATAAATATCTTTTAATAGTTAACAACACTTCTAATATATCTGTAGAAGGAGATATACAAATGCGAATTGGAAATACTCGTATGATAACGAAAAATTATTTAAAACTGAAATCGTACGAAAGATTAAATGATTATAAGGAGTTTGGTAACCAGTGGAAAATAGGATTTCATCGAGAATGGTCTACACCATGTCTACACATTTAACTAAGATATCTTTCAAAGTCAGATTCTACAATACTATAGATAGTGAGATATATTTGTTTACCAACAAATCAACAAATCGCATTTGGTATTCTTGGTTTTATAGCAATAACACAATTTCCCAAGCGAGGATACTGTTGCTTTAATTCAAAACCCTTATACGCAAATAACAAAAAATCTTAATATCGAGTTGTAATTTTACTTTTGGCGCCATCCATCTAGTCGACAGTAGTGTAAACATTAAATACTAGGCAGTTAAATGATAATGGTGGAAAATCTTAACACCGACGCATAATATTGCTATAGTCGCAATCTAGTCTATCTATATACATAAAAGAAAGTCGTGTTTGTTACAACACTTATAACTCGAGAACGGCTGGACCGATTGCAATGGTTTTTGATTTGTTGGATTTGTTTCCGTCACGAATAGCAGAATACACCTCTTAAACAATGAAATAGATGCTGATTTGTTTATTACATGTAAAACATTAGTTGTACAATCCTGTCAAATAGTGTAACAACTATTTTTTTTTTTGGAGCTTATGGCCTGGTTGCTGAGAACTTTAAGCAAATTTTTTTTTTTTTTCTGAAGACATCATGTATGCGTTCAGAAATTTATTTTTTGTAAAATTTCTAAAAAGTTCAGGTAGTGTTATATTTGTTTGTTTTAGCCAATGATTTTAAATACAATGGATTTCGGATCATCGCTCAAAAGTGTCCGAACTAAAAGAGAAACAAAACGCTAAAAGAGAAACAATCGCGCGCCAGTCTTGATTTTGACAACTGAACGACAACACGTTGCACAATGCCGTACTGTATTGTAAAAACGTGTAAAAACTACGAAAAAAAAGCAAATTGAAGACGGTGTATCATATTTTCAGTAAATAAGCTTTTGTTTTATTATTTGCAATTTATTATTTCACTTAAAATACAGTATTTCGTCGATAATAAATTAAAAGACAAAAGTAAATATTGCAATCCAGTCCAATACCGAAGTACCTATCTGTCTCTTTCGAACTCATCCCAAGCTCAGTAAAAAGAAAGAGACCATTTCATTTTCACTGAATACTGTACTAACAAAATGACCATTCAGATTTATTCGGATTACCGATAGCGATAAAACTATTTGGAACAAAGATTATAGTGGAGACGCCTTGGCTCTTTATGATTTTTTTTTCGTTATATGAACCAACATCTATTTCAGTTTTCCTCGGGATCCAGTACACTGTGCACAATGGAAAAATATTATTGCCCTAGCACGGCGAGAAGAATATTTTGATCCAAAAAATAACAATCTTGTTTGTTCGGCTCATTTTATGGACATAACAAAAAGAGGTCCGATCTTTATGAAACTTGTACAAGAATCCCTTGATTGAATGGAGGAGATAAGCCCAAAAATGTTTTTAATTTTCACAGGGTATCATTGTTTTGTCATAAATATAATTACACATGTCATTTTATTTCGTGTATGTACTGTTATTTTCTTTTTATTTGGATTCTCGGTAATGTATTCCCACGGGAATCGGGGCCGAGATAACTATATCTCGCGGGCGTAGTCACGGTGATCAGCTAGTAGCCAATAATTTCGTATCCCAAAAATTAACCATAAGATAAAAATAAATTAATGATGCGCAGTTTTAGCAACTAATTCAGTCACTTGAAACACGGCTATCTTGTAGTAGACGTAGCGACATAGCGTTATGAAAATAGTAATGAAAGCGGAAGAACTTTGACACCCGCAAGAAGTTTGGCATTTATAATATTATAATTAGTTAAATTCATTAATTCCCTTTTTGTTATTCATACACTACAGTTACTTATTATAAAACTGACTCGAAAAAAAAAATCTTTGTCAGTCGTTAATTAGTTTTTCAGCTTATTTCGTCTAACATAAACAAGTAATTACAATTTATAAGATTATGGAATTTATTGTAGTCTTACATTAATTATTACGCCTACGTAGGTACATATCATGGAATCCTTAAAAGACTTTAACAAAATAAACCTACTCCATTGTTTCTATGTTCACGTAGTTCAAGTATACGCTGCATAAGGTGAATTAGTCAGGCGGACAGATAGAAGCTACGTAATGCGATAAATTAGTGCAAACAAAAGTGAACACTATTCCGTTGAATCAAGGTTTAAATTTTAATATAAAATTTGTTTATATCTATGTATGCCTATGTATAATGTATAGGTCGACTCGGGACATTATTTTCTTGCGATTTGTTCTAGATCCTATGTCCGTTGTATTATAAGGTCTTTGGTTTTAGCCATTAATTTTCGAAAATTATTTATTAATTATTTAATTTTTAATTCCAGAAAACAATACCTAAGATTTATTCTACAGTAAAAACATAAAATCATCGGAAAGGAACAAAATAAAAAAGAATAAAAAATCAGTTGGTAAAGGTTATAAGAATAAGGAAAAAAAATCTACAGGTTAACAAAAGTGTAAATGTATTTTTATAGGTTGTATATGATTTTTCTTGATAAGATGTTCATACGTAGTGGTTATATACTCTTTGAGCTATTGTGTATGTCTCGAAAGTTGTCACTGTTATTGTTATTATATTTGGTGGTTTTATGCGAGGGCACATTTTAATAACAATGCCGCGTCCTAGAAGATCTAATCTTTCCCAGCGAAGCCGTAATGCAATTAGGCAACGAAATATCGCGAGTCAATTATCTGATGGAGAACGAGAAATTGCACGAGAACAGCGCCGCGTTAGTATAGAGCAAAGAAGGGCCTTAATTCGTGCTTCTCAAACACAAGAGCAAAGAGAGGCAGCCCGTGAAACGGCTAGGTTAGAAACGAGAAATCGTCGAGCTTATCGTACAGATGAACAGAGGAATAATCTTCGAAGTGCAAGAAGAAATGGTTCAAGTATTGATTTGAATCGAGCAGCGTTTCTGTATGATTGCACCATCGACTACAGCTTGCATCGTTTAGTTTGCATTGGTCCAATGGACGTTGTTTGCCAGCATTGTGGAGCATTGAAGTTTGCTGGTGAAACGCCTGGTTTGTGCTGCCTTAGTGGTAAAGTGAAATTGCCATTATTGGTCCCGCCACCAGAGCCATTGTGCTCCCTGCTTTATGGCGAAACACTAGAATCACGACATTTTCTAGCGAACACTCAAAAATACAATGTCTGTTTCCAAATGACTTCATTTGGGGCGGAAATTATCGAAGAACACGGATATAATCCGACATTTAAGGTAATTTACGTTAAAAACTTTATTTTCTATCATTGTAAAAAAAATCTGGAATGCAGTTTGTTAGATTTCTGTATTTGTCTCTGAAATAAAAATGGCATGTTATTATTTGAAAAAAAAAGTGTTTGTAAAAAAAGTGTTTGTAAATCTAACTTATAACTATGGTTTTGACTTTACAGATTCAATTCCAGATTTGCCATCGCATTGGATCATTGCAACCTATAGAAGATGCACAGCTTAAATTCTTGCAAATATACTTCATGGGCAATATGGAAGAACAACTTAACCGGCGTCAAGGGATCAACACAGCTACGAAAAGAGCAATTCTCCAAGATCTGCAGCAAATGCTTCATGAACATCATGCATTGGTCAGGCTGTTCAAGACTGCTTTAGAGCGCATGCCAAGTGATGACTATAAAGTTGTGATCAGAGCAGATAAAAGACCAGCTGGAACACATGAACGCACATTTAATGCTCCAACAATCGATGAAGTAGCAATCCTGATTGTTGGTTAAAACTTGGAAACACGTGATATTGTACTTACACAACGCAATACTGGGAACTACAAAGAATATATGAAACACACCGTTCATATGACGCGTTACAATACCCGCTGATGTTTTGCAAAGGAGATAATGGATATCACTTTAATATCAAAATGATTAATCCATTGAATGGTAAGATCAATATTGTTGTTTTCATTTTAACTTGATATACATTTTATTCTGTTTGCTTTTAGTACTTAAAAAAAGTTGTAATTTCTAATTTAGTAGAGAGTACATGTAAGAGTCGTTAACCTATTACGGGTTCTAAAATACAATTTTTACTGCATTTGTTTCAGGTGAGGAAACTACCAAGAAGGTTAGTTCGATGAATTATTACGCATATCGTTTGATGATTCGTGAAAATTCTGACAATTATTTGTTGCGATTTCGTCGACTGCTTCAACAATATTGCGTTGACATGTACGTTAAAATCGAAACGGAGCGCCTGACTTTCATTCGGTTGAATCAAGCTAAATTGCGTTCGGAAGAGTATATCCATTTACGCGATGCAATTAGCACAGAAGGAGGTTCAGAAAATGTTGGTCGATTGACTATTTTACTGGCGACATACATAGGTAGCCCGCGTCATTTGCATGAATATGCGCAAGATGCAATGACATATGTTCGTAATTATGGTCGGCCAGATCTATTCATTACATTTACATGTAAACCGAAATGGATAGAAATTATTCAATTGCTGCTTCCCGGACAAACATCAAGTGATCGACACGACATCACCGCACGTGTTTTCAGGCAAAAAATTCGGTCACTAATGAATTACATTGTTAAGCAACACGTCTTTGGGAATACTCGATGCTGGATGTATTCAATCGAATGGCAAAAAAACGAGGCCTACCGCATGCTCACATTCTGATTTGGTTAGTCGAAAGAATTCGGCCAGATCAAATAGATGACATCATATGTGCGGAGATTCCTGCTCCTGAAACCGATCCAGCCGTACATGATGTCACGAATATGATTCATGGACCGTGTGGCACTATCAACCGACAATCACCGTGCATGGTCGACGGCAAGTGTTCCAAACGGTATCCACGAAAATTGACGACAGAGACCATTACAGGCAACGATGGTTATCCATTGTATCGGCGTCGATCGCCCGATGATAATGGTAGAACTATCACAACTAAAGTGAAAGGAAACAATTTCGTAGTTGACAACAGTTGGATTGTTCCATATTCGCCACTTCTTTCCAAAACATTCAAAGCACATTGTAATGTTGAGTATTGCAATTTGGTCAAGTCAATTAAATACAATTGCAAATATGTCACGAAAGGGAGCGACATGGCGGTTTTTGGTATCCAAACATCCAATACCAACGATGAAATCACGCGCTATCAAGTTGGTAGATATGTGAACTGCAATGAAGCAATTTGGCGTATATTTTCATTCCCTATTCACGAACGTCATCCCACTGTTTTACATTTGGGGGTGCATCTAGAGAACGGTCAAAGAGTATATTTCACAGCGTCGAATGCTGCTCAACGTGCCGAAACACCTCCAGTGACAACACTGACCAGTTTCTTTGCGATTTGTCAAAGCGATCCGTTCGCACGAACTTTGCTTTACTCCGAAATGCCACGTTATTACACTTGGAACGCTACATCGAAGAAATTTCAACGTCGGAAGCAAGGCGATGCAGTTCCTGGTCATCCAGATATGCGTTCTACTGATGCTCTTGGTCGTATTTACACAGTTCATCCGAAGAATGATGAATGTTTCTATTTGCGGTTGTTGCTGGTACATGTTCGAGGGCCAACATCATTTGAATCACTACGAACTGTTAATGGTATCGTGTGCCCCACATTTCGTGCAGCATGTCAAGTGCTAAATTTGCTTGAAAACGATACTCATTGGGACACGACAATCGCTGAAGCAATTATTTCTGCATCTCCAAGTCAGATACGCACATTATTTGCTATCATCATTTCAACATGCTTCCCATCGAACCCACGTGACCTGTGGAACAAATACAAAGATAACATGTCAGAAGATATTTTACATCGAATTCGCGTCAGCTCAAGAAATTCCGATCTTGAGGTGAATGAGGAGATCCATAACCAGACTTTGCTCTTGATCGAAGATATGTGTTACCTCATGTGCGGCAGTTTGTTAGTTAGGTTAGGAATGCCAGCGCCAGATCGCGGAATGAATGACGCATTTAATAGAGAATTGGAACGTGAACGTGTATATGATCCACATGAACTAATCCAATCAGTTCAAACGAATGTACCTCTGTTGAATCCTAAGCAGAGGGAAGTCTATGATACACTGATTAATGCAATTGATGATGGAAATGGCGGCTTATTTTTTTGGATGCCCCCGGTGGAACTGGGAAGACATTCCTCATGTCATTGATTTTGGCCACTGTACGTGCGAGATTCGAAATTGTGGTAGCAATTGCTTCTTCTGGAATAGCGGCCACATTGTTAGACGGATGCCGTACGGCTCACTCAGCGTTAAAATTGCCATTAAACCTTCAAACTACTGAACAACCGACATGTAACATTTCGAAACACTCCGCAATGGCCAAAGTTTTAGTAGCATCAAAAATCATCATATGGGACGAATGCACAATGGCGCACAAACGCGCATTGGAAGCACTAGACCGAACATTAAAAGATCTGCGCAATGACTGAGATGTTTTGGTGGTGCAATGATTTTATTATCTGGCGATTTCCGACAAACACTACCAGTCATTCCAAGATCTACTGCTGCCGACGAAATAAACGCTTGCCTCAAAGCATCAAATCTGTGGCGATATGTAAAGAAACTTCAACTGTCTGTAAATATGAGAGTTGCATTGTTGAACGATCTATCTGCTGATGATTTCTCGAAGCAATTGCTAACTATCGGTAATGGCCGTGTTCCTGTTGACAAATCGAGCGGTTTGATTTCATTTCCTCCAAATTTTTGCAATTTCGTATCATCAAAAGACGAGCTTATCAACAAAGTATTCCCGGATATCATTGCTAACCACAAAAATACTAAATGGTTAAGTGAGCGAGCAATTTTGGCCGCTAAAAATAAAGATGTAGATGACCTCAGTTTTATAATTCAAAATCAAATCGTAGGTACTCTGTATTCATTCAAATCTATCGACTGTGTAACAAACTAAGAAGAAGCCACTAATTATCCAACTGAATTTTTAAACTCCTTGGATGTGCTTGATTTACCACCGCACAATTTAAAACTTAAAGTTGGCTCGGTAGTCATCATGCTTAGAAATTTAAACCAACCAAAACTGTGTAATGGAACGCGTTTGGTGATAAGAAAACTGATGAGCAATGTGATTCACGCGTCGATACTTAAAGGAAAATTTAAAGATGAGGAAGTTCTTATTCCAAGGATTCCGATGATCCCAACGGATATGCCCTTTGAGTTTAAACGAATTCAATTCCGGATTCGTCTTGCCTTCGCCATGACGATCAACAAATCACAGGGCCAATCCTTGACTATTTGTGGCCTCAATATAGAAAATGCATGTTTTTCTCATGGTCAATTGTACGTGGCATGCTCACGTGTCGGCAAACCATCCGCTTTATTTGTTCTTGCGCCTGACCAAAAAACAAAGAATGTCGTTTACCACAAAGTGCTTGAATGAATATCCTATTAATGAATTAATCCGAGTTTAATTTTTTTTTTCCAATCTGCACAACATAGTTTTCAATCATTTTTTTCTGACATGAGTTTGAAGTACTTAATTATTATTTTTTATTTTTATTCTCATTCTGTATGTATGTTTTCATCATCATTCATCATAATAAAATACTATTTTGTTTCTATCTATATAAATATATTATTTTGTATCATTGTTTTACGTTCATTAAAGCCTAAATTAGTTCAGCTAAAAAGTAACACGACATGCATTGACTGTTAGGCGGTACGAAGTTCGCGGGGTCAGCTAGTGGAGAATAGAACAAATGTTGAATACTGAACAATGATAAAGCATTGTTGTGCACTTTTGTCAAATGAAATGAATAAAAACATCTTCACGCCTCAAGCCTATAGTTTTTGCGACTCACCCTTAACTAATATTGTAAATCCAAAAGTGTGTTTGTTTGTTTGTACCCTCTTCACTCTTCACCGTCAAACGACTGGTGGGATTTGGATGAAAATTGGCATATAGATAGTTTTGGGAACGGAAAAGAAAATAAAATGAATTGCCGTTCGTTTGGATTTGGCTAATTTTTAGCCACAATAAGCAACGGAGACGGTAAATTTATGCGTTTCGGGTGAGAGGATGTTTGTTTGTTTGTTTGTGCAAATCTATGTCGCCATGTTTCTACAAAACTACTTATCCGATTTTTATTCAGTTGTTAGTAACGGATTTGGGTTTTATTGGTGCATATTCTTAGATAGGTATTACGGTGCCAACTTACCTGGGGTATGTAAGTACTATTCCCTATTCGGTGCCTGGGGGCGCTGCAGCAAACATTGTGTGTGAACTATTACAATAGTCCAATTTTGATACAGTTTTCAGTTATGGGTTCTGGATTCATTGGAGCTTGTTCTTAGATACCTGTTACGATCCTAACTCACTAGGGGGCGCTGCAGTAAACATTTTTAACTACTAGTCTGGTTTGATGCAGTTTCTGGTTGATTATGTTGTGCTTATATACTTCATAAATCAAATGAAAACAAAAAAAGAAAAAGTATGTACTCGGCCAAACTATATTTAATTTTTATAGACTCAAAGGTAAACTATCCCGCTTGTGCGTAAAGGATTTGAAACATGAAAATTACATTTTGGTTGGAGAAATACGATATTCACTCGAAAATATTAATTTCAGCTCAATGCACCCAGCAATGGATTTTGATTCACAGAGCAACAAATTTCAGCGTGCAAATAGATATGCAATTTCGTCAAAGTAGTATTCAAAATATTATACTGTAATATTTTAAATATGCCTTTGACGATGCCTATTTGCACGCAATTTTCAGTAAATTGTCATTGGTTAGTTTCAAAAACATATTCAATTTTACTATCCGTTCACACACAGCCGCCGAAGGATATTATTTTAATTAATTTTATCCTTTTTCAGTTACATATTTGTTAAACCGTAGCTCACGGGTTTTTTTTTTCAAATTATTTAAATCTCTTAGGTCTTAAAATATTGGTACAAACTCAGGTAAGATTTAAAAAGTTAATTTGAGGCGGTACGTAGTTCACTGGGTAAGATAATATTATATAGGTATTATATATGAAAAAGATAGCAAGCTTCCATTTGCCTAAAAATACACAATCATGTTCATGAAACTACAACTTCAATGTGATCATTATTTTATCAAAATAAACATTTTATTCGCTTTGAAATTCTTGTGCTCATTTTATTTTGAAACCTCGCTAATTAGCGGTCCTACATTTAGCTTCTTTTCAGTTTGCGGTCGAGTACTGAAGGCACCTAATTATATTTCAGGGCTTTCTGTACCAACTTCATGAGGTGAAAATATAATTTTATTAAATTATTAGTGGATTTCAATGACTTCGTTTGTGTAGACTAGTCTACACAAACGAAGTCCTCCTACGTTAAATGTAGTATTTAACATTAATGTCGTTAGGAATGAATATCGACCCCTTAAATTTCGTTGTGGATTATTTAGATATCTGAATATTTATTTGCCAAAAGTAACAAAAATAGTAAGTAGGTACCTACCTAATGATTTGCACCAACTTCATTTACAATATTTTATTACGAGTAGGTACCGAAAAGGATAATTATTTGGAAATAATAATACCTCCCACCAGATCAAGTGATTGTTCTTTGTGTCATTGCATTATCAACATATACTAATAAAAAACACTCTCGACCATGTAAGTAAGATCCTCAAGATCGAAAAAGAAAATCCACAAGATATTCAACTTTAAAAAGGTTTTTTTTGTTGAAACAGAGAGTCCGTCCCGCCGTACCTCTAAAAACTGAACGACTAGCTCGAAAAATCTAAAAAAAAGTCGTGATGTTAGTCCATGTACTGAACTTTTAAGGAAATCTATAACGAGTCAGATAACTCTGTTAGTTCAGGAGTTCTAGAGACTATTATCGGTAGTAACGGAACTGTATTCTAAGCGTGGCACGCACATGCCAGGGGTTTATAATTTTTGGCTGTCTGTGTCACGCTAATCAATATACCTACCTATTGATGTTGGTTCCTCTAACTTCTACTCGTGATCTTAGTAGGTATCTACCTACATAAACAATGCAATACGTTATCTTGAATTATATTTAGTCACCTACCATACATTGGCATCGACATAGGTCATTGTAAATTGTTTGCAGCCAAGTCATCAATCAGTATTTTACAGTCAATGGTAAAATCAATCAATGTCGTGTTAAGAATAACAAGAATTTCTTTAGGTATATTCACTTGAGCTTATTAAAATAATTTCTAGGATATTTTCTAGGTATATTCATAGGTATATTCATTTGAGCTTATTAAAATAATTTCTAGGATATTTTCTAGTGTTTCTAGTGTTCTGTAGTGCTAGGCGAAGGAGAAACAACGTGGTGGTTTAGTAAGTAGTCCTAGCCCGATTACGGCCAATAAGTAGAGGCCTACCCACAGGGCCAAAACCAGTTTAGGTACTTGGAGGTTGGAGGGGGTTCTACAAGAAACCGCCCGCAGCGGGGAGGTGAAGTGCTTAAATGCACTCCAACGCGTACTAAAATATGTATTTATTATTTGAATCGCATTTTATTCTGCTTGGACTATTAGAGACTCTATTTAGTGGAATGTAAAATCTATCCTGGCTATTGGAATTTTGGATTGAAATACAGAGTGGTTATGGATCTAAAGCGCCCGGTAATAGCAATATATTTGTCCTCTATTATGTGGCAAGTGTTGTCTATTATTTACCATCAACCAGCTGTCTATATTCAAATCTTCTTTCCTGAGATTATCAACATCAGGTGTCTGCTAAGCTCGGGGCTCGTGGTCTAGTGGTAACCGATAATGTTAACACATTGCAAAGGTTAAGCAACATCTAGTCAGGTCGGTCTTAGGATGGGTGACCATTTCCTAAGACACTGAGATCCCTCCGTGCCTCGGAGAGCACGTTAAGCCGTCGGTCCCGGTTGTCATACGAACATCTATGGCAGTCGTTAGGGGTAGTTGGAGCCCTAAATCAAAAATCCGACCGGTCTAACTACAGAACTTCGATATCGCCCATGGGTTGTGGAGGTCAGATGGCAGTCGCTTCACGGAAAATATCGAAGTTCAGCCACATCGTAGTTCGACTGAAAAGCCGACCCCAACTGAGTTGGGAAAAGGCTCGGTGAATGATGATCAGGTGACTGCTAAATATAAATCCAATCAAGAGCTAATTTAAGGAGATGATGATTTTTCCTGATTAAGGTGTTTGGCATCTAAACAAGACATAACCAAATATTCTCTTTCATACGAATTTTTAAATAATTTTTGAGACCACAAACTTCTGTACAGCAACATAACAAGTTCACTAATATGTGTATAACCTCACATAACATATAACCTGAGGAGTATATTTTGATACTGTCCGTTTTTCAAGCGTTCCGGGTACTCCCTCGTTAGGATAACAAGATGCCTCAGCCTTCGGAACTAAGGGGGATAAGGCCACGCTCCCTCACCCTTCCTCGAGTGTGTGGGCAGAGGTGCATATACACGTACATATTTTTCAGCAGTTGTGTTGGTTCCACGTAATATAATGCAAAACTATGCCCTCGCCATCATCTTAATTATCTACCATTTTGTAATCTGATAAAAGGGCAGGCAGAAGGTACAGGCTTTGTTTATATTGTTGTAATAAGGAAGATAATATCCACCTCGGTTATATCTCCCTTAATCTTAATACAACAGCACCTTTAAATAGGCAACAGATAATAAGAGAACTATGAAGTGTGAAAAGTGGGTAGTATTCGTAGTACCTACTCCATGAGGGATACCAATAATTTAGTTTGATTTATATTATTACAACATAAACCAAAACCAGATTGTTGGTTAAAGATTATCTTTGGAAAACAAAAGTAAGACTCAAATTTATTACAGCCTATGTTTTTAGGGATAATGTAGCACTCAACGAGTAATGAACTTTTTAAACCAGTTAAAAAAGTTAAGTTAACCAGTTAAAACCAGTTAAGTTAACTAATATTAAAAACTGATATTAAAAACAATGCAGTTTCTTAAAACTATATCTGTGCATACCCAAAAAAAAATGCAAGCTCAGCTGCGACTGACAAATTAAGTACTGTCAGATAACGATGATATTCCGATATTCCGGTGCTCTTTCAGGAACAGGTCTAATTATTGAGACGTAATAGAGTCAGCTTTTTAATTGATACTGATATTTTTTAAGTATTTTGAAATGTCTATATTTCAGAATAAATAATATATAGGTAATATAGTTTACCTAGAGATGATGTAAGAGGATAATTACTTACTTACTTAACTGGTACGGTAGATACTTCTAAAAAACTAGTAGGACTAGAAAGCCGACTTCAACTAAGTTTGTAAAATGCTCGGTGGATGATGATGAGGTACTTCAAAAGATAATAATAATATGTGGGTTAGGGCTTAGGGCACCGGTAGCTTGTCCCTTTTATTCGTTGCCAGAGGGCCACTATTTCTAAATATATTTAACAAAAATGATTTAATGACTGAATAAAGGAAACTATACGATAATAAAATGCCACAGAAGAAAAGAACTAATGTTCAATAATAGTTGTGAACTTATCTGCTTGTAATAATTTAATATTCCATCCAGGTTTATTAAAAATGCATTCTATCTTTAATTGAGCAATACTAGGTACATAAAAATTGCTATTTCTTGAACCGACTCTAAGACGAAAACTAATGATTACCTATCTTTAATTGCTGATGAAAAATAAAAATCCCACCAAAAATATTCTATGTAAATTAAGGCCAAAGGTCAAGTAGGTACTCGTACGCATTGATTGTACTGTAAAATGTTGTCAGATTTAATGAAGAGCCAAGGTCTTAACTCTACACGTCCTAGCCTAGAACTTTCCCTCATCTAAGCGTATGGCGCTCTGTGTGATTCCTATTTTTAAGTCCTTTACAAACCTTACAACTTAGGTAAATGCGTGGCTGAGCTGTTCCCCAATCTGGGGGCTACTCTCATGTAGCCCGGCCAATAATTTATCTTCGAAGGTAATGCAAAGTTTTAATGACTTTCATATTAATATTATCTACTGTTTCTAATCACTCGGACTGCTGATATTCGACTAAGTGTTATGTAACAACTGTCCTGGCTGTTGAAAGTTTCGTCTGAATTACGGTAATTAGATTTTCTATACTCAGTGCCCGGTAACAGCAATAATAGTATGTGGGCCGTAGAACATTGAAAAATATTGATTAACAAATATTGATTAAACCGCTGATCGTGGAAACCTAAAACTAGGAGGGAGTGTTTATTATATGGCGAATACTTCCGATAAGAAAGGATTTTCCAAAATTCTGCTCCTAAAGGGGTGAAAATGAGGGGACAAAGTTTGCACGGGACAACGTGACGTAACTCAGAAACTACTGCACCGATTTTAAAATTTCTTTCGGTAATATAAAGCTAAATTTTTAGCGAGTAACATAGGCTATATAACATCACGACAGAGTTAATAGGGGTGGACCAGCATTGCGTGTAGACTATAGCTTGTCGGACGTTAATAACCGCAATCTCTCAGCAATGGTAATTCCTAGGAAAAAAGTTGTAAGATCATTTGTGGACGTTATTTTATTATCTACGATTTTGTACGAACTATTTTTTGATATAATTCACTGTTTACGAGAAAAATCCAAACAAGCGAAAATCTTCAACTTTTACCTTGAATACCTTTTTAGCACAAGTCGGATCGATGGGAACTTTTGATATTTTGATTTATAATTATGTACTTAATACCTGTACCACTTTGCAGCTCTATACGAATTAATACAACCTACAATTTTGTTCCGAATATTTTAACTGGATAACTCTGTTAGCTACCTGATCTGAGATTTCTTTTTGAGATATTGGGGTAGGACTCGGTAAAAAAAGCTACTTACGAAAAATGAGCTTGCTGTTAATCAATATTTTTCAATGTTCTACGGCCCACGTACTATAAGTATGCTACCAATTACGTGGTACCAACAAAGGATAGTTGTGTAATGCACTTCTGCCTGCCCCTTCGGGGATATAGGCGTAATGTATGTCTGTCTATCTGTCTCTAATCAACATTACAATATTCTCTATTTAAAAATGACGAAACTCCTTTACAAACTTTCATCCCTCCATTTTAGGGGATGAGGAGAAAAATGTACATACCTGTTTCCTAACGATAACGTAATCAAAACCAAAAAAAAAAAATAACAAACTTCTAACTACGAGTATCTTTAAAATGATAAAACCCCAATGCAAATTTTCATACCTCTATTTTAGGCGAAGGGGAGAAAATGTAATTCTTAATTTTTATGTTGTTTTGTGTTAATCCTAGCATTCACACCAAATTTCAGCTTTCTATGTCACCAGAAAATACAGTCACTGACGAAAACGGGATATCTACATATACACTTGAAATTTTGCGTATCTACTAATAACTTTACTGAGATTAGACTCTCATAATTTGGACTTTCTTACTCTATCCACACCGAATCTATAATGATACAACCCTGCGCTTCGCTCTCTCTTGCCTTGGCCGAGCCACTACCGTGGTCCTCGAACACAAAAGAGGCAGAGAGAGGCCGTTGGACACTCCGTGATTTATATTTTCAAACATTACAAACTTACATTCACAGAGATAGACTAATCGATCGTATAATTAATTAAATTGAAGCAAATCTTTGATGATATTTGTGAACGTTTCGATGTTTGTATGTTTATTTATAACTCCATCACCATCTAATCACTGAACGCCCACGATCAGCGATTCGATGGTCATATGCGATCATCAGGAAACAAAAACATAATTTGAGTTTTAATGAATCAAAATTGTAATTAATATTTACAATGTGAAGTATGACCTTAATATTAATAATGTGAGCATCGGCTCATAATGGATGTAGTTAAAATTAAACACGTGTCTAAAATAATTTTCCGTGGCAATTGTGCTGATGAAATTGAGTTATAATTAATCAAAATCAAACCTTTATAATAATTATGTGTGGTGATGCTTATAATGTAGTTATAATTAAATATGTGGTTAAAAATAATTTACCGCAGATATTGTGCTGAAAAATGTACGTTTAAAACAGCTTTTGACTGCCTCTGGCGACTGCACTTCCATAATTAATCACTCTACATTGTTTTGGTAAAGTTAGTGACAACCTGGCTCATTTCCACCCAACTCAAAGACGATCTAATGTAAATTTATATCTTTGTTTTGTCTTTTCATCTGACATCCGGAACTAATGACCTCGGCATGATTAATACACATAATGTGTATATTACAATTATTGCATTCATTAGTTCTCACGATAGCAATTTGTAATGGTCTAGTGTAATATAATTTATAGTAAGTAAGGAAATTGAACAAACAATTCATTTAAAAGAAAACATTATAACTGAAAATGTTAGTAATTTATTGTCACTGCGCATGTTAGTTTTAAAACCATCGATTACCATTAAAAAGTGATTTCTAAAGTCAAATGAAGCGAGGTGTAATTTTTGGCACAGGTATAAGCGACTAGGAATTTGTCAATACAATGCACGGTCAAAGTATTGACAGAACATCATTGGCAACGACTTGGGCAAACGTAGCACTTGCGACAGCCAGGTGGGGTCAAAGGGAGATAAATCGAGAGGCTGCGAGCGCCACTGGGGGACAGAGTTTGACAGTCGTAGACGAACGAGCACCCGCACCACACGTTTCTCCAAACCCGTTAGGTCAGTGAAGTGATGCGATAAAGTGATCAATAGTGAAGTTACACCTTCTAGTGTCAACAATAACATAGTGATTTTTGATCGTAGAGTATCCCTTTTCGAGATGTGGGATGACGTAGAAGAAGAAACTCCTGCCCCCGTCGAGGTTGAAGCTGAGGCTGCGGCTGGAGACGCCGCTGCCGCTGCTGAAGGGACCAACCCGGAGGAAGCCGAGCCACCTGCGACGGAGACTGTAGTCTTCGGCACTGAACCTAAAAAGCTTGTCTTCAAGCATTGGATCAGGTGATCAAAGCTTCATATATATGCCTCTTTTTCTATACAAGCGTATACTGTGATATTAAAAGTAAAAAACAGGTCTATTTATATATTTCTGAAAGACTAAATTTTTTGAAAGGCACATTGTTGATATCATCTATTTAGTAAACCAGTACTTTCTTATAAACAATTTAAAATAAGAAATTGACTAACGGGTTGGTAACAAGTATTAAATTTTGTAGTGGGCCAATTATATTATTAGCATAATTCTATTAATATTATGTACGAACACTATATGTACAAAACATGTCATTATTTTCATTGAATAGTCCACACCAAGGATATTTACTAATTGGTCGTTATATTATTAACGTTCCAATACTCAAAAAAGATTTTTGCTTTACAGGCCAAAATGCTTCCAATACACCTACTTATACGATTACCAGCACAATTACTACAACGACATTATCAACTACTTGGATAGACGGAATCAAGGCCTTCCTGTAGAAAGACCGAGGGCGCAGACATGGGCCGAGCGTGCCCTCAGGACATATTTGTCAAAATCTTCAGGGTATCTCACAGCTAAGAATTCCACGGATGCCAATCTACTGCAACATATCTCCACCGGCGCCAGATTCCACCGTTACCATAGCAAGTCTCTAATCTCGAGGAAGTATTCTAAACTCGGATTTAACACCGTTTCCATCTAGCTTCGCATCTAACAACAACGCTTGACTTGGCTTAGCGGACCTCGTACTAGCTCCTTCGTGAACTTTGTGTCAATGTTACAGGATTACGTTGGTGTGAGCAGCTACAGCGCCCGACGCAAAAATACATTACCAAAAGAATTACTCTATCCGGAAGCCGTCCGCATTCCTATTTAAATATTTGTCTCAATTGTTAAGACAATAAAATGTTAAGTTTATTGTAGTAATTTTATTTGCTTGCGAGAACCGGTCTATTCAATACATCGATAATACACACACAAGTCTTATTTAACTTAATTATCAAATTGCTAAGCGATATTATTTAGCCATGCGACTATAGCAAATTATATGGGCTAATCATGTAGCAAAATAATCAAATTCAATTAATAGCCATGACTTTTTTTTTATTTACTGATGCATAAATTATTATTGTCATCAAGTCACACAAACTGCTTACTTCTTAATCAAGCAGTAATAAAGTAAACTTTCTAAAAACGTACAAAAGTAACTGCGGCAACGAAATTTGTTGTGACTGAAACATTAAAAAGCTTTTAAAGTGTTCACATACTTACATACATATACTATTTTAACAAAATCTTGTGTGTGTACGGTCCGTGTAGAACTGAATTTTGGAGGGATGATTACCGCTGGTAGTAAATTCTGGAGATTAAAAGTCATTCTTACTACTCTAAAACATCGCTCGAGAAATCAAAATGATGGAGCTCCCTACAGTAGGTATATCCAGAACTTTCGTCTCCGTTTTAGTAGGTCTTGTCCACTGAAATTTCCAACGAATGTACTTATTTCTAATGTCTCACATAAAAGACAATAGTTATGTATAGCCGATTTCTATAATAACGAAAGCACGTAATCTTGTAGTAATTAATTATACAATCCACTGAAAACCTCGACATTTTGATTGGATTGTACCAACGTTTTAAATGATTACGGTTAGATAAGTTTAAATATCGATAGAACAGAGCGGAAATCATGAAAATGAGGGAGCACAATGATTACTTAGCTAATTACATCATAGATAAATACGTCACATACGAGTACCACCCGGCTCTTATACACTTTACACTTAAGAAATATAATAATAAAAACTGCTATAATATAAAACATGTGTTTTACAAACCAGCAGTGCAAACATTTCAGTGTCAACATGTCAACACATAATGAAATGCTAAACAGTATAATATCAACAATCATCTTCACAACACTAAACAAAATGAAATACCGGCCGTCGATCTCGGAGACAAATTATGAGATAGGCATATAGATTAATATCCAGATAAATAGCAGTCATTAACTTCAGTTGAATCTGAGCGTTGATTTCTTAATAAAAGTGATTTATGGTTGAATAGGTAGTTAAATTTATTTATGGAGAACAGAATTTTCGTTTGAAAATTTTAATTAGAAGCTATTAACAATATGCTTATATTTATAGTAATATACTTAATATGATTACTGTTCGTTAATGAAAATCTGAAAAATAATGAGGATGTGATGATATTACATTTATTTATTAATTCTTATAAAACAATCAATCAATGGGGTAGGTGACTGTCAAATCAAATCACCTTCTTTTTATTAAATGTCTAAATAATACGCCTCATACACTCGGTTGCACAAAAGTTCTATTTAAAGCTCAATTAATTAAAGGACCATTAATGATAATGATCTCATTAATTTTTAGACGTTGCACGAAGCTACTTTAGCAAAATTTTAGGAGCCTTTAGTTAATTAGACATTAACGCGATGTTGCTATTATCTGCCCATTTGAATGAATGAATCTGAATGATTTAAAAAAAAAACGTAAACTCGTTGGATCTTTGACATCTGATATTTGTCATCGTTTGATTTAATGGCAGTCGCACTTTGTAACATATTTCTGTTGGCAAAATTGTTCTAACTTCTCCACAAAAGCTACGAATCAAGAGAATTTGAATATTCGTCTCCTTTTACGTCTTTTATAAAAATGTCTGAAGTTCATTGTTATGTACACAGGACGCAATTCAGCAAGTTTCCGAGTCACCTAAAATTTAATTAAGATACAAATAATTATTATTTACCATTTCTTAGCATAGGTACAAAATATAACTAACTATAGTGGAACACAAATTTACCCTTTGAATGATTCTGCAAACTGTGGATTTATGTACATTAAGATCCCCTAAAACTTGTTGAAAAGTTCATGTGGCGAAGAATCTTAAGCATATCAGCAACTGGCTTATGCCGTCAATTGCTTTATTTCTCCTAGTCATAGGCTCCAAATTAAGAATTTCAGCTATCTGAAGTGCTGTATGCTTTGAAACTCTAAACCGCACTCTGAAATCTTCACCATGGTATTTTTCCAAAAAATTTACTCTGTCCGGAATATCGCGTCGAACTCTTTGATCGGAAATGTCGTCAACATCAGACAATGAGGATAAACTGGATCAGAACATCACTCAAAATTTCTAAAATTGTCTTCAATATTATTTGTATTTTCGGGTTTAATGGACCATTCAGGACATATTAAAATTTGAAGCTACTAACGTCAAATTAAAGGACCTTTAGGGACTAATGTAGTTTTGTGCAACACTAAAATGGCGATAATCCAATTTAATGGGCGATTTGACGTTTCTTTAATTAATACTTAAAAAAGGCCTAAAGGAGCATTCAAAATAATCTAATATTGTTTTGTGCAACACTTTATTGTTCCATTAGAGTTTAAAGCCACCTTTAAGATTTAAATGGTGTTTCTGCAACCGAGTGATAGAGTATGAAAAACTCAACAATGACGTCACTATTATGTAGCGTCAAATCCGTAACTATTAGTGAATCAATTAATGATTAAAAATAAATAAAATAAAGATAATAAGATTAAATATAATCTACCTAAATACTTTGGGATTCTTTATGTGGTAAATACATTTAAATTATTTATTTTAGTTGGAGGCATCTACCCTATTGTAGTATATTATTTCTACTACAAAGAATGACAATACACAGTTCTTCTTCTTTCTTTAAAACGTGGCTCCATCGATGTTCGTTCATCGATAATTTCGCCAATGTCAAGGTAATGCTTGATTAGTTGATAGCCCTGCACAGAAGAACTAGTTATTCCTAACTGGCTCCAGGTGCAGGACAAGAAACGTTGTTCGGTATGAGAGTGTCTGGAAACCCGATTTTTGCGGAGCGCTAGGGGTATCCTAAAAAGCCACGCCATTTATGTCACGCACTCAGCAAAAATCGAACTCCCAATACACAGTTGGTGATTCGTCACACATAATGACTTGGATGGACGTCAACGTCGAAGGTCATAATTCGAATGACACATTAACTCAGTAGAAGTAGCGCAAAATTTCAATGCCGAGATATCTAAAATAACTTATCTTTGACAGTTCAGTGAATGTAATCACTTGGATCATAGCCAAGATTTTGGGCTACCTAGCAGGTAAAACAGGCAATCAGCCAAATTGAACATAATTAAATGTTACAATGACCAAGGGAGGCCAGACACCGATTGGATACTCGATATTAATAGAATCTCAATTTGTTACATCGATTATGTTGCAATGTTAAATTTCCTAATTAAACCTAGGAGTTAAAGGTTTATTTATTCTTTTATTTATTACGTTTAATAAATACTTACTTAGTTTATTTTTAAATAAATCTTTACAAACAACAAATATATTTAAAAATATAAGATATACACTCGGTTGCAGAAACACCATTTAAATCTTAAAGGTTAAACCCTAATGGATCAATAAAGTGTTGCACAAAACAATATTAGATTATTTTCAATGCTCCTTTAGGCCTTTTTTTAAGTTTTAATTAAAGAAACGTCAAATCGCCCATTAAATTGGATTATCGCCATTTTAGTGTTGCACAAAACTACATATTGCACAAAACTAAAGGTCCTTTAATTTGACGTTAGTAGCTTCAAATTTTAATATGTCATGAATGGTCCATTAAACCCGAAAATACAAATAATATTGAAGACAATTTTAGAAATTTTGAGTGATTTCTCTCTCCAGTTTATCGTCATTGTCTGATGTTGACGACATTTCCGATCAAAGAGTTCGACGCGATATTCCGGAAAGAGTGATTTTTTTGGAAAAATACCATGGTGATGATTTCAGAGTGCGGTTTAGTTTCAAAGCATACAGCACTTCAGATAGCTGAAATTCTTAACTTGGAGCCGATGACTCGGAGAAATAAAGCAATTGACGGCATTAGCCAGTTGCTGATATGCTTAAGATTTAGGCATCTTATCAATGTACATAAATCCACAGTTTGCAGAATCATTCAAAGGGTAAATTTGTGTTCCACTATAGTTAGTTATATTTTGTACCCATGCTAAGAAATGGTAAATAATAATTATTTGTATCTTAATTAAATTTTAGGTGACTCGGAAACTTACTGAATTGCGTCCTGTGTACATAACAATGAACTTCAGACATTTTTATAAAAGACGTAAAAGGAGACGAATATTCAAATTCTCTTGATTCGTAGCTTTTGTGGAGAAGTTAGCACAAATTTTGCCAACAGAAATATGTTACAAAGTGCGGACTGCCATTAAATCAAACGATGACAAATATCAGATGTCAAAGATCCAACGAGTTTACGTTTTTTCTTTTAAATCATTCAGATTCATTCATTCAAATGGGCAGATAATAGCAACATCGCGTTATTGTCTCCATTAACTAAAGGCTCCTAAAATTTTGCTAAAGTAGCTTCGTGCAACGTCTAAAAATTAATGAGATCATTATCATTAATGGTCCTTTAATTAATTGAGCTTTAAATAGAACTTTTGTGCAACCGAGTGATAGAGATCCATCGGCATCGAGTACAAGGACCAAACGGCTAGGGCTCCAGAGACAGGAATTTCCTCACGATGCGTGCCGTGTTGAGTAACACTGCCTTCTGCATCAAGCCCTTGACCCAACTGTCTAACGAGAGCCTCTGTAGATGTCGTTCGAGGCTCTTGGCGATCACCCATATAAAAGAAAACATTGTAATGTAAATCAAAGTGTACGCACTGATTGTCAATATTTTAACGAGCATAATATGCAAATAAAAGCTTTAATATGCATCACTGAGAGTGTATCATACTTCGTTAGTCCAGAAAAGCCTCATCAATTAATTAACAAATGAGTGAGTAATTGATATATCTCACCATTTAAACGAATGCTTTGAGCATACTGAAACCTCGCAAAATTTTAATGATGCAGTGATGATTGTTAACTAAATCAGAAAACATTTATAAGTCGCGTCGATGAAAACTTCTCTATGTCTACAACCACATTCCTCCCTTTGAGTCGATGTGACCAATTTATTTTTGTATTTTAAACCTTAATAGCGCGATCTAGAAATTATGAATACCTATGATATGAAGCTAGCGAAGAATATGTGGGTTTGAGTCCTGCTGATGATTTCAGTTTTTGTGATCTATATAATTTGAATCTTAATATTCGCCTGTTGTTGATCACATTAACGGGATAACAAGTAGCATATTATAGTGCTACTTTTTGTCTATCTAATGTGTTGCAGTGGGAATTGGGAAGAAGAAACGGGTGGAGCCGCGGTAATCTGTTATAGAAGCTGAACTGTTTCATGGTTATGTACCGACTAATGAAAAAAACTTTCGAATATATACGAGTAATATCCTAAATGCTAAACTAACTTAAAGAAACATAGCTTTGTCATTTTCGTTGGTTCGTCTGTCCATTCTCGGCTTTCCTCCTAAACGGTTAAAGCTCGAAAAATTTAACTTTACATAAATATGTGTATTTACGAGTATAACGGTAACCAAGGGCTACAATAAAATAATGAAAACATTTTTTTTGGGTTGCCTCCCCTACATATAAAGTTAAAATGTTTTTTTTTCTACCGTCAACCCCATCGTGTGGGGTATGAATAGATTGGTCTTTTAACAATATTAAGAAGTTGCAGAGACAAAAATTTTAATTTAAGAATACGTTTTCGAGATAGTCAACTTTAAAACCCATATTTTTATTAAAACAGTGCGTTTCTTCTAAAAGCTAAACGGCTGGCTCGAAAAAATCTTATAAAATCATGATGATAGTCTACTTTATTAATTATCTTTAAAGAAAAATTAGAACAGATCAGATACTTTGTTAGTTCAGGAGTTATAGGCTATATAACATGACTACGGACTACACTTGCCCGGTTTTTTCAACTAATACCAGTGCAAGACGGAGACGTAAGCTAAAAGTATAACGGATTAGTGAGATTCTATTGTATTACCTAGAAATAACACTCAATACTGTATCGATATTTTGCGTATTTCATAGTGTACACAACACTATTTCACTCACACATTTGCATTTTGAATTTGGGATCGTCTCTGAAATGTCTTTGTGTATCTTTCTCATCACATCATACTATAAGTATCTATGGGTATATTTATCATCATATATCATGTTATATATAAGTCCGTACGCCCAGGCCTTTAATTGGCTGTGCCATAGCGGCTGGCACATAAGATTTTGTTGCCTTTAATCAACATTTCATCGCAAGGCAACGGGTTTCAATTTTTTTTCAAAATTACAATATAGCTGCTACTTTTTATTAAATTCATACGGTCATTTTGGACACATCCCATTATAAATATGTGTATCCGGTGACGGCTTAGGCAAATTGTGGATGTGTGTGTGTCTGTCACATCTATATCTTCACGATACTTGGCTCACACGGCAAAAATCCAAGCCTTGACATCAGTATCGATGTCACTATTAACATACGATTGTAACCTAATTAAAGCTAGTACCTACATAGATATGCTACCGTAAGATCCCGTTTTTAGTTTCAAACGCCTTCAGTTCCAACGTTTTCTTACTAGTTACAACGTGTTTTAACTAAAAACAGTTTCATACGGTAACCGATACAATGTGTTATACAAAACTAAGTTAAAATTTTATGCAATTTAACCGACAGCACTGAATAAAATGAATTGCAGCAACAAGTAATTACCTAGACGGGCCGCCCTAAGACGTTAAAGTTGGATCAAAATTTTGATGGCTTCGTATGTGAAGTTAATAACTAAGTTGGTCAGAGCATTCTTGTGATCAGGTGTAAAAAACATCTATATAAACCATAGTTAGTTATTTTATTTCTGTTGTCGAACGGATAACCGTTCTTGAATGGAGACGGGCGGTCGCGTATCGGCTCGTAGAGATTCAATAGAGCGACGATGTAGGTACATGGAATGATAGTTGGTGCAAGTTGGATGCAAGATACCCAACATCTCAACTGGTGTGTCATGGAAAAGGCCCATTTCCAGTAGTGGGCTGATGATAATGATGCATACAAATCTGTGGGTACTGACTTTCTTGAGAATTGATTCGGTGATATAGTTTGAGATTCTAGGCAGACTACCGTTTATCGTACCGTATATATAGAAGGCTGTTCCACCCAGTTGGAGCCACCCTTGTCGATAATAATAGTATTAAACCAGCTAAGTAGGTAATGACTATTATTCTCAATTGTACTTAGCGCTACAACATTAGCAAAGCACAACAATAGTGATATATACTCGACCAACTTGGTCATCTCTCACTGCATATCTAAGCAACTAAGCATTTTTAAGCTGCAATCTGCTGCAAACATTTTATTTTTAGACATTCTCACACAACGTCATCTAGCACAAATTAAGCTAATATAAGCTTATGCTATGGGATCTACATGGGGCACACTAAAAGTTTTGCACTTCTAGCTAATCGGAACTATTTGAATTTCGAATGTTATATTTTTTTTAAAGTTTCAACCTTCTTAGTAATAAAAAAAAACAATTGACGGGAAATCATTTGTCAACTGTTTTTTATCACACATCAAAGTTCTACGTATGCAACGAAAATGGAATTAAGTCGAAAAGATTTTAGAGCGATAATTTTTATGATTTTAAAAGTTCTCTCTCTCCGCAAGACTGTGCCGCTCGTCTTCAAAATGCTTTTTTTGCTTTTTTTGGGAGAGAAGCACCTTGTTTGAGCACCGTGAGGCGATGGTTTGCTGAATTTGAGAGAGGTCGAGTTTCTTTACATAACGAATTTCGTGAAGGGCGGCCTTCAACTGCCGTCAACGAAAATAATGTGGCTACTGTTAAGCGGTTAATTTAAGAAAACCCGTGGATTACCTATGAGACAATTCGAGGACTATTTGGGATTGGTATGAGTCAAATCAAGAAAATTTTACACGAAGAATTGAAAGTTCGGAAACTTTGTTGTCGTTGGATCCCTCATGAACTGACAGCGGAACAGAAGCGGGCTCACGTGGAATGGTGCTCACAGATGGTACTGAAGTACGACCACGGACATTCTAATGCTGTTTATGACATTGTAACAGGAGACGAAACGTGGATTTATTGTTTAGAACCCGAAAAAACACAGCAATCTTGTGAATGGGTGTTCGAAAATGAGAACAAGCCAACAAAAGTGAGGCATGCGAGAAACGTTGGTAAAAAAATGATCGCGTTTTTTTTCTCAGCTACGGGTCCCATCTGTACAGTTCCACTTGACGATCAAAAAAGTGTTAATGCCGAGAGGTATTCTACCATTTGTTTACCCAGGGTGTTGGAAAAAGTTCGCGAAAGACGACCCAAAAGCCGCGTTCTCCTACATCATGACAACGCTTCTTCACACACGGCCAACAAAACAAGGTAATTTTTAGCTTCCGAAAAAGTACAACTCGTCACCCATCCTGCGCATAGACCCGACCTAGCACCCTGTGATTTCTGTATTTTCCCAAAATCAAAGATTTGATGAGAGGTTTCACTTTTACCAACTCCGAAGAGGCAGTGATAGCGTTCAATCAGCACGTAGAAAACATGGCTTCAGATCTGTGGTCCTCCTGATTTAAAAAATGGTTCGATCGCATGAAAAAATGTTTGAAATGTAAAGGAGAGTATTTTGAAAATAAATAAATATAACATTTTGGTTTCAACATGTTGTTTTTTTAAGTTACAGTGTGACCTACGTACAAATGATAAACATATATGTCTAAATCCATTCATATTATACATAGAAAACACCCAAACTCCGAAACAAATATTTGTGAATCACACAAATAATTTGATTCCTAGATTCCTTTGAATTTCGACCTAGAATCCAACCTAGGACCTCGGGGACGGTAGTCACATACTCATACCACTGCGCCAACAAGGCAGTCAAAAACATTCTACAGATCATCAACTTACAAATAAGTACCTACGTAACACGTGCTATGTCAAGGATATCTGGCATAGATTCAGATTGATGTCTGAATATTGATTGCCTAATTACAACACTAACAGAACTTTATAGAATCAATACTAATCAATACTACCTACCAATGGTAAAACAGTTGAAATAATATGACTGTTTATTTGATTAAATTAACAAGGTAGGTTTATACCTACTTTGTTAATTTTATCAAATAAACATATATCGCTCAACATATTGATAATACGTAAAAAAGGTATTTATTTCTTTCGTGTATGTATACACTCTAATCTCCAAATATATTTTGCGGGTATTCTTGCTGTTTTCATTGCTTAACTGAGGGCTACATAATAAGGCATTGTGACATCAAAATCGAAATAGGAAAAATGTTATGTAGCCGTGGGCAACAACTAGTTATAAATATTATATATTACATAATATAACCAATACATCTACTGGTTTTATTTTTATGATTTTAAAAGTTCTCTCTCTCCGCAAGACTGTGCCGCTCGTCTTCAAAATGCTTTTTTTGCTTTTTTTGGGAGAGAAGCACCTTGTTTGAGCACCGTGAGGCGATGGTTTGCTGAATTTGAGAGAGGTCGAGTTTCTTTACATAACGAATTTCGTGAAGGGCGGCCTTCAACTGCCGTCAACGAAAATAATGTGGCTACTGTTAAGCGGTTAATTTAAGAAAACCCGTGGATTACCTATGAGACAATTCGAGGACTATTTGGGATTGGTATGAGTCAAATCAAGAAAATTTTACACGAAGAATTGAAAGTTCGGAAACTTTGTTGTCGTTGGATCCCTCATGAACTGACAGCGGAACAGAAGCGGGCTCACGTGGAATGGTGCTCACAGATGGTACTGAAGTACGACCACGGACATTCTAATGCTGTTTATGACATTGTAACAGGAGACGAAACGTGGATTTATTGTTTAGAAACCCGAAAAAACACAGCAATCTTGTGAATGGGTGTTCGAAAATGAGAACAAGCCAACAAAAGTGAGGCATGCGAGAAACGTTGGTAAAAAAATGATCGCGTTTTTTTTCTCAGCTACGGGTCCCATCTGTACAGTTCCACTTGAAGATCAAAAGAGTGTTAATGCCGAGAGGTATTCTACCATTTGTTTACCCAGGGTGTTGGAAAAAGTTCGCGAAAGACGACCCAAAAGCCGCGTTCTCCTACATCATGACAACGCTTCTTCACACACGGCCAACAAAACAAGGTAATTTTTAGCTTCCGAAAAAGTACAACTCGTCACCCATCCTGCGCATAGACCCGACCTAGCACCCTGTGATTTCTGTATTTTCCCAAAATCAAAGATTTGATGAGAGGTTTCACTTTTACCAACTCCGAAGAGGCAGTGATAGCGTTCAATCAGCACGTAGAAAACATGGCTTCAGATCTGTGGTCCTCCTGATTTAAAAAATGGTTCGATCGCATGAAAAAATGTTTGAAATGTAAAGGAGAGTATTTTGAAAATAAATAAATATAACATTTTGGTTTCAACATGTTGTTTTTTTAAGTTACAGTGTGACCTACGTACAAATGATAAACATATATGTCTAAATCCATTCATATTATACATAGAAAACACCCAAACTCCGAAACAAATATTTGTGAATCACACAAATAATTTGATTCCTAGATTCCTTTGAATTTCGACCTAGAATCCAACCTAGGACCTCGGGGACGGTAGTCACATACTCATACCACTGCGCCAACAAGGCAGTCAAAAACATTCTACAGATCATCAACTTACAAATAAGTACCTACGTAACACGTGCTATGTCAAGGATATCTGGCATAGATTCAGATTGATGTCTGAATATTGATTGCCTAATTACAACACTAACAGAACTTTATAGAATCAATACTAATCAATACTACCTACCAATGGTAAAACAGTTGAAATAATATGACTGTTTATTTGATTAAATTAACAAGGTAGGTTTATACCTACTTTGTTAATTTTATCAAATAAACATATATCGCTCAACATATTGATAATACGTAAAAAAGGTATTTATTTCTTTCGTGTATGTATACACTCTAATCTCCAAATATATTTTGCGGGTATTCTTGCTGTTTTCATTGCTTAACTGAGGGCTACATAATAAGGCATTGTGACATCAAAATCGAAATAGGAAAAATGTTATGTAGCCGTGGGCAACAACTAGTTATAAATATTATATATTACATAATATAACCAATACATCTACTGGTTTTATTTTTATGATTTTAAAAGTTCTCTCTCTCCGCAAGACTGTGCCGCTCGTCTTCAAAATGCTTTTTTTGCTTTTTTTGGGAGAGAAGCACCTTGTTTGAGCACCGTGAGGCGATGGTTTGCTGAATTTGAGAGAGGTCGAGTTTCTTTACATAACGAATTTCGTGAAGGGCGGCCTTCAACTGCCGTCAACGAAAATAATGTGGCTACTGTTAAGCGGTTAATTTAAGAAAACCCGTGGATTACCTATGAGACAATTCGAGGACTATTTGGGATTGGTATGAGTCAAATCAAGAAAATTTTACACGAAGAATTGAAAGTTCGGAAACTTTGTTGTCGTTGGATCCCTCATGAACTGACAGCGGAACAGAAGCGGGCTCACGTGGAATGGTGCTCACAGATGGTACTGAAGTACGACCACGGACATTCTAATGCTGTTTATGACATTGTAACAGGAGACGAAACGTGGATTTATTGTTTAGAAACCCGAAAAAACACAGCAATCTTGTGAATGGGTGTTCGAAAATGAGAACAAGCCAACAAAAGTGAGGCATGCGAGAAACGTTGGTAAAAAAATGATCGCGTTTTTTTTCTCAGCTACGGGTCCCATCTGTACAGTTCCACTTGAAGATCAAAAGAGTGTTAATGCCGAGAGGTATTCTACCATTTGTTTACCCAGGGTGTTGGAAAAAGTTCGCGAAAGACGACCCAAAAGCCGCGTTCTCCTACATCATGACAACGCTTCTTCACACACGGCCAACAAAACAAGGTAATTTTTAGCTTCCGAAAAAGTACAACTCGTCACCCATCCTGCGCATAGACCCGACCTAGCACCCTGTGATTTCTGTATTTTCCCAAAATCAAAGATTTGATGAGAGGTTTCACTTTTACCAACTCCGAAGAGGCAGTGATAGCGTTCAATCAGCACGTAGAAAACATGGCTTCAGATCTGTGGTCCTCCTGATTTAAAAAATGGTTCGATCGCATGAAAAAATGTTTGAAATGTAAAGGAGAGTATTTTGAAAATAAATAAATATAACATTTTGGTTTCAACATGTTGTTTTTTTAAGTTACAGTGTGACCTACGTACAAATGATAAACATATATGTCTAAATCCATTCATATTATACATAGAAAACACCCAAACTCCGAAACAAATATTTGTGAATCACACAAATAATTTGATTCCTAGATTCCTTTGAATTTCGACCTAGAATCCAACCTAGGACCTCGGGGACGGTAGTCACATACTCATACCACTGCGCCAACAAGGCAGTCAAAAACATTCTACAGATCATCAACTTACAAATAAGTACCTACGTAACACGTGCTATGTCAAGGATATCTGGCATAGATTCAGATTGATGTCTGAATATTGATTGCCTAATTACAACACTAACAGAACTTTATAGAATCAATACTAATCAATACTACCTACCAATGGTAAAACAGTTGAAATAATATGACTGTTTATTTGATTAAATTAACAAGGTAGGTTTATACCTACTTTGTTAATTTTATCAAATAAACATATATCGCTCAACATATTGATAATACGTAAAAAAGGTATTTATTTCTTTCGTGTATGTATACACTCTAATCTCCAAATATATTTTGCGGGTATTCTTGCTGTTTTCACTGCTTAACTGAGGGCTACATAATAAGGCATTGTGACATCAAAATCGAAATAGGAAAAATGTTATGTAGCCGTGGGCAACAACTAGTTATAAATATTATATATTACATAATATAACCAATACATCTACTGGTTTTGGAAATATTGTGAGATTTACCCTACTCTGTCAACAGAAACACCACTGGATATTTGTGTGGCATTGAACCCTTATTACCATTAAAAAAATATCTTTTACTGTCGATCTAAACTCAAAGGTATACCAATACCTAAGCTTTAACCCCTTTTTTAGAGGTCAGCGCGCGCGCGGTCTGCTACTACGTCCGTTGCCGAGGGCCCCTGGTAGGCACCAGGAGTTATTTCCAGTGACGCCCGGCGGACTTTGGCCACCACCGTGGCCTCTGCGGTTTGGTCGGGTTTGATCCCGCGTCGGTGAGTGAATTTGGTTGCGTGCTGCGAGGCTTAATGCCCGGCAGCAGCCACTTTGGTTGCTCAAGTCGCACTCTCCATGTCGCCATGAGATCCTAGCGGAGTTGGTTGGTTGATTTTTCGAGACGTAGGCCTCCTTGAGCCATTCATACAATGACGCAAGGGCTCTCGCTTCCAGGTCCCATGGAGGGGTCCTGGCTAAGAGACATGCAGCCTTCCGGAGATCGTGCGGTACCCCCTTATTGTTTTGACGGCCAAGGTTTTCAACGGTCTGTTGAGTAGAGTCGAGTTGTAGGCCGCCAACCTCGCTGCCCATACGTGAGCCGCCATAGGGCCCTACTCTGCACAATCCCCAGGTACAGTCTCCTGCAGGAAGCGTTCGGTCCCTTTAGGTTGTGCTTGAGTCGCGAAAGCGCGACTGATGCCCCCGTCACTTTGAGGACCAAACTTCGGAAATGGGGTCTGAAGTTCCATCGGCTATCAAGTACGATCCCTAGGTACTTGATCGAGGGCTTGATGCCGATGCTAACGCCTCCTTCAGTTATGCTGGAACCTTCAAGTGGACTGTTCCGAGGTCCGTGGAAACAATGAACTTCAGAAGTTCTTTGTTTGACCCATCCCAGCCTCCGTATGCAACCCACGACTTGAGCAACACCCGTCGTGACCTTGAGTGCTGACTCCTGATGCGTTGCACCCTGCGTCGTGATGAGGGTATACGCCCTCAGGCAACGCACCCCGCAGCACCCAGTCGTAGCCGATGCATGTTCCACAGGGCTTTAACCCCTATCGATTTTGAAACTGTTCGAAAATGCTATATGCAAAATCTTGAGTTAAACATGTAAAATTATGTTGTATCTAATAGTGAGTTTACAAAGTTATTACACTTTTATTTCCTAAATTCTCATAACATTAATGGTGCGTATCATATATTCTAATTAATTCTGCGCTGTAGACATGCGATACGTTGCCAGTGCGAACAACCTACGTAGTTACAAATGGAAGCAAATAATTTCAGAAGAGTAGGTAGGTACATCTCCTGTACAAACTTGAAAACACATGAGTTTTGTCACTGAGATATATTATTAACATTTTCGTACTCAAAGGCCAGTGTCTTGGGTAACTATTTTTAAATCACGGCCGGTGAAACAATTGTACGGAACTCTTTCGCCAATTGGGAAGTCTCACTGACAGTTACAAATGGATCTACATAAATAATTCCCAGTGTTCTGCGTATACTGGATGACAATGCCGCTATGGATTACAATAAGGAAATTTAGAACACTGACTAGAGGCTTATGAAGCACTTTACGTCTAAATCATTATTAATTTTAACATTATTGCCTCCATTGTAAATAAATTTATTTTAACATTAAATAAAAAACAAAAGCTTTGTAAATCGTGGAATTACAATGTGCCACTACAATTTTTTTATTTGTATGTCTAGAATGGTTGTTGATTGCCGATAAAAATATTAAACTTTATATAGTTCAGTGCCAGCTATATGATTATTTTTTGTTTTTATAGTGAATGGCAACAATATTAAAGAATATTTTATTGCTGGCTATGTATGAAGATTCAATTTACAGAACGTTTATTTTTATTGATAAAGGTGAAAAGGAAAATTTATTGGTTACTAGTTAAGGATGCTGGCTCTCCTCCATATTAAAATATTCACTGTTTTTAGTTCCATTTCGTCGATAGTTGGGGAGCATTTACAAAATAAAGAAGTTGTTAACATCAATTATAGGACTGGAGACGGTGAGCAATTCATCAAGAAAATCGTCAATGGAGAACGTAAGTACTTTGTTCCAAAATACCGTCAAGGGCGTCACTGTGGGCGCAATCTTAATTACGTGTGATAAATTTATTTTAGCAGTACCAGAGCAACCAGGAATATTAATGTTTACCGCACCTTACAAACTGTGTGATGGCGGGTGTAAAAGTGGAGAAAGTAATGTAGTATTTGGTTTTCCACTCTATATTGGCAAACAAGGATTTAAAGCTTTTAAACAACTAAACAGTCCTGATCCAGGTCGACCTTACAAACCATTTACAACAAAAATGACTCGAGTCCCATACACTACTTGCAAAACATTATTGAAATATTTTAGTAAATCTCCATCAACATCAACAGCTTTACCTATTCTTTGTCCAGCACATCCAAAATGCATTAAAAGATTGAAAAACGAGAATAATGAAAGTGCAATTGTAGAAACCATAGCAAGAAATTCATATAAAAAAAAAATACAAGAAACAGAAAAATCTAAAAATGTTGATGTTCGTCGGGGGCATGAACTTAGTGAGTGGTATTGAAAATTCTAAGACACATTTTTACGATCATTATAAGGAGCACGTTGATGTCACAGAAAGAATACATGATACTCGAACAGATACTCAGACATGGAAAACTAAGTTTCCAAATCAGCACCAAGTCGAGAACCAAGCATATTTTCTTAATCCATCAAGTAAAGACTTTTTGGAAGCTTCCAATGAGCTGAAAAGTCCACATAATTCAAATATTAACCGATATGACGATGTAGACCTTAGTCTACTTAATTTATATGGATAAGAATGTACAAGCAGACGTTCGACGAACATCTTTTTTTATTAACTTTAGAAAACGTATATAGGTTATTCATCTGGTGGTGGTTATTCAAATACCCAACTAATGCAAAATTTATGTTAGGTATATATTATAACCTAATAATCATGTATCAATATGTATTTCTACTTTCCTAGTGTACACTGGTATAATTATTTTATTTTTGGGCAAGGTGACTTTCTGCTTATTACTAATCATTACTCTATCTATGGTATGGTATTAATAAATATTACATATTATGTAAGTAACTAGAGGAAGCTCGCGACTTCGCCCGCTTGACAAATTAAATACACAGAAGCTTCCTAGAGAACCACTCTATTCATCGGTAAAAACCACATCAAAATCCTTTGCGTAGTTTTAAAGATCTAAGCATACTTAGGGAAAGGGAGCGACTTTGTTTTATACGAGCGTCTCTGGTACGTACCAGAACGTATTTCCAGTGGCGCCCGGCGGACTTTGGCCACCTGTGTGGCCTCTTCGGAGGTGAAAGTAACCCTAAGCGTCTGGTATAGCTCTTTTTTTACAATAAATTAAAATATTTAAAGTAGATAATACCATAAATATACACCGAAGTGACATAGATGTAGAAGAATATAGCTCTTCTGTTCTTATCGACTAGACGTTCTTAAAAAGCTGGCCAATTTGGTAGGTAATCGTAATCCTCACTGCTGAACATTGTATTTTGCTGTGCCCGACAGGATTTACAATTGATAGACCTATATTGTATGTACCACCATGTTAACATTGTAGAACACAATAAAGTATTGAGTATTAAATAAAAGCTAGCTTGTTGTTTAAGTCTGTAATAAGTTTTATTTGAATATATAATTTGTAAAAAAAAAAATTGTCTAACTAAGGATTTTATATATAATTATGTATATTTTGTATATTGTAATTCTTATTGTAAATAAATTCCACTAAGGATGTTATGCAAAATGTGATACCTATTGAAGGTAGCCATAACCTTTGACAATTCAATTATTTTTTCTTCTGATGGAACTTGCAGCAACTTGCCAGTATCCTTTACTTCTGTCACGAATAAACTATTGAACCGATTTTTAATAAAATTTGGTACAGATATCAGAGTCTAGAGCCTGAGAAAGGATATAGGTTACTTTTTATCTTGTTCATATGTTCCCGTGGGAATGGGCACCGAGAAAATGATTTGATGTGAGTGGAGCCGGTGCACCAGCTTGTCCCGGTATGGGAAAGTCTGAAACAAACACAATTTTTTTTTTGAGCAGAGCGAAGCGGAGCTCTATCTTAGGCGACAAGTGTAAATCGTTTGTGTGCCAACTCCTCCGAAACGGCTCGACCGATTTTGACCAAATTTGGCATGCTGGTCGACATCATACCCGGGAGTGCATATCTCTGAAATCATGAAAATAGAGCTGACCACAGAGGAATAATCACCGAAAATGTCCTGGATATCACCGAAAAACCAGATGATTAAATGGTTGCCATGGAAACACGTGCGTCAACAATGAAAATAGATTTTTTTTTCATTCGATTAATTAATTTAATTTATTAATTTTAATTAATAAATTAATAGATTGATAGAAGAGTGATAGAATTAATTTGATTAATTTATTTAAAAACATTTGCTCCGCTCAACATTTGCAATTAGCAGCGTGCATTGCATACCTAGTTAAATTTGTGAATGCACTTTTATTTCTATAGTTTCAGACTTTCCCATACTGACCCTAATTAACGTTACACCTAGTACACCCTGTATATAAAGTTATACGAAGGAGATTTTTGTAGAACCCAGAGTGAATTTTCTGTTCAAAGGTTGTTCTATTGATGTTAGTGTTGACTAATTGTGTAATGGGCAACTTGCTGTACCATCTGACTTTTTTTTTGTCTTGGTTGAAGCATACATTGCAGAATATTAAACAAATTGCAAATCTAACTCTTAATAACTATAAATGCATTTGTCCACCTCATAAAGGTACGTTCATGGAATAAAAGTGTACATACTAATAAAGATTAGGTATGTTTTATAAAAACTTATATGATTGTGTTAGGACATTTTGATTAAGCAATGAATTATCATTATTTCCTAAAATTCAAGACGCATAAAAAAGTTCATTTTGCGACTGAGAACTTTTAATCTACATACGTTCTCTGTCTTGTTCTTTTTTACAGAGTGTAAAATGGATTTAAAAAAAAATGAAGACTTCAAAGAATTTCTAGTATTGCGTGGCCTAATAAAAGCAGAAAACAAAAAAGAATTACCGAAATATTTTAATGGCATACAAAGGACATTACCACAAAGTCAACTATTAAGTATTGAAAAAGACAATGAAAAAGCAGAAGATATCAGAAAAAAACGAGAGACTTTAAAGTTGAGTGAAAAACGTTGCTGTCCTCCCTTTCACGTTGTTATGCCTACATTCATTACCGATAGAGAATTTCAAAATAAAATAAACAATAAATTTCGAAACTAAAATAAAGATTAAATCAATGAAATAACCTGTACCTTTTATTACACTCCAGTCGTAACGTTTATATTGCTATAGTGAAAATATAATTTCTAAAAAAATCGATATAAGTGTCAACCTAAATGTTTCTGGCCGTCTTAATATTGCTGTTTAGCGATTCTGTAAATGGATCATTGGATATCTTAACAGCACTGAACAACACTGGTAAAATACTTGTAATGACTTTTGATTGATTAGCGGTCTAGATACAGCTTGCCAAGTATAAGTTAGCTTGTGTCATAAAATTGCACTAATTGAATTATAATGTAGATATTGTTCTGAATTTTTGTTTTTGACGTTTTACATTGTCATGTGGCGCTGCTAATAGAACCCTAAGTTATACTTGACAGCCTATTGCTTCAATTACCTTTAAATTAGATACGGTTTATAAGTGTCAGCTACAAATGTTTTCTGGTTGATAACTTAAGATTATTTTCCACACTCAATAGGTATTTGACTTAGAGGTAGTAAAACTTTTAATTTGTTTTTTTATTCTACCGGATTGCGGCCGCTCCCATGTCCATCTTAAAAATTGACACAACAACCGACTTCAAATTACCGAAATGGGACCAAATTGAAATGGTACCACTTTGAAAGTAGTAGCTTTCATTTAAAAAAAATCATAATCGATTCACCCTGACCAATAAAAAAAACATACAGTCAAATTTTAACCTCCTCCTTTTTGAAAGTCGGTTCAAAACAGTTATAATATTATAAAGGTTAGGTACATTACAATACCTAGGTACTTATGAAGGTATTAAAAATATAGTTTCATTTCAGATAAATGCGTGAAACCACCTGTATTGATACAGCCTGTCATTATCAAGCTATATAGATATCCACAGATTTCTGGAAAATCCGGCCTTATAGGTAGAGTAGGTTTCGAAATGCCAGGTTTAGTTGGTAAAAATTAAATTTATATTATGCAACTATTTGTTTTGTTTCTTAAAAAACCAGCCAAATGCGTGTCGAGCCACGCATAAGGGTTACGTAACCATAAAAACCTCTATAACTGTCGTCCTGAACTAACATGTTAGTTCAGGACTGTTAAAAATTCTGTAATTTTACATGCAAAAAAATTAATAAACTTGTAAAATTCCCTTAAAATCTGGGAAACTTACGGAAAAATATGAAATTTTACGTAATGTTCGTCAATTTTACATTTTTTCCTTAAAATCGCCAATTTTCATGAAGTTTTACATAAAATTTATGTAATAGTCATGTAAATTTATGTAATAGTCATGTAAATAGTTATGTAAAAATACAGAAAGGTTAGGGCATCGAAAGTTGCCCAAGAATTATGTAAAAAAATTTAACAGTACAAAGTTATCCCATCCATTATAGTTTTATACTCTTCAATGTGGACAACCATCAAGAATTATTCCAGGTTCTTACCGACTAGCCGTTTACATTTTAGAGGGGGACGGACGCCCTGTTTTCGCAAAAACATGCTTTTCAAAGCTAAATATCTCACAAACGGATACGTAGTTCAAAAAAGTCATTTTAGCAACCTCCCCAACGTTTTTAAAAGATCTATCTAATGATACCCCACACGATGGAGTAGACGCGAGAAAAATAGCATCATCCATACTTTACGTGTGCTCAAAAAATAATATTTTTCAGAATGTTATTTTAGCATTTTGTCGGCGTAGTAAATATACATATCTATACAAAGTTTCATGTTTCTATCACTAACCGTTTAGGAGGAGCGCCGAGGACGGAAATTACGAAACTATTAGGGTAAAAATACAGCTAAGCTTACATCTTTATTCCCGAAGATAGACACACATTTCACAAGTCCCTCCATTGGCCACGCGAATTATAGCTCGACCCTATTGCTCTCATACTCTGGGTATATTTATTACGGGAGTCTCGTCGTTCGTATATCAAGCAGGTGCAGCGCTTCCTTTCCAAGATTAGATGACTAGAGATGTTGACAGTGAATGACATACTATCTATAAAAGAATAAAAATAAAAGTCTGTATTAGAAATTAGAAATTAAAAAAGTACCCAATCATTTGTTATAATTTGCAATAGAGCAATAAGAGTCTACTATAGTTTCTTTGACATCGGCTTGTCTTGTTATGACTAGCCGATCGTTAATAATTTTGTGTTAAAATTGAGACGTCAAGTCGTAAGACGTTAAGTCTAGCACATTTTAATTTATGAATATTTAACTTTTGAGTAGTTTTCTGTTTTATCTATAGTTCCCTATTATTTTAATAATAAATTTGCACGTAGGTACAGTTCGCGAAGCGTAAGCTAAGCTTTGCATCTGTGTGTTTTACACATACATGTGTAGTACACACAGCTTTTTACTCTACTTTTCGTGACCAATCACACAAATGCAAAGCTCAGCTATAGCCTCGCGAACTGTAGGCACCAATATATCTCTTTTTAGGGTTACCTTAAAAGAACAATAAGGAACTTTTATTGTTTCACTTTGTTGTCTGTCAGTCTGTGTATCCTAATTCAAAAAGGATTGAAATAATCAGTATATTATATTGGTTGTCAAATAAAATATATCGCGCTATTGACTTACTGAAAGGAGACTTCATATAGCTTTTAAATAAGATTCTACCTGCATTTATAGATTTTTGAAAATTCACCTTTCTGAATCGGGAATCGAACTAGTCAAAATCATGGTACTTTACGACACCGATCAAAAACCTCCATGGGAAAGGTTATTTATTTCGAAATAGTTTAGCATGACATAAACTACCTATTAGGTATATATATTTTACTAGCGGACGCTCGCGGCTTCGCCCGCTTGACAATAACCATACCCATAACCATATACCCAAAAACCTTCCTCGAGAACCACACTATCCATTGGTGAAAACCCCATCAATATCCGTTGCGTAGTTTTAAAGATCTAAGCATACATACGAACGCAAGCTAGTTTGTTTTTTTTTATGGTGAGTCATATGGGTTTTAGTTTGAAACCGTTTGCAAGTCGATTGTTTAGTTAGTGAAGTGTTTAGATGTTATGTCCCGTTAGTGTTTTAGTTGATTTACGATATATGTAATGTGGTAGAGGAGTGAGTTAAGTGTATCTGGGGCAGTTGTTTAGGTTTAGTTGATTAGGTTAGGTTAGGTGGGACATCCGCTTTTGTGTGTGGAAAAGTTACAGGGGGTCAGTACTTTCCACACACTCCCTTAGTCGCCTCGTACGACATCCACGGGAGGATATGGGTTGGGGCTATTCTATTCTGCCGGCCACCACACGGCGGAGCCAGGGCCGAGCCGCCCCTGTGTGCGAAGTGTGCGGCGCACACAGGCGCCAAGACGATAGGGGCGCCCGCGCCGCCACCGAAATTATTTTGGACGACGTATTCTTTGGCTGGGGCCTTGGGCCGCGGAATTATTAAAAAAAAACGGGTATTCCCCGATTTTAACGAACGAGAGAGCCAAAATAATTGTTGTAATACAGTCGAATTAAGAACCGACTTCCAAAAAAGTCTGTTGAAAAATTAAAATATTAATCTAGTATGTTATTATATTCTGAGGGAATTAACACGAATCTTACCGGTTTTACCGGCCTTGGTTACCTGGTTGAAACGTCAGGCACAAAAGGTATGTACCTACCTACATACCTGCATATATAGGTATGGTACGTGCTAATTCCCGTCGAATATTATAATAGATTATGTAACGCGATACATAGCTTAATTAAAAGTTAATAGTCTACTAGGTACACACTAAAAACAATATATGTACATATTGTGTTAGGTACTGGGACAGTTTTACGTCTTCAAAACTAGAAGAAGAACGTGGTAAAAATACAATTAAAAGAAGTAATTAATATTTTACGACTCTACTCTACCATGTACTTCCTAAGAATCATTTGCACAACAAGTGCAGGAGCTGGCACCGGCAGCCAGCCAGCGTGGACGACACAGTGGTCGGAGCTAACCAGTGGGGTGCCTACCAACACACTGTACTGGGCTGGGCGACTCACCAGCTGCAGTAGATCGAGCAAAGTGGGCGCCTGATCTCACCTGTCTGGTATCCGTGTGAACCCGAATAACGACATCTACTGCAGTAGTAAGTGACAAGACGCAGAGACTAGTTTCGTCTAGAACCGTGTGGTTAGATGGGAGTCGACCCACCAGACGAAAGGGTTCCAAAACCCCCCTGATGCGTGGTCACCAGGCCCGCACCGGTCACCACCGGCATGCGGCACGACGACACACATCAGGATTATCCTCTACCTAGTGGGGCAGCCTTCTGGGGGTGGTTGGTTCCATTTGGGGCCCTGTGTTATACGTTAGGTTAGGTGGGCGGCCAGCGGCACCAAAGTTTCTAAGGGTCTTCCTGGCCAGGGCGGGTCGACCCACACTTGACTGCACTGCGCCACTGGTGCCATGCCTGCTGCGCCACTGGTGCCATGCCTGCTGCGCCACTGGTGCCATGCCTGCTGCACCACACACACATCGCCCCGGGCTCGGCAGTGTAGCATCTGAACCCCCAACACAACCCAACCTAGGCTGGGTTACTTGGGGGGCTTTATACCATCTGGACCAACACTCATGTACCAACTGGTATTATGTATACCGCAGTATACCGTGAATTCAAGTTGCCTCGTCCGTTGATCAGCAAGTGTGTCACTAGCAGGTGAGGTCGGTGGGGCCCTGAATATGTTTTGGTCCCTTAAACCAATTAGCGTTTTATTTTTCGCAGTAATTGGCAAGCGAATTGGTTTTACATATTTATAAAAAAAAACATTGAAACATGAAGATTCGTAAAAAAAGGCGCTTCATAGGGTTCGCACACAGGCGCTGCCAGGGGTCGGCTCGGCCCTGGGCGGAGCTAGTTTGTTTTGTACTATGTTATGAAGACGCGAAGTAAATAATACTTTTCCATGAAGCATTTAGAACTGTTAGGCAGTACGAAGTTTGCCGGGTCAGCTGGTTGTGATATAAAATAAAGTGATGCCGCTAGTCCTAAACAATTTTTGTTATAAGCAGTGACATTACCATATACTATATTACGAGTATATTGGTATTTGTCTAATTACGTAGTAGCACAGGTGTTTAACGTTTTAATACAAAGTTAAAAATAGTTCCTGTCATAGCGCGTTTTTTGCGGTACTTATATAAAGACGCACGAGAAATGTGTGACACATATCGTTATCTGCACTTTTTTTTTTCGCCAACTGTAAGCGGATTGTGACAAGCAAATCAATTATATCGTCGGCCTAATTCGTTAACCTGCTAAGTCCAGTTTTTGGTGAAATTTAGATTTTATATCCATTCGAAAGTTCAATCCAATATCTACCGTATCAATTAAGAAATAACAGCGATATTAGCCAAATATGTCAAAAATCCTATGCCCGAAAAACTGCTTTCTGATCACTAGTCAATCTCCACAACGTAAACCTGTTAAATCCTGTTGGGGTCTCAGTTTTGTACTGACAACGCTCTCAGACTCACGTGCCGGTAGCGACGCGTCAAGATTGGTCAATTAATTCAAATATGGATGGAATTTAACAAGTGTAAACAACTAATTAAAAACAAGGTAAGTTAAAATTGTTTTATTTGTAAGTTTTATTTTACGTTTAGAGCCTAAATCAAATGTTTTTAGTCACATTCAACTTCTTACCTAAACATTTGGGACTTGGCAGCTTTACTTACTATATTATCGTATTTGAACACGGATTTAGCAGTTTATCAATTTAATGTTTTTTTTATTAATTAATGGCTCAATTAAATATAATACCGAAGAATATGTACATAACTCATTAAATAAATTATAAAACCAATTATGAATGTAGTTACAAATAATTAGTTCAGTTAAAATTAGTTTTTAGGTCTGTGCCCATTTTAAATTCCATTTATTTTGTCATATTATTGTCTTGATATTTTTTTAAATGAAATCTTGTTTTACAATATTTTCAGAATGCATCGGGGGAAAAAAATTGTGGCTTTGGTTTCTGAGGCTTGTAACTTAAAGAATAAATCTGAAAATGTAACTCTGAAGTCAGATTATCATGCAAATAAAGTTATAAACGTTTTAGAAGATATTCTGTTACAATGTCCAGAATCAAGAAAGTTTATACCAGGACAGTCAGATTTAGATACTAACAAAACTTATTATGAGGTAAATGATGATACCAACCTAACTACACTGAGTAATGTTGAATTACCCAGTACTTTAATTACAGAAAATATAGATGGTAACTGTCCTAGCTTACAATTTCCCAATACTACATTTAATGACGTGCATTCAGACGATAAAACATTGTCAACGGTTTACGATGTTCTCAATACTTTCATCACAGACGAGAATTTAATCATAGTACCATCACAAGTAGAAATAGAATCACAAGCAACACACATTTTGACATCAGATTTCATAAACAGCTCCGATACGTATACTATTCAAACATTAGGTAAAGCAATATCTTATGAACCAAATACCAGTAATATAGAAATTCTACCTCATGTTGAAAACACACATCATGTTCTACCTAATCCGCCGATATCGGATGGTAGTGATACAGAGAAGCTTGTGCCTTATTCTGATTCTGACTCAGATTCGCTTGCTAAAATTAAAAAGAGTAAGAAACGAAAGAAACGTTTTAAAGTTGATAAAAAGGAATGGGTAAATGAAAAAAATAAACAAAGAAGACAAGAAGGTAAATCATATTTTGGGAGAGAGAGAAAACAGGATTGTTGGAATTATAATAAAACTAAAGAAGCGCGATCCCTTAAATCAAGATGCTCCTGTAAAATTGGGAAGTACAGTACTTTAAAATGTGAAACAGTAGATGAAGACGTAAGAAGGAGCATTTTAAATCTATTTTGGAGTCTTGCTTGGGGCGAAAAAAAGACCCTTGTTAACGAATGGGTAACAATTATTCCGATTGTCCGGCCACGAAATCGAAACACCGAAGGGACCACCAAGAGGGCTAACACCTTTGTTTATCATTTAAAAGTAAATGGTCAAAATGTTAAAGTATGTCGAAAAATGTTTTTGAACACTTTAGATTTAGGAAGATGGACGGTTCAAAATTGGAAGCAGGAGTTTTCAATGCGGCCTCCCAGTATACTAAGACGTCCCACACAAAGATCTGAATCTGCTTCGGAGCCGAAGCAATCACTTATCCAGTTTCTGGAGGCTCTTCCCGTAATGGAATCTCATTATTGCAGAGCGACGTCGCAGAAGTTATATTTATTGCCAGAATGGGAATCAAAACAAAGCCTCTACCAATTTTACGTTAACGATTGGTGCAAAGAGCGAAATACAAAAGCTCTCTCTATAAGTTTGTTTTCGAATTTATTTGAAGACAAAAATTTGGCCCTATTTAAGCCAAAAAAAGACCAATGTGAGAAATGCGCCTGTTATAAAGTCGGAACAGTTACAGAAGAAGAATACAAAGAACATATTGTGAAAAGTAGACAAGCAAGAGAAGAAAAAGATAGGGATAAGAAGGGAGAAAATTACGTGTTCACCGTGGACTTACAAGCTGTACTAATGGCACCAAAATCAAATGTTAGTACACTATACTATAAAACGAAGCTGCAGGTTCACAACCTTTGCTTTTTTAATATAAAAAATAAAGACGGCTTCTGTTTCATATGGAATGAAGTAGAAGGTGGACTTAATGCTGAAGAATTTGCCTCCATTTGGGTTGACTTTTTAGAAAACAGAGTAATATGTCCTGAAATTAATGCTGAAGATGGGAAAAAAACAATTATAATTTACAGTGACGGCTGTACTTACCAGAATAGAAATTGTATTTTATCTAACGCTCTTTTAAATATTGTTATGAGACACAAGAATATAACTATTGAACAAAAATTTTTAGAGGTGGGTCACACCCAAATGGAGGCCGATTCAATGCATTCCACTATAGAACGTCATCTGAAGAACAAAATCGTAAATGTGCCCGCTGAATACATATCTATTGCCAAACATGCTCGTAAATGTCCAGTACCCTACTCTGTAACATATTTGGACCACACATACTTCAAAAAATTCGACAAAATTCAGTTTTATAAAAGTATTCGTCCAGGAAGATGCAAAGGGGACCTTAAGGTAACTGACATTCGTGCACTACGTTACGAAAGCAATGGATCAATTCTTTATAAAGCTTACCTTGAGGATGAATGGCACAGTTTACCACAAAGGCGATCTCTGCCATGTAAACCTTGCGAGATTACTGAACTGTCTCCATTGCACCAGAACCGACGTAAAATTACTGCACGAAAATTTGAAGACTTGCAGCAAATAAAAAAGATCCTTCCTTCTGATTATCATAAATATTATGATGACTTGCCTCATGAGTAGAATAAGAACCAATAAGTAGAATTTAAGTTTAATTACAACTTTACATTTGACCAAAGTCTCAGACTGATTTTTAAATATTGTTATTAAGAAGTATTTTTTTCTGTTTTGTATTTTTTTAATATTAACTGATTGTGATATGTATGGTAGTAAAGCAATTATAAATTGTGATCCTTAATTATAACAAAATACTTCGGAGTATCCTGCATTATGCGTTGGTTTTGTAGTATTATGTTTTGTAGATAATACCACAGAACCAACACATAATAATGAATATTAAAACTAGAGTAGGGGTAGATATATTACCCCTGTTTCCTATTAAATAAGACTGATTGTTTAATTTTTAATAATAAATACAATATTTTGATTACTGCTCGACTTCGTTTTAATTTATCTACGAGTATACACCATACTAAAATTATAAGAAAATCTGCTAAGTCCTGAAGCAAATTAAAACTTCACCTCGACAAACTGCTTAATAATTGTTTTCCTAAATATTTTAAATCACGTATAAGTTATACTGCTAAATATATTGTTAAAATGTCCAGAAACATTATAGAAACCAACGGGATTTTCAGAATTTTGATTGCCTAATTAATAGAAATATTATTCACATTTTTCTTCCTCCTGTAAAGTATGTCAAAATGAACTTAGCAGGTTAACAAATTAGGCTGACGATATATTAGTTTTATCTATTAATATTATTATTTTCCTTTTGATACCATCAAGGAAAGAGGTTAAAATGTGAGGACATTATTTCCACACAACGCCATCATAGCCTCCAACATAAAGTTCAAGATTGTGTTTGTTTGACCTTGCTAATATCAGGAACTAACTGGATTTGATGTTCAACATCATCTAGCCGAGCAGCAATGAAAAAAGCTGCAAAAACGTAACCGCGCACGAATTTGCTATAAATTTTGCAGTTTAACGTTCAAGATGATGGAGTCCTATATACAGGATTTTGAACTATTGAAGGTAATAAAAATATATTTGATGTACATAATTATCTAGGTAGGTAGGTACCTAAGTTGAATTTTGATCAATAAAACTGATACCTATTGCTGATCAAAATGTCACTTTCAGACCTAGTACCTATATTAAAATAGTAGATTTTATGACAAAGTAAAATGATATTATATATTGTTGCCGTGGATAGCGCATTTTGAATCCAGAACGAATCGAAGGAATTCAGAGTATAGAATCCTGAGCGTAGCGAATGTTTCTAAAGTAGAATTCTAAGCGTAGTGAGGAATTCAAAGTACGTCGTCTGAAAACAAAATTTATTCTCCAGGCTTATTAAACATTACTTTTCATCACATTCTATGAAAAGAAACGAAATGTATAAAGGATAAAATTCGCACGTATTTTTTTTGGTTGGATAGGTATGAAAGATTTATGTTTCAAATTTGAACCTCATTATTGCTCGCTAAAAATTATCTTAACAATAAATTAAAAGAAAAAAGTCTTGTTTTTAAATTTATTTTTTTTCTTTTAAGTAATTTGTTTTTTACTTCAATCAAAACCGAATGTGTATACAAAATTTCAGCTCAATTGGTTAAGGGAATCTGCTTCAAAATTAATTTGCAAGATTCCACCTGAACGAACATAAATTACTTACGTACTTACATACATTGCAAGTTAAATAAAAGCTCGTAAAAAGAGCTATTTTAGGCCCTTCGGGTACGATGTGTCCAAAGTATTAAAAAGTCCATCGCACTTATAGTTTGTCTAAAAAGTCATTACGCGAAGCTGGAAAATTAAAGTTTTGGCAACAATCATTCGAGACTCAATGCCAATCCCAATTCGTGAAAAGTACCTACTATTGGAATCCAATACTGCTTTTGACGACCAGCGAATGCGACACCGATACTCAAATGGTTGCCACCAACGCTTTCATTTTCCAGCTCCTCGTCACGACTTTTTAGACAAACTAGGAACAAAATATTAAGAAAGAAATTATAAATAGATCACAAAAACTGATGTCATCGGCGGGATTCGCACCCACGGCATCCCTAACAGGGAGACTGCTCTGCCAACTGAGCTACGATGACCACTACCGACAACATCGAATTTTTGCTTCATATCACATTCATAATTTCTACATCGCGCTATTAAGGTTAGCGTTGGATCCACCTACCACCACCTTGTGATCATACCACCTTGTGATCTATTTATAATTTCTTTCTTAATATTTTAAAAATAGTTTAAGCAAACTCATTGCTTTGAAATACAAAAATATAGGAACAAAACGACACTTTTTGAATAGAAGTGATGAAAAATAATAATGATAACGGAAATGGAAATGGGAGAAGACAAATAATTTTATTAAATCTAATTATATTTATTTAATTTATTATTAAATTTTAGTAAATTACAAAAATAGAAAATTCATACCAAGTACTAATAAGTAAGTTTATTTCAGTGCAGTGTTGCGTAGAAAAACATATTTTTTAAACATTTGATCCATATCTGCAAGTACATTGCTGCCTTGATCTTGTCTAGAAGTGTTTTCTATCTCTGCTGTTGGGTACCTTCCTAGTATGGGACTTATCTGGTTTTCCTCTCTTTTCGTGGGTATCCTATTCTCTTCATATGGTACTGATTCCATCCAGTTTTCTTCTTGAGGTACCGAGTTGGTCCAAATTTCCTCCTGTGGTACTGAATTCATAGAATTTTCCTCATGTGATATCTGTTTTATCATATTTTCTTGCTCCTTAACATCATTGTTAACTCTTCTAGTGATCATACGTCTTGTGTTTCTGTGCGATCTTCTCCTCGGATATCTATCATACTCATCCAACAACCTCTGCAAACGTTTTCTTATCATTTTCTGTTTGTGTCTTTCTAGTAGATTAGGCGTAGATTAGTAGGCGTCTGAGAATGGTAAAATGTTAATACCACCGTCTGGTGATACCAAACCTGGTACCCCAGGCACCATGCTTAACTTGCGTTGTATTCCGTACGGTGGTAAATAACCTGCAAATGGTGATTGAGGCGGTGGTATTGGTTGTAGTGAAGATGCTGGCGGTAAAGGTGAAATAAACGGTGCATACATTGGGGGAGGTAAAGCAACTGGTAACATTGGATTTGTAAGAGCAAGAGGTACACCAAAAGGTAGAGGGTAAGGAATGATAGGTGGTGGAACCGGTGCAGGCAGCGGTACTGGTATGGGCATAGGAATAGCCGCCGGTTGTTTTGGTTCATTAGGAGTTATTACATTCTTGTAATAACAATACGCTGAAATGTTCCGCGGGTACCAATAGAGTGGGTTACAAGGATCTGTCCCGAGCTTTGTAGCATTGTGCTACGTGCTTTAAAAATGCCCTCTATTGTACAGTGTATGCTGTCGAGCAAAACGATGACGATGAGTAACTGCGGAAAGAAAAGAGTATTATATTCTAAAGTATATTAAGATTTTATCTTATTCTTTTGTGTAGAAAAATGTAGCAAATGCTGATATTTAAACTATTGTTTAGATGGAATAGACATTTATTTACAACTAGCTGTTTCCCGCAGCTCCGCCTGCGTGTTACTTTAGATCTACATAACTTTTTTATTTATGAACCGATGGAAAACCAAACCTTAAACGTTAACTATTGAATGGAATCAGGCGTTACATGGCGAAAGTCCATGATAAAACAATGGGGTAAGATGTTGAATTTTTTATATAATTGCACTAATTTCGCTAAATAGAAGACATTACACACGTCGACATATGTTTCACCTACTCACGAGGCATTCTCAAGACTGTCTTGAGAATGCCTCGTGAGTGATACTAAACTACTGTAACGTTGGGGGTAGCCTCCCCAAATCCTCCTCCTCCTTCAAATCAAAAATTCAAATTGGTTAAGCCGTTTTTGAGATTAGCGTGTTCAAACATTCAGACAAACAGACAAAAGTTCTAAAAACTATTGTTTTGGGTTTTATTGCGTTCATAAAGCCACAGTCAACAGTTTCTCTATTATATATTCTATTATATTCTCTATTATACCATACAATTTCATCTTAAGATAAGAAAATATGAAATATTATTTATTATCTTCGTCGTGTGTGATAGTCCATTGAATTGTATGGCGAGCGATATTGTATCTTTAGATGAAATATTATAGTATCTTAGCCGTGTGCAGCTCCCCTTAGTGAACTCCACTGCGGGTGACGTAACCTACGACAAACTTATTACAGTAATCGAGTCTAGGGATCGAACCGCAAAATTAGGTTTGTTTTTATTGTATATATTTTTCCGAGATAAAAAGTACCCAGTAGGTGCCCAGGATATTAAAGAATAATTAAACCAAGTTTCGTCGTAATCGAACCGGTAGTTATTGCATGATGCTTAAACAAACAGACAGACAGACAAAAATTTTCTTAATCACATTTTTGGGTTCGTTGTCGGTCTCTACCATTTATTTTTCTGATATTATAAATGTACAGAATTTTCACTTCTACATATTTATTAATAATAGATAAGAATTACAATATACACAAATACACCAAAAACCTTCCCATCTTTCAACTATTGTTTACTATTGTTTAGATGGAATAGACATATATGGTTACGATAAGAATTACAATACACATAATTATACCAAAGGCCTTCCCATCTTTCAACTTTTGTTCATGATAATATAAGCTTTGGGTTTAGTATCATAATCAGTGGGTTGTACCACAGGAACTTATTCCCCAGATAAGTCAAAAAGACACGATTTAAACATAGTGTATATATTCTCGGGAAAGGCGTAACTGTTTAAAATTATATGTGATACCATGATACACGTTCATGAACAGTGTGAGACTATAGAGACTCAAAAAAATTATTCAGTTTTGAAATAAATTCATGAGGACGTACTTATACCCTGTGCGTTAGCAACAATTATTCGAGTCTCAATATATAAGATAAATCCCAAACGACTGGTGGGATTGCCACCAGTCGTTTGGGATTTATCTAGTATAATCTAGTATTAACTATAAACTTTTAGACAACCAGCGCTATCGACACCGAGACCTAAATGATTACCACCAACAACGCTTTCAATTTCCAGCTCCGCGTCACGACTTTTAAGACAGGGTATGTTTGTTTATTTCATGCAAACGAAGTTGCAAATGTGGTAATTTACTTTAGACTCCTTGACGTTTACCAACGTTATGTGGTACATTGTTTTTTTTTTTTTTTTTCTTTATTGTACAGATTTACAAAACACAAAACAAACAATAACAATATGTACAAAGGCGTGCTTAAGCCAGTAATGGCTTTTCTTCCAACAGACCTTAGAGGTATAGAGGAGATAAATAATACTAAAGAGAGAAGAGAAAAGTGTAAACACGTACACATACAACAATATATATAATACAAGAAGAAAATTAAACTAATAAATGTAATACATATAACAGACATTAAAGTATAAGACTAAAGCTAAATACCTACATGCTACATACAGATGTAAATATACTTACTAAATAAGAAGGAGATAATAAGAAACAAATGAAAGTCAAAAGAATAATTATGAAAAATCATAGTTGAGAGAGGAAATGCTCCTTTACCCTTTTCTTAAAAATGTCCAATGAACGACTAGCACGGATATCATGTGGTAGTGAGTTCCATAATCTGACAGCCTGGACTGTAAACGAATTGTCATAACAACTAGAGGCATGAGTTCGAAGAAGTAGGGATAAGGAAACACGACATGCTTTGTCTCTAGGCACCAAATACTCAAAACGCTCACGCAGATAGGTAGGAGAATTAGGATTGTGAAGGATAGTATAGAGAAGAGAAAGGATATGAGCTTTACGACGTTGCCGAATAGGAAGCCACCCCAATCTATGCCGGAATTCAGATACTTGATCGTATTTACGAAGGCCATAGACGAAGCGGATTCCCAGATTCTGCAAGCGCTCAAGCTTATTGACAAGCTCCTCCGATGCATCCAGGAAACAGACATCAGCATAGTCTAACAATGACAGAAGAAGAGATTGCGCAAGAGTCACTTTAGTTTGAAAAGGTAAGAGTTTCTGAAGAGATTTTAGAGATTGAAATGTACACCCTCCTACTTATCTCAGCAATTTGTACTTCCCACGAAAGATATGAATCTATATGAAGACCCAAATTTTTGGCACTGTTAGAGTACTCGATAGGCTCAGAATTAAATATAACTGAAGGTAACTCATAATCCACGAGACCAAGCATATACCGGCCACCAACAATTAGTGCCTGTGATTTACTGAGATTAACTAACAAGCCAAAGAATTTGGCCCAACTGTAGACATTTTCAAGGTCACCATTGATGGCAGCAACAGCTTGGTCTATTTCGTCAACCGTAAAATGTCGATATAACTGCAAGTCGTCAGCGTAAAGATGATAATTTGAGTTCAAAACTCTTGTGATGGCGTTAATAGAAACAGAGAAGAGAAGAGGAGAAAGTACACCACCCTGAGGAACGCCCGCCGCAAGATCACACCAGCTGGATGAGGTCTCGGCTGCACGAACCGACTGCGAACGTCCCTGAAGATAGGATTTAAACCAAGCGGCAACAGAGGCGGATACATTCAAGGATTTCAAGATTCCTAAGAGTATGTCAAAATCAACCGAATTAAATGCACTGCTAAAGTCTAGTAGCACTATAATGGTAAGTTGTTTGTGTTCCATGGCGAGCCTAATGTCATCGGTTATTTTCACCAGAGCTGTTACGGTACTATGTCCACGGCGAAAACCAGACTGAATTGACTTAGCAGGCAGTTAGAGGAAAGATAGCGAGACAGTTGATCATGAACAATACTCTCAAGTACCTTGGACAGGATAGGAAGAATGGATATAGGTCGGAACTGGGAGGGAGAAGTAGGATTAGGAACTTTAGCTTTACTTTATAACGCATAGGCGTATTAACAAGTAAATCGACATTAAAATCACCACATACTATTAGGTACTTATTAGTTTTTCCAAGTTTACATAGAACTTTGTCAATAAGTTCCTCAAATTCGCCAAACGGTGAGGTTCCAGGTTTATACACGCATACTACTATGAATTGCTCCATTTCCACGCACGACAGTTCGACTTTACACTCTAGAGAAAGAGACACAATATCATTCCGTTCTTTAAATTTAAATTTTTTATTTAATAAAATCAAAGATCCCCCCCGTACTGTGGTCACCCTGCAGAATGCACTACCAACCCGGTGATTACTGAAATTGAACATGAGCTCATTCGACTTACGCATAAATGTTCTGTAATACAAAAAATATCAATATTATCTGAATTCATTAACAGTTCCAACTCTAACTCTTTACCATGTGTTAAACAACCAATATTTTGATGCCCTATGTTGATATAATTTACATTTTTTGATTTGGTTTGATTTGGAGGGCATTTTTTAACATAATTAATATTTGTAACTAAATTTAATTCAATTAATTGACTATGTCTGCTAAAGGGTAATATTGCCTCTGTTGTCGTAGAACTTAATTTAACTTACTTGGAACAGATTCCAAAGTCTTAACACTAAATCTACATTGCTCAATAAAATCAGTTTTGTCAGCCAAGTTCTTGGCTGAAGTGTAAAAATAATTGAATAGCAAACTTGCTATTTGTCTCTTATAATGCTTTGGTAGATAATACCTACCTTTGTTTACATAAACAATATGTTTGTTATCGTTAAACTTACTGTCAGAAGTTGACAAATTGTATTTATATACAGTTCTCAGTTAATAACATGACGGGCTGTAGTATACACCCAGGAGTGTCTTAATGTGTTTAAAATCAATTTCGAGAAACAGATGTTCAGCAAAACCAGAATAAACCCCCGGAGACTGATCAACCACGCTGTAAGAGATGTCGCCACGAAGATATATGGCAACACCTCCATATCCCTTACACGTCCTATCATTACGCACCAACTTATACCCAGGAAGACAGAATTGAACAGAAGGAATTCCAGGTTTAAGGAATGTTTCAGAAATTAGGACAGCATGTATAAGTTTATAATTAAAAGAGGATAATAGATCGGAGTAATGAGCCGGAACGCTTTGAGCATTGATGTGGACAACGTTAAAATAGTTGGGATAGTGAGAAAAAATTGAGGAAAGTTGGCTGCCAAGATTAATGGAATCATCCCCACTATCCGCGCTAATAAAACTATCATCGGACACACAAGAAGAAGCAAGAGGTGAAGGCGTCACTAAGATCTTCCAACATAAAAAGCAAAAGAAAATAAGTAATGTAAATAACAAGATTTTACTACTTATGTAAATAAATAAACTGAAAATATTTTTTTTTTGTCAGCTAAAACTAGCTTCGTCCTCTATGCACTCGCCAGTTGCATACAGAGAAATTAACAAGCCACAACATTAAATTAAAGTTCCTAGCAAAACAGAAAATAAAATATTTAGTAAGGATAAACATTCAACAGTTCAAAAACAATTTAAAATTTGACTAGGCAGTATGGCAATATACCTTCGCTCGCCTCAATGGATGAATATAATAATAAAAAAACAACAATTCTTCTTCTCTTTTTTATGGCCTCTGCTTATAGCAATTTGCCAATGTCCAGTCTTCGTAAATCAAGAATATAAATCTACAAATAAAAACGTAAAAAAATGAAAAATGTGAATGTGATGTGAAAATGGCGGATGATCAAAAAACAAAAAAAAAAAAACAAAAAAAAAAAAAACAACAATAAAAGAATAAGTAACAAGCTTGACAACAGTTTGACACTTGACATTTGACAATAGTGAATGACCGCGTTTGTCATTGTTTACATAAATGTGAAATTTTTGTCATATCGATCAAGCAAGTGAAATAAATCATAAAAAATCGAAAACAAAATAGTTATTACCATACCGTCATTGAGTAGATGACGGCCAACGATAGACTGAATACTGATTGAACCAGTACAAAGACTGAACTACAAAGTATGAAGTACGTCACTGTTACAACTTACAACTTGCGGGCTTGTTTATCCGAGCCGGTAGGTTTTGATGTCGAAGCCAATGTAGGATCCGTTGGGAACTTGATTAAAAGCTGTTGAAGCTCGGCTGATGATTCAATTTTATGCCGCGAACCGTCAGACGCCGGGACTATGATCTTTCCATCTTGAGACCAGCAACTTTTTACCCCATAAAGCTTCCTCGCTTTAACGAACACCTCATGTCTAGATTTTGTAAGAAATTCGGATAACGTTAAACCAGTACCTTTCAATTTGAACTTGATGCGCCAGACGTCACGACGCAACACACGGCTGTCGAATCTCACAAGCAAGGGCCGAGGTCTTTCGGTATTTGTACCCAAGCGATGACAATGTACTATGTCCCTTGATGATATCCCACTAACCTTCATCCTGACGGAAAACACATTGACAACGCTCTTCACGGTATCCGCTGAATCACCCTCGGCAAGACCATGCAGCAGAAGAACTTTAGCTCGAGATGCCATTTCATGCCGGTCCAGGCCCATCGCCAACAGCTCCATTTGAGACTTCAAGGCACCCAAAGTCTTCCAAATAAGGCCCTTAAATTCCACAAAGTCCCGGGATACAGCAGCAACCGACTTATGAACAGCAGACTCACCACTGGCATTCTTCAGTTCCTCTTCATACTGTGTCATCCGTGCAGTAAAAGTATTAGACAGTTCCTCCATACAGTTGAACAGCGTTGTGTATATTGCCATTGTGATCAATATAATATGCGATGAAGTTTATAGAGAATATTATGAAGTGAGAGGGTGCAATAGTTGACAAAACTTAGTTCTTAGCTATTATTTGACATTAAAGTGTAAGTAAAAAATTTTTTAATTCAAAATTAATAGAGTATATTTTTTTTGTGTTTACACCTCAACTACCCTCAATTTTTTTTCCTTCACATACTGTATTCCTAGTGTAAATTCAAGCCGTTTATAAACTGTTCACTTCTTACGAACAGGACAAAAGACCGTTTCAAACTATACAATGGCACATTCACTTTACAAAATTCTTATGTAAAATCATACAGTACGAATGAGTTACATATTCCACAAATCTGAGCACGGTGATTGTACATAATATATAACATTTTGAATTAAATGAACGTGAATGAAATTAAATCTTTATAAAGTTATTTTATAACTTTTAGTTTTTGAATTCGGATTTTTAAACATAGTTTTTTTTTTAAACTAATTGTATTGTAAAGAAGAAGAAGATTATAAAACAGGATAATAATATACAATAGAGCATGAAACTAAAGTTAACAAGACCGACCAGATTCGATGCACTTTGTGGTTCTTCAGTGTTGTTACTATAGTAACTCACTAGAGGGCGCTGCAGTAATGCATTTTAATTTTTATTCATTTATTTCATACTATTTCAATAATAATTATTTATGCTATTAAAAAAATTTAATGAAACCAAAATTAAAAATATTGAAAACTTACGTCGTATTAAAAAGTAATTAAAACATGTTAAACGTTGACACAAAAACCGACTTCAAACTACCGGAATGAGACCAAATTGAAATGGGACTGGTTGGGAAGCAATATTCGAATTGAGTGTCTCCTCCTTTTTTGGAAGTCGGTTAAAACAGGATAAAATAATGTAAACAATAGTGAAAGACCTGTTAAAATCTGTCCAGCCGTCTCAGACAATAGCCAGAACAAACAGACAGACAAACATACACAGGCAGAAATAAAAAGAAATGGTTACTTTTTTACCAAAATATCTACTTTTATATGCATTTAGTGAAAAGCTGCTAACTAGAAATCACAAATAGCCACTACAATTTTATTTTAATCTGATGGATAAATCCATGACCAGAGCTGAGGATGGCGGTCTAGCGACCCACAGTCCTTACAGGTTCAGAATGGTTGCGTGAAGTGGGCTCTCAGCCCACGGACGACATCCGGAAGAATCCATTCTCAAGATGTATTTTAATATTTTTTATTTATTTATTTCCAAAACATTTACCCTGTTATCAACACAATGGTTCGAAAAACAACAGTCCGTTGTCCGGCTACCAGTTACCAGCCAGTTTTTTTTTTTTTATATATATTGGGTTCGCCAAATTGACGCCGTCCGCCTAGTGGTAAGTCGTGACGACGGCGACGTCTAGCGATTGTGGGCCACTCTCACAGCACATAATACTATAGAGAGTGGCCCTCAACTTGACGACCTACTGATGTGCCTCTTTACGCTCCGCTTAAAGAACCCAGGGTTATATGTGGGAGGAAACACGTGCACAGGCAGAGCGTTCCAGGCCACTATCGCTAGCACTAGCACTATCGAAGAGCTCTTCAGAACACTCGCCGTGGTAAATACGGTAGAATGCGGCCAAGGAAACTATTGTTCGGCGCTGAACCAGCGGCTCAAGGCTTCCCGTTACCTCCGGACAATCTATAATACGGATAGCCCGTCGCTGCATAGCGTCGAGAGCGTCCAGCAAATACTTCGCGGAGCCGTCCCAGAGGTGAGAGCAGTATTCAACGCAGGGTCTAATCTGCGTCTTGTACAGCAGACACCTCTGGTGCGGTGTAAAGAATCGCTTTACCTTATTCCGTATTCCTAGTTTCCGCGAAGCTAGCCCTATACATCTTTCGATGTAGATTTATTATTGAGCTCTCGACGAACGTCTATGCCAAGGATGTCAAGGTTGTCCTTCAGTGGTAATAATGCATTCAGAAGAGAGGGTAGGGGTAGTATTAAGTTGTACACTACTTTTGACTTCAATAGATGGCGCTGCTCATGTTTTTTAAGTCGCAATATGGTTTCGTTACGAATATTTACCCTAGCCAGTCGCTTGTTTGTAGTAAATTACATCTACTGGGCAACTATTCGCACAACGTTAAAAACAAATTATTTTTGGAAGGTCTCAATTTTGTGAGGACCTTAAAAATTAGATTTCCTACCGAAGTACCGACATTCTTCAAACATGGCATTAGACATGGGCATCGGGGCACCGGCAGTTTATAAATGCTCAATGCTGTACTTCAGAAGAAGAGGCCCAGTGTTGGGTAGGACAAGAGAGTTTGAAAGAGCCGCCTCATTTTTGTACTGAGCCAGTACAACGTCCAACTTCAAAAGAGGCGAGTTTATGTCATGTTGCACAGCACTACTAAGAGGTGGACTTTTATTATATCTGTGTTGAAGTTGAGTTTTATTCATGTTTAAATAAAATTAATTTGACTGTTTGAAATTCAAAATTAACAAATTATAGGTAGGTACTAACACACTTAAAAAAAATTTTCAAATCTTTTGTTTGTCGGTAGGTTACTATTTTTTATTCCGGGATTGTTCCCGTTGGAATTGGAAATCCGATATCTATTCCACGCGGGCGACCGCAAGTACCTGACTACTGTTTCCATTTGGGAACAGATAACTATTCGCGCGGGTCATAACGCGGGTGTCTGGTACTGGCAGTACAGTTTGAACAATATCACGATCACATAAACTGTATGGACCTACCTAATACTTTACAATACTATCGTCAGACAAAAGTTTCTTTAGAATATTCGATAATAATAATGAGTCGCACTTCCTCTGAAATACTGTCATAACCCAAAAATGGCAGTTTTGAGATAATGAGCATTTAAAGTTTTTCTAGACTTATCAATGCTATAATTATTAAAATGCTTATTTTTGAAATCAAATTACTCTTTAATTTGGTGCTATATTTAGAAGCCAAGGGGTGAGTATTTTAAAAAGAACAATTTTGTAAATAATATTATGACTTTTTCAACAAAAATTAAAAAAGGGGTATAATATGACACTTTTTTACATTTCATTCGGTTCAATAGTACGAAAATGCAATCTAATCACAGCTTTATTAGCATAGAACAATAAACAAATAACAATCAAACTAAAATCACCATGAAAACATAAAACTCAATAACAATTAAACAATCTTCTAAAACTTAAATTAGATAAATCACTATTCATTTGGCACTCCTAAGGTGGCGCTAGCCGCTACTTTGTCCTTAAAAACTTCAGAAGTAAATTTCTTATCTATTTCACATCCCATAAACAAATTTTACAGCTTTATCGGTTTGTCTACCCTATAACTAGGTCTGTACGATTTCAAAAATGTAAAATTTTAAACCATTAAAAAGAAACCTCTTATTTACACTGAAACTTGTTTTAAAATTAGGCATACATATCGAACGTTAATTGTCTTGTATCTTTTTAATGGTATGTAATTTTGCATTTTTGAAACCGTACAGACACAGTTATTGAGTAGGTAAACCGATAAAATGTTTGTAGCATGACAGGTACACTAGAAGTTTCTATGGACAATAGCGTCTAGCTTCACCTTAAATAAGTCTTAGTAATACAACAGTCTTAAACCTCAGTTCTTGCAATATAATAAGTAAAGTATAAAATAAGTATGTAATATTTAATACTTATAAATGTCTATAAAATGAACCATAAAAATTAGGAATATGATTACTCTCTACCAAACTTATGAGATCCCTAAGCTTATTTTCTTTTATTTTCGGTTTAGACCTATAGGCTTTCTTTAGTAATAATGCACTCTGTAAATTCTTTTTTCGGCTGATTTCAACTTCACTAAATTCATTGTCATTATAAGAATATTTAACAAAACATTTTGATGGTTCACCCTGAATCATTTTAATAACTTTAATATCTGTAATTTTTATATTTTTAGTATTGAAACCAATGTCATCCGCTAAATTTTTCATGGAAAAGAAATCATTATGGCTCATCTCTTTTAAACTAAATGGTTGACCTCTCTTTTTAGCATTACGAATAATTGCGTACTGACTAGGGACATAAATAGGCCCAGACCTAAGACTTTTTTTAATTGATTTTTCTACTGTGGAATGCACCGCGTCTCCCTCGTTTTGCGTGTGCCCAGTTATGAGGTACTTATGTGTTATCGACTTAATTTTTGGAAACTTTTTTAAAGCGTACATGTACATAGAAAATATGAATCGATTTTTTTGTTGTCCACAACAATTATCTGAAAAAAATACGAACTCAGCTCCATCGCCATTGTAATTAGCCATTATTTTATCAATAACATTAAATACGCAAGAGCCAATTTCATCAGCGCCTCTAATCGCCTCACTTCATGCCATAGATAACATTCTGTGTGGTCTGATCCAAGTTGAGTTATTGAAAAGTTAAAATTATTTAACTTTGACTTGTAGTAGAAAACGGACACATCACCTCTTGGAGTTTGCAGGACTGCCTGCAAATCATATACGGCCACAATGTAATCATAACTAGATTTACTTTTATCATTCTCTTTTTCTTGTCTCGCTAACACTTTTTCGTGTAAGTGTGTTGTGTATTTGTGCTTAAGTTTTTCTTTGCCAGAATCATCTGAATTTTCATTGCTGACACACAGCTCACAACGGTCCTTTTTAGGGATAAAGAAACTAATATTAAACTCCGTGTTGAAAATTTTTGCATACATTTCATAATGTGCTGCGGGAAGCCCTTGTTCTAAACGCACTTTTTTATAGTGCTCATGCAAATGTGTTATACACTTGCCGCCATCAATTAATTCTCGGCTTGAAGTTTTCCTGGTGTAGTACTGTCAATGCGTGGTATAGAATTAATATGATCTCTGACCGACTGTTTGATAGTTTCATCGACTTTCTTATGTTTACCATGTTTACCTCTTTTATCAAGTTCTACAAATCCCAAATCTTTCTTCTGTATAGCTATACGTACTACGCGATCATTTATGTCCAACGTAGCCATGAAAAACTTCTTACAAACTCGGACGTCACTAGCGTTGATATTAAAATAGTATGCATTGTTATAATTACGAGGTTTTTCTTTTCCACTAAAACGGATTGCGGGTAAATTTCATAAGTAACTGTACAAGAGTGATTAATCACTCTTGTACAGTTACTTATGAAATTTCTTTGAAGTGTTACGTCACCCAACTCCCAATATTTAGCAAATATAACTTTTCTGTTATCTTCATCTACTTTAGAAGAACATTGCATTTTGCATGTGATGCCACAGGCCGGTTTTAATGTACGTGCAGGAACAATCTTTTTTAGTTTCGATCTAGAAACATACTCCTGTCCAGTGTTACGTAGCTTTTTTGCTTTGTTACTTAACCATTCATCAACCCTTGCAAGACGTTTTCTACTATTTTTCTTTGTTTTATCATCTTCTGTAGTCAAAGTTACATCATTTTCAACTGTTTCATCGTGATTTTGTGACATTTCTTGTATCTCTGTGCCAATAGATTCCAAAATAATATTTTCATTGTGTAGTAAGCTGTCGTTCTCTTTATTACTACTTTCTGTATCTACCATGTTTTGAGTGTGAGTAGAACGGGCAATATGAATACTCATAGTAGTATTAACTGCCGTGTGAGCCGATGAAGCTGTTGTACTAGAACAAGAGCTCCCTGAAGAACTACAGGAGCCGCAGCTTGAAGACGATCTAGAAGATGAACTTGACTTATAGTTAGGATCCTTAACAGAATCGTCATCATCTTCTAAAAACGAATTATCAGCTATATTTCTTTCTGGGCTTTGTAAAACTGGAATTGCTGATTGATCTGTAAAAAATAGTAGGTACTTTATGAAGATACCTTGTACAATAAAGAAAAATGACAATATAAACATTAAATAGATTAAAAACTACCAAAGGTGTAACTCACCCGAGTTAGCAATCGGAAGACATTCTTCTACCATCAGCATCATCTTCTAAAAACGAATTATCAGCTATATTTCTTCCTGGGCTTTGTAAAACTGGAGTTGCTGATTGATCTGTAAAAAATAGTAGGTACTTTATGAAGATACCTCGTACAATGAAGAAAAATGACAATATAAACATTAAACAGATTAAAAACTACCAAAGGTGTAACTCACCCGAGTTAGCAATCGGAAGACATTCTTCTACCAACGCAATCTTATACAACGTATGATCAGCGATTTGAACATTATCTAAAAAAATACAAATTAGCATAGTTAAGATTATACTGTAGATATTGTAACAGTAGGTAGGTACTAAAATCAATTTGTTGTGAAACATTATTTAAATCTTACCGTTTTGTTCTGATGCAAAATTATAGTTTTCTTCGTGACTGTTTACTAGTCGTAGCATTTTTTTAGCACGGCTTCCTTTATACATGTTTGCAATAGTTGTAGGTAACCTAAAAATCGCATTTTGTACACAAACATTATAAACTAAACGCAAACAGGTCTGTAAATATCTCAATAATCGCGTAAAAGACCCGTTTGTCTTTAGTTTATAACCTAAAAATATAATAATATTAGAATTATAATTATAATAATTAGGAACAGTGGATTAACATTTCACCAAAATACAATGCGACTGTTATTCATTCATTTGGCAATTTGAAGTGACAAATAAATAATGCGAAAAATAGTCGTATTATAGTATATGGCATCATTTTTCTAACTGAATATAAATAATAATAAAAAAAGTGTCATAACCATATTACAACTTTTATAATTTATGCTTTCGATTGTCGGCACTTGGTGGAACATATAGTAGTACATTATGAAATGACTCACTTGTACAGATATTCCACAAAATTGTGGAATATCTGTACAAGTGAGTCATTTCATAATGCATATTACAACTGTTTTCTGTTCATCAAAATGGTGAAAGTGGAAATAATTTGACGATGATATTGCCATATCCTGTGATATGACACTTTTTTACATTACATAATAACATAACTTTATAGTTATCTAGTAGAAGACAGAATTATTATATCTTACGACAGTTTTTTTCCCTTTGAAACAAAATAATTGCCAAAAGTCTTACCTTCAATATAGTTGTATCACAGCTTAAGACGTTTTTCAGCAGCTTAAATATGCGTTCACCTGTTACAAGCACTGATGCGGCACTGTTGCAGATTGGGTCAAGTCGATTATCGTTCTCTAAAAAACTGACAGTTGTGCCACCTAGCGGCTTTTTTTAACATTAACGTTGTGGCGGTCTTTTTGAATGATGTATTATGGAAAGCTGTGTAGTTACATCTAAATATATAATATTAACTTTAATTTGTAGTTTACAGTGATTTCTTAGATGACCAAGGCTGCCTGGTAGTAACACGAATTGCTCCTTTCTAAATAACTCTGTATTAGATTTAAGAATTACAATATACAAAATAAACATAATTATAGACTAAAAATATTTACATTACAAAATATCGTTTAAAAAATCCTCCGCGTCATTGCCGACTGGGAAGGTTCCCAGAATGCTGGCTGTGTTGCCACGTTGGATGGCGATACTTATTCTTTGGGCCAGAAAATAGCCAGCCTTCTGGTCCTGAGAAGCATCGATTAGGCGTTTAGCAATGTCTCTATAAAGGCGGCGAGCACTCGGACCCCATGACCCCAGTGTCTCAACCCCAAACGGCTCAAATATGTAATCACCTGCTAGGTTAGCATATTTACGCCGTTTAAAGCCTTCAGCCGATGCAGCAGCAGCGCCGGCACATCCGGATGTGCTTGGAAGGTGTGAAGGTGCTAAGGTGTCAACGCATGTAGCGTCCCACACAAAAGGCCTTCCCATCTTCCACGGTAGCAACGACATACCGTCCGGTCTCTTTCCATCGCTTCGTGCTAAACCATTTGGTTCGCGTACGGCCGGAAGACCTGCGGTGGAAAGAGCCCTACGAATTATGTCGTTTAGAATAGCGTGCCGAGGTATACGACCTGCGCTTCTGCTACAAGAAAGGCCATGGTGTCCCAGATTATCGACGGCTACTCCACAGGTGCAATGATGCGGGGATACACAAGGTGTACCCAGCCGAAGGCAAGTGGCAATGCGGAAGGTAGTGTCGTCCAACATTGTACCGATGTTGGGCGATGGGAGCGCCTGGATCCATAACCCTGACTCCCATTCTCCAACAGCTAGTAGGCGTGCACGCTCTGAAATATTGACAGAAGTGTCAATTAGTATATTTATATTTATTATTTTATATTTCTATCTTACGACAGTTTTTCAGAGGAAGTGCGACTGATGATGTCCAATTTTAAAATTCGAACCAATATGTCCTGACACAGTAATGTAATCTACACCGACGTAAAGCATCGCAGTGGAGAGGCACGCGCGACCTGTTTTCGTCGCCTCTCTCTCATGCATAAAAACGGGACATAATTTCATACTTCTCGCTAATGAAAAAGAAGAGTTCGCGCGCGGACCGCGGCCAAGTACATATTTTCTGCCTCACTCTTTCCCATAGTTGTGAGAAGTGGATGTGTGTGACGCCAATAGTCCGATGCGAACGCCTTTTTAAATTTGAAGCGGTACAAAATTCAACAATGAGCCGCTCTTACAAAATATCGTTTTGTCCAGGACAAATGAGGTGCCTCTTGTAAGTCCTACTCAACACTTTTACTCACCAAATTTTTACTCACATTTATGATTAGGAGAATATATATCTGCCAGGTTGCCTATAAAAATGTGGCCGATAGTATTTTTAATTAAATTATTGTTATTGATTTTTCAGAAACAATTTCATTCACTTGTTTTTTAAATAAAATATCGTCCACTTCACGGCAATAGGTCTATATAAAGACTGAAAAATCACGGTTGCCGTTGCGCACTTGACCTATTGCCGTGAAGTAGACGATATTTTATTTAAAAAACAAGTGAATGACTTTTTTTTCCTAAAAATCAATTAACTATAATTTAATTAAAAATACTAGTGGCCACATTTTTAAAGACAACCTGGTAGATATACTCGTATATTCTCCTAATCATAAATATGAGTAAAAATTACGTTTTTAGCAAACACTTGATGAGTGCACTAATTCTGCAGCGGGGTCTAGTACTATTATTATAAATCACGATAATAATATACAATACAGCATGAAACTAAAGTTAACAAGACCGACCAGATTCGATACACTTTGTGCTTCTTCAGTGATGTTACTGTAGTAACTCACTAGAGGGCGCTGCAATATATATCATAATAATTATTTATGCTATTTAAAAAGTTGAAAATAAAAACCAAAATTAAAAATATTGAAAACTTACGACGTACTTATTAAAAAATAATTAAAAACACGTTAAACATTGACACAAGAACCGACTTCAAACTAACGGAATGGGACCAAATAATTGTCACAATGGGACCAAAATGAAATGGGACCTGTTAAGAATCAATGAATTTAAAAAAATCAGTTCAGCACAATCGAAAGATATGTGGTAGCAAACAAAAAAAACAATCGAATTGAGAACCTCCTCCTTTTTTGGAAGTCGGTTAAAACAGGATAAAATAATTTAAAATAATATAAATAATAGCGAAAGACCCGTTAAAATCTGTCCAGCCATCTCCGGGAATAGCCAGAACAAACAGACAGACAGAAATTTAACAATTGGTTATTTTTTACCTAAATAATCTACTTTTATATGCATTTAGTGAAAAGCTGCTAACTAGAAATCACAAATAGCCACTACAATTTTATTTTGGACTAGCTGTTGCCCGCAGCTCCGCCTGCGTGTTACTTTTTAGATCTACATAACTTTTTTATTTATGAAGCGAATTAAAACCAAACCGCAAATTCAAATCAAATCGTTTCTGAGATTAGTGTGTTCAAACATTCAGACAAACAGACAAAAGTTCTATAACCCATTGTTTTGGGATTTATTGCGTTCATAAAGCCCCCCTACCCCAGTTTCTCTATTATAATAATATATTCTTTTATATTCTCTATTATACCATTAAAACTCATATTAAGATACGAACATATGAAATATTATTTATTATCTACGTCGTGTGTGATAGTCCATTGAATTGTATGGCGAGCGATATTGTATCTTAAGTTAAAATATTATAGTATCTAAGCTGTGTGCAGCGCCTCTTAGTGAACTCCACTGTGGGTGTCGTAACCTGTTCTGAAGAGCTCTTCAATCTGATCCCACCCCCTTCCTTCCGATCCCGAACGCGTGCCGGGCAGATATGCCACTCCCACACAGTGGATAGCATGTTTGCGAGAACCGAACGTTTTAAACGTTCGTTTCTCTGCCGAACGATAGTGGCCCGGAACGCCCTGCCTGTGCACGTATTTCTTCCCACACATAACCCTGGGTTCTTTAAGCGGAGTGTGAAGAAGAGCACATCAGTAGGTCGTCAAGTTGAGGGCTACTCTCCATAGTATTGTGTGGTGTGAAAGTGGCCCACAATCGCTAGACGTCGTCACGACTTACCACCAGGCGGGCGGCGTAAATTTGGCGAACCCATTAAAAAAAAAACCTACGACAAACTTATTATTTGCGGTTGGTACAGTAATCGGGTCTAGGGATATCCCTAGACCCGATTACTGTACCAAGTACATATATACTTTTCCGGGATAAAAAGTACCCGGGGTGCAAAGGATATTAAAGAATAATTATACCAAGTTTCATCGTAATCGAACCGGTAGTTTTTGCATGATGCCTGAACAAACAGACAGACAAAAATTTTTTAAATCACGTTTTTGGGTTCGGTGTCGGTCTAGTAACACCCCCCGCCATTTAGTTTTTTTGATATTTTCAATGTACAGAATTTTCACTTCTACAGATTTTTTATAAGTATAGATGATGATGATGAGGATGGCGGTCTAGCGACCCTGAGTCCTTACAGGGTCAGAAGAGTTGCGTGATGTGGGGTCTCAGCCCACGCACGCCATCCGTAAGAATCCATTTTCAAGATTTATTTGAATATTTTTTATTTATTTATTTCCAAAACATTTACCGTGTTGTCAACACAACGGTCAGAAAAACAACAGTCCGTTGTCCGGCTACCAGCTACCAGCCAGTATTAAGTTGTACACTATTTTTGACTTCAACAGATGGCGCTGATCATGTTTTTTAAATCGCAATATGGTTTCGATACGAACTTTACCCTAGCCAGTCGGTCGTTTGTTACTAAATTACTATTTATACAGCTCAATACACATATTTTTGGAAGGTCTTACATTGTGAGAACCTTAAAGATTAGATTAGATTACCTACCGATTTTCTCCAAACATGGCATTAGACCTGGGCACCGGCAGTTTAAAAATGCTCAATGCTGTACTTCAGAAGAAGAGGCATGCATCATACATACAACATCATACGCCAACACGTGCATATTTCAGGATTTTCAGGAGACGCAAAAATACGCATCATGAAACTAGTAATCAGTAAGCAGCTATTCGCAAAGTTTTAACATTTTAAACTAAATATTTTTGGAAGGTCTCACGTTTAACGCAACATGGCATTAGACATGGGCAAAACAGTTTATAAATGCTCAATGCTGTACTTCAGAAGAAGGGTATGCATCACACATACGAGTACATCATAAAACTTTAATGCAACATTGCTCAGGAAGTGTTTAAGATATTGGCAATATTGGCATGGTAAAAGTTGTTGTTTATTTTTTTTGAAGTCGGTATTTTTAAACGTAATTGTTTTTCACTGAACTAATTGTATTGCAAAGAAAGAATAATTATAAAACAGGATAATAATATACAATATTCGATGCACTTTCTGGTTCTTAAGTGATGTTACTATAGTAACTCACTAGAGGGCGCTGCAATAATGCATTTTAATTTTTAATTTTTTTTTTTATATTTTTGTCAATCTCTTTCAACGTCATCTATAGCCCAAGTTAAGCTAGGTCACACTATAAGTTTTACGTAACTTAAAAAAACAACATGTTAAAACCAAAATATTATGTTTATTGCTTTTCAAAATACTCTCCTTTACATTTTAAACATTTTTTCATGCAATCGAACCATTTTTTAAAACAGGAAGACCACATATCTGAAGGCATGTTTTCTACGTGCTGATTGAACGCTATCACTGCCTCTTCGGAGTTGGTAAAGTGAAACTTCTCATCAAATCTTTGATTTTGGGGAAAATACAGAAATCACAGGGTGCTAGGTCGGGTCTATGCGCAGGATGGGTGACGAGTTGTACTTTTTCGGAAGCTAAATGTGACTTTGTTTTGTTGGCCGTGTGTGAAGAAGCGTTGTCATGATGTAGGAGAACGCGGCTTTTGGGTCGTCTTTTGCGAACTTTTTCTAACACCCTGGGTAAACAAATGGTAGAATACTATCCAGCATTATCACTCTTTTGATCTTCAAGTGGAATTGTACAGATGGGACCCGTAGCTGAGAAAAAAAACGCGATAATTTTTTTACCAACGTTTCTCGCATGCCTCACTTTTGTTGGCTTGTTCTCATATTCAAACACCCATTCACAAGATTGCTGATTTTTTTCGGGTTCAAAACAATAAATCCACGTTTCGTTTCGTCTCCTGTGACAATGTCATAAACAGCATTAAAATGTCCGTGGTCGTACTTCAGTAGCATCTGTGAGCACCATTCCACGCGAGCCCGCTTCTGCTCCGCTGTCAGTTCATGAGGGATCCAACAACAACAAAGTTTCCGAACTTTCAATTCTTCGTGTAAAATTTTCTGGTTTTGACTCATTCCAATCCCCAATAGTCCTCGAATTGTCTCATAGGTAATCTGCGGGTTTTCTTCAATTAACCGCTTAACAGTAGCCACATTATTTTCGTTGACGGCAGTTGAAGGCCGCCCTTCACGAAATTCGTCATGTAAAGAAACTCGACCTCTCTCAAATTCAGCAAACCATCGCCTCACGGTGCTCAAACAAGTTGCTTCTCTCCCAAAAGCATTTTGAAGACGAGCGGCACAGTCTTGCGGAGAGAGAGAACTTTTAAAATCATAAAAAATCATCGATCTAAAATCTTTTCGACTTAATTCCATTTTCGTTGCATACGTAGAACTTTGATGTGTGATAAAAAACAATTGACAAATGATTTCCCGCCAATTGCTTTTTTTTATTACCAAGAAGGTTGCAACGTTTAAAAAAATGTAACATTCGAAATTCAAATAGTTCCGATTAGCTAGAAGTGCAAAACTTTTGGTGTGCCCCATGTATAAGCTTGTGCTATGGGATCTAGACAACTGATAAACATCTTCTATATATATAAAAGAAAGTCGTGTTTGTTACAACACTTATAACTCGAGAACGGCTGGACCGATTGCCATGGTTTTTGATTTGTTGGATTTGTTTCCGTCACGAATAGCAGAATACATCTTAAAAACAATGAAATAGATGCTGATTTGTTTATTACATGTAAAACATTAGTTGTACAACCCTGTCCAATAGTGTAACAACAATTTTTTTTTTTGGAGCTTATGGCCTGGTTGCTGTGAACTTTAAGCAAAAAATTTATTTTTTTCGGAAGACATCATGTGTGCGTTCAGAAATTTATTTTTTGTAAAATGTCTACAAAGTTCAGGTAGTGTTATATTTGTTTGTTTTAGCCATTCATTTTCGCAAATTATTTATTAATTATTTAATTTTTAATTCCAGAAAATAATACCTAAGATTTATTCTACAGTAAAAACATAAAATCATCGGAAAGGAACAAAATAAAAAAGAATAAAAAATCAGTTGTTAAAGGTTATAAGAATAAAGAAAAAAAATCTACAGGTTAACAAAAGTGTAAATGTCTTTTTATAGGTTGTATATGATTTTTCTTGATAAGATATTCATACGTAGTGGTTATATACTCTTTGAGCTATTGTCTATGTCTCGAAAGTTGTCACTGTTATTATATTAAAATTTGGTGGTTTTATGCGAGTGCACATTTTAATAACAATGCCGCGTCCTAGAAGATCTAATCTTTCCCAGCGAAGCCGTAATGCAATTAGGCAACGGAATATTGCGAGTCAATTATCTGATGGAGAACGAGAAATTGCACGAGAACAGAGCCGCGTTAGTATGGAGCAAAGAAGGGCCTTAATTCGTGCTTCTCAAACACAAGAGCAAAGAGAGGCAGCCCGTGAAACGGCTAGGTTAGAAACGAGAAATCGTCGAGCTTATCGTACAGATGAACAGAGGAATAATCTTCGAAGTGCAAGAAGAAATGGTTCAAGTATTGATTTGAATCGAGCAGCGTTTCTGTATGATTGCACCATCGACTACAGCTTGCATCGTTTAGTTTGCATTGGTCCAATGGACGTTGTTTGCCAGCATTGTGGAGCATTGAAGTTTGCTGGTGAAACGCCTGGTTTGTGCTGCCTTAGTGGTAAAGTGAAATTGCCATTATTGGTCCCGCCACCAGAGCCATTGTGCTCCCTGCTTTATGGCGAAACACTAGAATCACGACATTTTCTAGCGAACACTCAAAAATACAATGTCTGTTTCCAAATGACTTCATTTGGGGCGGAAATTATCGAAGAACACGGATATAATCCGACATTTAAGGTAATTTACGTTAAAAACTTTATTTTCTATCATTGTAAAAAAAATCTGGAATGTAGTTTGTTAGATTTCTGTATTTGTCTCTGAAATAAAAATGGCATGTTATTATTTGAAAAAAAAAGTGTTTGTAAAAAAAGTGTTTGTAAATCTAACTATAACTATGGTTTTGACTTTACAGATTCAAGGCCAGATTTGCCATCGCATTGGATCATTGCAACCTATAGAAGATGCACAGCATAAATTCTTGCAAATATACTTCATGGGCAATATGGAAGAACAACTTAACCGGCGTCAAGGGATCAACACAGCTACGAAAAGAGCAATTCTCCAAGATCTGCAGCAAATGCTTCATGAACATCATGCATTGGTCAGGCTGTTCAAGACTGCTTTAGAGCGCATGCCAAGTGATGACTATAAAGTTGTGATCAGAGCAGATAAAAGACCAGCTGGAACACATGATCGCACATTTAATGCTCCAACAATCGATGAAGTGGTAATCCTGATTGTTGGTGAAACCCTGGAAACACGTGATATTGTACTTACACGACGCAATACTGGGCAAATTCAAAGAATATATGAAACACGCCGTTCATATGACGCGTTACAATACCCGTTGATGTTTTGGCAAGGAGACGATGGATATCACTTTAATATCAAAATGATTAATCCATTGAATGGTAAGATCAATACTGTTGTTTTCATTTTAACTTGATATACATTTTATTCTGTTTGCTTTTAGTACTCAAAAAAAGTTGTAATTTCTAATTTAGTAGAGAGTAGCTGTAAGAGTCGTTAACCTATTACGGGTTCTAAAATACAATTTTTACTGCATTTGTTTCAGGTGAGGAAACTACCAAGAAGGTTAGTTCGGTGAATTATTACGCATATCGTTTGATGATTCGTGAAAATTCTGACAATTATTTGTTGCGATTTCGTCGACTGCTTCAACAATATTGCGTTGACATGTACGTTAAAATCGAAACGGAGCGCCTGACTTTCATTCGGTTGAATCAAGCTAAATTGCGTTCGGAAGAGTATATCCATTTACGCGATGCAATTAGCACAGAAGGAGGTTCAGAAAATGTTGGTCGATTGACTATTTTACCGGACATACATAGGTAGCCCGCGTCATTTGCATGAATATGCGCAAGATGCAATGACATATGTTCGTAATTATGGTCGGCCAGATCTATTCATTACATTTACATGTAATCCGAAATGGATAGAAATTATTCAATTGCTGCTTCACGGACAAACATCAAGTGATCGACACGACATCACCGCACGTGTTTTCAGGCAAAAAATTCGGTCGCTAATGAATTACATTGTTAAGCAACACGTCTTTGGGAATACTCGATGCTGGATGTATTCTATCGAATGGCAAAAACGAGGCCTACCGCATGCTCACATTCTGATTTGGTTAGTCGAAAGAATTCGGCCAGATCAAATAGATGACATCATATGTGCGGAGATTCCTGCTCCTGAAACCGATCCAGACCTACATGATATTGTAGTCACGAATATGATTCATGGACCGTGTGGCACTATCAACCGACAATCACCGTGCAACCGTGCGTGGTCGACGGCAAGTGTTCCAAACGGTATCCACGAAAATTGACGGCAGAGACCATTACAGGCAACGATGGTTATCCATTGTATCGGCGTCGATCGCCCGATGATAATGGTAGAACTATCGCAACTAAAGTGAAAGGAAACGATTTCGTAGTTGACAACAGTTGGATTGTTCCATATTCGCCACTTCTTTCCAAAACATTCAAAGCACATTGTAATGTTGAGTATTGCAATTCGGTCAAGTCAATTAAATACATTTGCAAATATGTCACGAAAGGGAGCGACATGGCGGTTTTTGGTATCCAAACATCCAATAACAAAGATGAAATCACGCGCTATCAAGTTGGTAGATATGTGAACTGCAATGAAGCAATTTGGCGTATATTTTCATTCCCTATTCACGAACGTCATCCCACTGTTTTACATTTGGGGGTGCATCTAGAGAACGGTCAGAGAGTATATTTCACAGCGTCGAATGCTGCTCAACGTGCCGAAACACCTCCAGCGACAACACTGACCAGTTTCTTTGCGATTTGTCAAAGCGATCCGTTCGCACGAACTTTGCTTTACTCAGAAATGCCACGTTATTACACTTGGAACGCTACATCGAAGAAATTTCAACGTCGGAACCAAGGCGATGCAGTTCCTGGTCATCCAGATATGCGTTCTACTGATGCTCTTGGTCGTATTTACACAGTTCATCCGAAGAATGATGAATGTTTCAACATTCAACAACGAAACATTATAAATGATGTACATGTACCCATGTTCGAGGGCCAACATCATTTGAATCACTACGAACTGTTAATGGTATCGTGTGCCCCACATTTCGTGCAGCATGTCAAGAGCTAAATTTGCTGGAAAACGATACTCATTGGGACACGACAATCGCTGAAGCAATTATTTCTGCATCTCCAAGTCAGATACGCACATTATTTGCTATCATCATTTCAACATGCTTCCCATCGAACCCACGTGACCTGTGGAACAAATACAAAGATAACATGTCAGAAGATATTTTACATCGAATTCGCGTCAGCTCAAGAAATTCCGATATTGAGGTGAATGAGGAGATCCATAACCAGACTTTGCTCTTGATCGAAGATATGTGCGGCAGTTTGTTAGTTAGGTTAGGAATGCCAGCGCCAGATCGCGGAATGAATGACGCATTTAATAGAGAATTGGAACGTGAACGTGAATATGATCCACATGAACTAATCCAATCAGTTCAAACGAATGTACCTCTGTTGAATCCTAAGCAGAGGGAAGTCTATGATACACTGATTAATGCAATTGATGATGGAAATGGCGGCTTATTTTTTTTGGATGCCCCCTGTGGAACTGGGAAGACATTCCTCATGTCATTGATTTTGGCCACTGTACGTGCGAGATCCGAAATTGCGGTAGCAATTGCTTCTTCTGGAATAGCGGCCACATTGTTAGACGGATGCCGTACGGCTCACTCAGCGTTAAAATTGCCATTAAACCTTCAAACTACTGAACAACCGACATGTAACATTTCGAAACACTCCGCAATGGCCAAAGTTTTAGTAGCATCAAAAATCATCATATGGGACGAATGCACAATGGCGCACAAACGCGCATTGGAAGCACTAGACCGAACATTAAAAGATCTGCGCAATGACTCGAGATGTTTTGGTGGTGCAATGATTTTATTATCTGGCGATTTCCGACAAACACTACCAGTCATTCCAAGATCTACTGCTGCCGACGAAATAAACGCTTGCCTCAAAGCATCAAATCTGTGGCGATATGTAAAGAAACTTCAACTGTCTGTAAATATGAGAGTTGCATTGTTGAACGATCTATCTGCTGATGATTACTCGAAGCAATTGCTGACTATCGGTAATGGCCGTGTTCCTGTTGACAAATCGAGCGGTTTGATTTCATTTCCTCCAAATTTTTGCAATTTCGTATCATCAAAAGACGAGCTTATCAACAAAGTATTCCCGGATATTATTGCTAACCACAAAAATACTAAATGGTTAAGTGAGCGAGCAATTTTGGCCTTTAAAAATAAAGATGTAGATGACCTCAATTTTATAATTCAAAATCAAATCGTAGGTACTCTGTATTCATTCAAATCTATCGACTGTGTAACAAACGAAGAAGAAGCCACTAATTATCCAACTGAATTTTTAAACTCCTTGGATGTGCCTGGTTTACCACCGCACAATTTAAAACTTAAAGTTGGCTCGGTAGTCATCATGCTTAGAAATTTAAACCAACCAAAACTGTGTAATGGAACGCGTTTGGTGATAAGAAAACTGATGAGCCATGTGATTCACGCGTCGATACTTAAAGGAAAATTTAAAGATGAGGAAGTTCTTATTCCAAGGATTCCGATGATCCCAACGGATATGCCCTTTGAGTTTAAACGAATTCAATTCCCGATTCGTCTTGCCTTCGCCATGACGATCAACAAATCACAGGGCCAATCCTTGACTATTTGTGGCCTCAATCTAGAAAATGCATGTTTTTCTCATGGTCAATTGTACGTGGCATGCTCACGTGTCGGCAAACCATCCGCTTTATTTGTTCTTGCGCCTGACCAAAAAACAAAGAATGTCGTTTACCACAAAGTACTTGAATGAAAATTCTATTAATGAATTAATCCGAGTTTTATTTTATTTTTTCCAATCTTCACAACATAGTTTTCAATCATTTTTTTCTGACATGAGTTTGAAGTACTTAATTATTATTTTTTATTTTTTTATTTTTATTCTCACTCTGTATGTATGTTTTCATCATCATTCATCATAATAAAATACTTTTTTGTTTCTATCTATATAAATATATTATTTTGTATCATTGTTTTACGTTCATCAAAGCCTAAATTAGTTCAGTTAAAAAGTAAAACGACATTCATTGACTGTTAGGCGGTACGAAGTTCGCGGGGTCAGCTAGTACTTATATATTTCTAAATACATACATATTATACATAGAAGACACCCAAACTCCGAAACAAATATTTGTGGATCACACAAATATTTGATTCTACCCGGAATCGAACCTGGGACCTCTTCAATCTGATCCCACCCTCTTCCTTCCGATCCCGGTCAACGCGTGCCGGGCAGAGATGCCACTCCCACACAGTGGACAGCATGTTCCCCAGAAATGAGCGTTTTAAACGTTCGTTTTTCTGCCGAACAATAGTGGCCTGGAACGCCCTGCCTGTGCACGTGTTTCGGGTTCTTTAAGCGGAGCGTGAAGAGGCACATCAGTAGGTCGTCAAGTTGAGGGCCACTCTCTATAGTATTGTGTGCTGTGAGAGTGGCCCACAATCGCTAGACGTCGTCACGACTTACCACCAGGCGGGCGGCGTCAATTAGGCGAACTCAATATAAAAAAAAAAAAAAACCTCAGGGACGGCAGTCGCATACTCATACCACTGCACCACCGAGGCAGTAAAATTCTATTTACATTTCATACTATTTACATAATAATTATTTATGCTATTTAAAAAGTTGAATGAAACCAAAATTTAAAATATTGAAAATATACGACGTATTAAAAAGTAATTAAAAACACGTTGACACAAAAACCGATGGGACCATGAAATCAGTTCACACAATCGAAAGATTACAAAAAAAACAGTCAAATTGAGTGTCTCCTCCTTTCTTGGAAGTCGGTTAAAACAGGATAAAATAATATAAACAATAGTGAAAGAACCGTTAAAATCTGTCCAGCCGTCTCAGACAATAGCCAGAACAAACAGACAGACAGAAATTTAACTATTGGTATATACAAGGAACAGGAAAATTTAATTTAAAAAAAAACCCAAACAAACTACAAACTATACTATCAAAAACTAAAACACTAAAATAAATAAGTAAGGCAGGGAGACTTAGGTAGAGTGCCCGCGCTGAATTGCCAATGAGTCTTTGCGCTAGAAAGCTGCCTGCGCGGAGATCCCCAGTCTCTTCCCTCAGACGCTTGCTGAGTTCTGTGAATTGGTTATTTTTTACTTAAATATCTATAGGCAAGCGGCAAACCCCCGAAAAAGTGACTGACCAATCAGTGAAAATGTGATTTCCCCTATACAAATTTGTACTTTTTGTAAACCTTGGACCAAAAGGCGTCGATTGGTAAGAAAACAAAATTTGTTCGGTTGGGCTATTAATTGTTATAAACAAATTAATTTGTCAACTGATATAAAGTTGGTTTTTATATTGGAAAATGATTTCTGAGGGTAAAACGGGCAAAATAGAACACTTTTTAAATTGTGATTTTTTTCGAAAAAATGCATTCTATGACTCGATTAATTGACCGCTATGACTCATACTGAAATAAATATACTTGATTCAAGGCGTCTTCCATTAATCCCTACTATACTTGCTTATACAGAGTTAGCTGCTCCCTATTTGCCATCACGCGTTTTCTTAAAAAATATTCTTGTAGGTAGTAGTTTATAGTACAACACACATGTCACGCCTATATCCCCCAAGGGCGCATTACACACCCACAATTTGCCATTATTTTTAGTCCCACGTAATAGATGGTAAGCCTATTGTCGTCACCGAGCACACATTATAATGGGTTATGTCCAAAAAAAATTGCCGAATGAAATAAAAAGTAGCAACTATATTGCAATAAAAAAAAAATTAAAACCGTTCGCCAACGTAACGCCTTTCTATGAAATGTTAATTAAAGACAACTAAATGTAGTGGTAGAAAATTATGAAATCTTGACAAAACCGATGTTATTTTGTGTGAGATGAAACAGGAATATTCATAATAATAACCAGAGTGTCTAGTACCAGTTCCTTACGTTAATTTTCTCTCGTTAAGTTCCCTGACGTTACCGCTAGGGGCGCTGGTGTGTAATGTATGGGGAATACGAAAACGTATTTCGAGCAAATTAACGTAAGGAACTGGTATTACATATGTACATGGGGGACACTAAAAGTTTTGCACTTCTAGCTAATCGGAACTATTTGAATTTCGAATGTTATATTTTTTAAACGTTGCAACCTTCTTAGTAATAAAAAAAAAAATTGGCGGGAAATCATTTGTCAATTGTTTTTTATCACACAGCAAAGTTCTACGTATGCAACGAAAATGGAATTAAGTCGAAAAGATTTTAGAGCGATGATTTTTTATGATTTTAAAAGTTCTCTCTCTCTCCGCAAGACTGTGCCGCTCATCTTTAAAATGCTTTTGGGAGAGAAGCAACTTGTTTGAGCACCGTGAGGCGATGGTTTGCTGAATTTAAGAGAGGTCGAGTTTCTTTACATGACGAATTTCGTGAAGGGCAGCCTTCAACTGCCGTCAACGAAAATAATGTGGCTACTGTTAAGCGGTTAATTGAAGAAAACCCGTGGATTACCTATGAGACAATTCGAGGACTATTGGGGATTGGTATGAGACAAACCCAGAAAATTTTACACGAAGAATTGAAAGTTCGGAAACTTTGTTGTCGTTGGATCCCTCAGGAACTGACAGCGGAGCAGAAGCGGGCTCGCGTGGAATGGTGCTCACAGATGCTACTGAAGTACGACGACATTCTAATGCTGTTTATGACATTGTCACAGGAGACGAAACGTGGATTTATTGTTTTGAACCCGAAAAAAAAACAACAGTACAACTCGTCACCCATCCTGCGCATAGCCCCGACCTAGCACCCTGTGATTTCTGTATTTTCCCCAAAATCAAAGTTTTTTTTTTTTTATATTTGGTTCGCCAAATTGACGCCACCCGCCTGGTGGTAAGTCGTGACGACGTCTAGCGATTGTGGGCCACTCTCACAGCACACATTACTATTGAGAGTGGCCCTCAACTTGACGACCTACTGATGTGCCTCTTCACGCTCCGCTTAAAGAACCCAGGATTATATGTGGGAGGAAACACGTGCACAGGCAGGGCGTTCCAGGCCACTATCGTTCGGCAGAGAAACGAACGTTTAAAACGTTTGGTTCTCGCGAACATGCTATCCACTGTGTGGGGGTGGCATCTCTGCCCGGCACGAGTCGTTCGGGATCGGAAGGAAGAGGGTGGGATCAGATTGAAGAGCGCTTCAGAACACTCGCCGTGGTAAATACGGTAGAATGCGGCCAAGGAAGCTATTGTTCGGCGCTGAACCAGCGGCTCAAGGCTTCCCGTTACCTCCGGACAATCTATAATACGGATAGCCCGTCGCTGTATAGCGTCGAGAGCGTCCAGCAGATACTTCGCGGAGCCGTCCCAGAGGTGAGAGCAGTATTCGACGCAGGGTCTAATCTGCGTCTTGTACAGCAGACACCTCTGGTCCGGTGTAAAGAATCTCTTTACCTTATTCAGTATTCCTAGTTTCCGCGAAGCTAGCCCTATACATCTTTCGATGTAGTTTTTATTATTGAGCTCTCGACGAACGTCTATGCCAAGGATATCAAGGTTGTCCTTCATTGGTAATAATGCATTCTGAAGAGAGGGTAGGGGAAGGAAAGGGGATTTCTTCGCAGTAAATGCACACGCCTGTGTTTTGCGGGCATTGAACTCGACCAGGTTCTCGGTACCCCATTGAGAGATACTGTCGAGGTTCCGGTCGAGATCAGCCACGAGTCGTCGTCTCTCCTCCTCAATCTCAGATCGCCCCGCCGTCGGACGAACCGAGTAACTCCCGTGCAGTGTGCTGTCATCTGCATAGCAATGAATGTTCCCGAGGGATAGCATATCATTGATATGCAGAAGAAAGAGATTGTGAAAGAGTTGGTGATAGTACGGACCCCTGCGGTACCCCGGCATTCACTTGCAAGAAGCGAGAAGCCTGGCCATCGCAGAGGACTCGCACTCGGCGCTCGTTTAAAAAGCTGGCAATCCAGCTGCACAGTTGAGGAGGTAAACCATATGCCGGAAGCTTGGAAAGGAGCGAAGCATGCCAGACCCTATCGAAGGCTTTGGCGATGTCCAGGCTAATAGCCAAGGACTCGCCGTGCCTTTCCATAGCCCCACCCCAGACATGCGTTACGAATGCCAGAAGATCACCCGTTGATCGCTTTGGCCTGAAGCCGTATTGTCGATCATTGATTAGCGAGTGATCCTCTAGGAATTGCATAAGCTGCTTATTTACAAGGAGCTCAAGCACCTTGCAAATGACTGAGGTGACAGCTATGGGTCGATAGTTGCCTGGATCGGATCGATCCCCTTTCTTGGGGATCGGTTGTACGTTCGCCTCCTTCCAGACCTCCGGCACGAGCCCTGAAGAGTATGACAGGCGGTACAGACGCGTTAATACTGGAGACAACTCAGCTGCACATTTTCGTAGCACCACCGCAGGAATGCCGTCAGGGCCACTGGCTTTCCGCGTGTCGAGTGACCGCAGCACTGCCCGTACATCACATTGCCTGATAACAATATCAGGCATTGTGTGGCCACAGTTGGCGATGGCGGGGGGCTGCAGGCCACGGTCGTCGACCCGGGAATTAGCCGCAAAGAGGTCTGCGAGCATATCCGCTTTCTCTTGGGCTTTCATCTGGGTACCGCAGCGGTGGCAGCGAGGGCTGACAAAAGTTAGATTGCACGGCTTTGGCCAGTTGCCAGAATCCACGGCTGCCCGTGGGATGGGAAGTGAGCTCCTGACCAAGCCGCGCGACGCGCTGGGCATCCGCTCTCTTAAAGGCCCTCTTACTCGACTTTGTGGCCCGGTTGTACGCTGCTTTGAGGTGGCCCACGTTTGGGTCGCGCACAGCCCGGGCCCTGATCCAGGCGCGATATGCCGACTGTTTTTGTCGAACAGCTTTGGCACAATCTCGCCCGAACCAGGGACGGGCTCTGCGGATACTGGCGACATCAGTGAAAGGGATGTAATAATCCATCCCTAAACTGATCTCGCCAGCAATAGCAGAAGCACTATCCGAGGGAGCCTTTCCTACAAAGCAGCGCTGGCTCCAGGGGACGGACGCATAATAATCGCGTAGACCGTCCCAATCCGCTGACGAGTAGTGCCATAGTCGTCGTGACGTTTGTACAGGACGTGCAGAAGGTGACACCTTCATGCCAGCGTGAACAACACAGTGGTCGGAACTACCCAGTGGGGCTCCTACCGAAACACTGTACTGGGCTGGGCGACTCGTCAGCAGTAGATCCAGCAGAGCGGGCGCGTGATCTGACCTGTCTGGTATCCGGGTGATCCCGCATACCATCTGGGTCAGACCGTGGGAGAGAGCGAACGCATGAACGGCTCTACCCGCATGATCAGTCTTGAGGGACCCCAGCCATTCAATGTGATGGCCATTGAAGTCCCCCAGAAATACTAGGTCAGCGTTCGGGAACCGCACCTGCGCTTCATCAGCCGTCTCGCTGAGGTACTGGAAGAGCTTTGTTGTCTCAGAATCCCCTGTGTGGGATCGGTAGACGCACACGTAGATCTGGCTCATAGAGCCATGGTCTACGTGCAGCCAAAGGACGGAATTGGAGGGGTTCTCTAGGCAGCGCAACCGGCGGCAGCAAACATCCGCCCTAACGAACACGCACACCCCGGCTTTGTCTCGAAATTGTTCCTCGATGACATAGCCGGGGTAACACAGGTAAGACGTGTCGTCAGGGCGGCGTATTTGTGTCTCCGTGAGGAACATCACAGCGGGCCGTGCCGTCTCAAGGTGGTGGTGGACGGTATCGAGGTTTGCATGGAGTCCACGGACGTTAGTGAACTCCACCTCGAAATGTGAAGTATGGGGTTTCCTAGGGCCGCTGTGTAACGTTTATTTCTTTTTTGTTGCACTGCCATTGAAGATTTTGAAGAAGAAGCGTGAAGACAGGGCGACATTTGGTGCAGCAGTAAGTGACAAAGCGCAGGGGCTAGCTTTGTCTAGAACCGTGTGGTTAGGTCGGAGCCGACTCGCCGGACGGAAGGGCTCCCAAACCCCCCTGATGCAAGGCCGCCGCTACCCCACACCGGTTACCACCCGGAGCGGCGATCCCACATCAGGATTATGCGCAACATGTGGGGCAGCCTCCTGGGGTGGTTGGCCCCAGGCGGGCCACATGACTGTGTTGCGGGCGGCCGCGGCAACGCCGTTGCTAAGGGTCTCCCTGGCCGGCGAATCGACCCACACCACCCACACTAGACTCCGTTTCGCCCCCACTGGTCCCATGCCTGCTGCACCATATATCGCCCCGGGCCCGGCGGTGCAGCTGCTGAACCCCTAACGCAACCCAGCCTGGGCTGGGTTACTTGGGGGGCTTTAGCACAGCTGCACGCTGGTACCCCCCCGGACCAACACTGTTGTACCACCTGACACCCACGTAGGGGCCGAAGCCACTCCATAGGTACCGTAAATTAACGAGCCTCGTCCGTTTATCAGCAGGTGCGCCACTAGCAGGTGAGGTCGCTGGGGCCCTAAAGATGTTGGTAGAGCCCCTTTGCACCCTGATTTTATGAGAGGTTTCACTTTTACCAACTCCGAAGAGGCAGTGATAGCGTTCAATCAGCACGTAGAAAACATGCCTTCAGATCTGTGGTCCTCCTGTTTTAAAAAATGTTTCGATAGCATGAAAAAATGTTTAAAATGTAAAGGAGAGTATTTTGAAAAGCAATAAACATAATATTTTGGTTTTAACATGTTGTTTTTTTAAGTTACGCAAAACTTATAGTGTGGCCTACGTATAACACTCAGAGTATCGTCTGAAGGTCGATCATTTCGTGGAGCGGTTGAGTTTGGTGTGAGTGCTTTAGATCATACACCCTTGTAACTCAAGTGACCTCTATGTAGTTAGACTGCTAACGGACCCTATTAAAAGCACAACTTTTCGGTTTTCTGGGTTTGTTCATCTCATTCGTAATGATTTGCTGACTTTACTTACCTCGTACCTATATTTAATATTGATTTGGGTAGCTATCTATTATAAGAAAAACAAAACTAATCATCTTTTTGTTATTTTTTCTTTAAAAGAAAATACATTCCGTCTATTACGACGAGGTTCTAGCGTTTCAACTATAGTAATGACACCACCTACATTGGTTTTTGTTCTGGATTTTCTATTACCTGCCTTGTCCGTTTTCTCATTATTCTTCACTTTTTCAGTATTGTTCTTGTCACTATTCCAGATGTATAGTTGTGGATCTGGTGAGTCATTATATCCAACAAAATTAGCATAACTTTCCTGACCAATCTTAGCATAAGCAGTTGCTACTTCCTTTATCATAGTCTCACTTTTCTTTGATATTTCTTGATTGTATATGGCTACAGGTCCAAAATTGGGGTGCATACCTAGTCTGGGTAAACTTGGATCTTTTTCGACGTCTTTCTTCAACTGTTCTAGCATTTTTTCGTATGGCGTTAAAGTCCTTCGCTCGCCATAGTCAGCGGTTCCAATATCATAGGATGGGTAATCTTCGTTAGGGCTATTTGCAACATTACGAGTATAAGGTGCGTAATCTAGAGAGGGATACATGTCTTCATAAGGACCACGTTCTCTCATAATTCTGCTAGATCCGTGTTTAGCTATTTTTGATCGAATCAACTTCTCAAACATATTTGCACACATTTCAGGTAGATGTAATGGATGCCAATAAAATGGATCACATTCATGTATATCTTTATATCTTTCTTCAAAATCAAAGTTATCCCTGTATGTTACACCAACTATTGACGGTGAAGAAACAGATACACTGCCATGGTATATTACAACTAGCAGCATCCATTTTTTCTGTGAATAACACAATAAAATGCTCAAAGAATTGGAAAAGGCGGCCAAGTGCGAGTCGGACTCGCGCACAAAGGGTTCCGTACCAAAACGGCAGTTTTTAGTATTTGTTGTTATAGAAGCAACAGAAATACATCATCTGTGAAAATTTCAACTTTGTAACTATCACAGTTCATGAGATATATCGCAAGATAGACGGACGGACGGACAGCGAAGTCTCACGAATAGGATTCCCGTTTTACCCTTTGGGTACCGAACCTTAAAAACGAAACAGGTTTGATTTTACAAGGATAGTCTTAAGACTAGATATAAATCTAATACTTTCAACATTGGTACTTAGACGACGGGACTTTAGGGGGAAAAGTACAGTCAGTTTTACAAGATTTAGCCCTAATAAAGAACGAGTTTCAGTCAATTGGCTTAGAACTGAACCGAACCGAATAAATGTGAAATTTTTATATCTGAAAACACAGATAAATTAACAACAATCTCCAAATTCAACTGTTTGGCCCCCAACATAAAAGTTATGGACAAAACTTCTTTACGCCTCCTAGGGTCCCCGATTTTAGAAGATGGCTTTTCCACTTTTATCGGTGAAAAATTCAAAATTTTGATCAGGTTATTGATAGTCCATGTAATATCAGTATTCATTCAGCTTTCATTATTCTTCGTTTTTGTCTTTTCGTACCCAAATTTACACATGCCCTCCGTTCAGGACAATTTTGGAAAAATTTAGAAATTTTGGGCAAACTAGACAACTTAATACAAAATTCTTTGTGTAAAATTTTAAATGTAAATATTAATGACCGAGCCTGGGTCCAAGCGTCTCTTCCAGTTCGCTTGGGCGGGCTAGGTAATCGTAGAGTTACAGATGTCAGTCTGCCAGCATTTCTGTCGTCGGTCCATAGCACCGAAGAATTAGTCAGGAAAATTTTGTCAAATACACTGATTGATTCCGAGGTGCGATGCAAGACCGAGGCCATAAATGCTTGGAGGATGTCTTGCCCCGACACTGACCTGCCCTCACGCCTAGGCTCACAGCGACTGTGGGATTCACCGCTCTGTAAATTGAGAATTAATACACTAATTGACACTTCTGTCAATATTTCAGAGCGTGCACGTCTACTAGCTGTTGGAGAATGGGAGTCAGGGTTATGGATCCAGGCGCTCCCATCGCCCAACATCGGTACAATGTTGGACGACACAACCTTCCGCATTGCCACTTGCCTTCGGCTGGGTACACCTTGTGTATCCCCGCATCATTGCACCTGTGGAGTAGCCGTCGATAATCTGGGACACCATGGCCTTGTTGTAGCAGAAGCGCAGGTCGTATACCTCGGCATGCTATTCTAAACGACATAATTCGTAGGGTTCTTTCCACCGCAGGTCTTCCGGCCGTACGTGAACCAAATGGTTTAGCACGAAGCGATGGAAAGAGACCGGACGGTATGTCGTTGCTACCGTGGAAGATGGGAAGGCCTTTTGTGTGGGACGCTACATGCGTTGACACCTTAGCACCTTCACACCTTCCAAGCACATCCGGATGTGCCGGCGCTGCTGCTGCATCGGCTGAAGGCTTTAAACGGCGTAAATATGCTAACCTAGCAGGTGATTACATATTTGAGCCGTTTGGGGTTGAGACACTGGGGTCATGGGGTCCGAGTGCTCGCCGCCTTTATAGAGACATTGCTAAACGCCTAATCGATGCTTCTCAGGACCAGAAGGCTGGCTATTTTCTGGCCCAAAGAATAAGTATCGCCATCCAACGTGGCAACACAGCCAGCATTCTGGGAACCTTCCCAGTCGGCAATGACGCGGAGGATTTTTTAAACGATATTTTGTAATGTAAATATTTTTAGTCTATAATTATGTTTATTTTGTATATTGTAATTCTTATTGTAAATAAATTCATGTCCCAATACTATAATGACAGACGTCGATTAAGTCTTTATGATATTTTTTCATCTGAGACGTTTTATTTATTTGGGTTGAAGCGTCATAATACGTGTCTACTTAGGAATTTTATTTTTTTAGAAATATTCTCACGTTGTCATAATCGTGGACTTTTATTTGACTAAATTCAGAGTCATAAGTTAATCTGCAACTAAGATACAGTGGTTTTAATAAATGCCCCAAAGCTCGTTTACTAGACACGTGGATTCACGGCAAAACCCACACAAAAACACAGAAAAATTTAAATGGGCGTAAGAATTTATACGAGTATCATTATGCTACGAGTATGACTGTATGTATGACACACTGGTCAGTTAATATTAACTGACCAGTGTGTTATGCGTACAAGTGATTTATTGAAAGTTTACGAAATATTATTTTGCAAATCTTAATCATACTCTGATGGAATATTCATATTAATTTACATAGCTATTTACGTAACTATTTACATAGCTAGTACTTTACATACTTATACATATTATATTACGTCTATAAACCTACATAATATATAACTTACCTATAATAAATAAATGTCTGAACAAATATAAATAAATGTCTGAACAAATATATATTATTTCATAATCATAATCATAATCATATTATACATAGAAAATACCCAAACTCCGAAACAAACATTTGTGGATCGCACACATAATTTGATTCGACCCGGAATCGAACCCGGGACTTTAGGGGTGGCAGTCGCATACTCATACCACTGCGCCAACGAGGCCGTCAATTAAAAAAACAATTTAAAAAAAGTATATCCGAATTAATGCAATGGATATTCCAATAATTATGTTTATTTGTATGTACTTACAATATATTCAAAATATCGTGTAAAAACTATACAATATTATTATCGTATGTGTCTCACCAACTTTGATAGCTATAGAACTCAACAACCTAATAATAAATTTTATACCATTGCCCCTCGAAAAAGTGAACTTTATTCATCGATAACAGTGAATAAAACGCTCATTTCTCACACACAAGTGATTAATGAGATTTGAATTTGGAACGAGCTTCAATAGACGAATTAAGTATACTACAAAAAAAAAAAAAAGCTGAACGTAGTTACGCTACTGGCAGACTGAATGAAGTCATACCATTGTCAAAAAAAAACAATTTTAGATCGTAGTGTTTCATTGGAAAATTTAAAATAATTAATAAAATGAGTTCTTCCAGTGATGAAAATGAGTCGCTTACTCCGGAATCATTTCGTTTGAAAGCAGCAATTATCTATCAGACAATGTAGGTGTTGGAAACCTTTAACTTATTTTCTCGCAGTCAATGGTATAAAGTAGAGTAGACTACTCGTGAAAAAAAAAAATTTATCTCGTTCCTTGTATCCCTCGCACTCGAATTAAATTTACTTTTTTTTACTTGTTGTATCTCTACTATTCATTACCGGTTATTTCTATTTAGAATAATTTAATGAGAGGTAACCGTGAAGAAATAATTAGACTTGATATTTTTAAACACTATTTTTGTCACTATAATAAACTTTTGGTCTTTGATGTTATTATTATATTATAAGCAACCTCATTAGGGAATCATTATAATATTAGTGTTGGCGTGTGTCTAGACTCACCTTCATTATTCGAAATGTTCAAATTTGAACTGTCAACTTCTTTCGTTCAGTCTTTATTGGCACCTATTTAACGCATAGTTCTTATTTTTTTTCGTTTTGTGTACGTAATTATGTATTGTTATAGCAATGAGCACCTGCAGTGTTTGTTATACAACTGTACTACTCGTATACCAATTTACATCGGTTCTAAAACTACGCAATATGCATAGAGCTAACACGGGTTGAACGGTACACCGCAGGGACCATATTCGTTGCTCATTACTCTATGGCAATATGGAACCTCTTTATTGTTAGATTAATTTTGTAGTATTTATACTTTAGTGAATAAAAATAAGTATCTCATCGCTAACACATTTTCTGTAGAAGATTTAATTTAGTAGACGAAATTTTCATTTTGGAAAGTGTCTGGTTATGGGTGTGGTATTATAGGTTGGTTATTAGCTAATAATAAATACAAACTTTTATTGGTATCAAAGATAATATTAAGTAGCTATACACGATTCTAGAAGATGGGCTCGTGGTCTAGTGGTCAACAATGGTAGGTGGTGGTAGACAATGTTAACACATTGCAAAGGTTAAGTAAAATCGACTCAGGCCGGTCTTAGGATGGGTGACCATTTCTCAAGACACTGAGACCCCTCCGTGCCTCGGAGAGCACGTTAAGCCGTCGGTCCCGGTTGTCATACAAACATCAATGGCAGTCGTTAGGGGTAGTTGGAGCCCTAAATCAAAAATCCGACCGGTCAAACTACAGAACTTCGATATCGCCCATGGGTTGTGAAGGTCAGATGGCAGTCGCTTCACGGAAAATATCTAAGTTCAGCCGAATCGTAGTTAGACTGGAAAGCCGACCTCAACTGAGTTGGGAAAAGGCGGAATGATGACACGATTCTAGAAGATAACCATGACGTTGCCAGATAAATTCCGCTCCTCTTGGTTAATACATCAATACAGACTTATAATATACATTTACTAAAAATATTTACATTTCAAAATATCGTTTAAAAAATCCTCCGCGTCATTGCCAACTGGGAAGGTTCCCAGAATGCTGGCTGTGTTGCCACGTGTGATGGCGATACTTATTCTTTGGGCCAGAAAATAGCCAGCCTTCTGGTCCTGAGAGGCATCGATTAAGCGTTTAGCAATGTCTCTATATATAAATTCGACGAGCACTCGGACCCCATGACCCCAGTGTCTCAACCCCAAACGGCTCAAATATGTAATCACCTGCTAGGTTAGCATATTTACGCCGTTTGAGGCCTTCAGCCGATGCAGCAGCAGCGCCGGCACATCCGGATGTGCTTGGAAGGTGTGAAGGTGCTAAGGTGTCAACGCATGTAGCGTCCCACACCAAAGGCCTTCCCATCTTCCACGGTAGCAACGACATAACGTCCGGGCTCTTTCCATAGCTTCGTGCTAAACCATTTGGTTCACGTACGGCCGGAAGACCTGCGGTGGAAAGAGCCCTACGAATTATGTCATTTAGAATAGCGTGCCGAGGTATACGATCTGCGCTTCTGCTACAAAAAAGGCCATGGCGTCCCAGATTATCGACGGCTACTCCACAGGTGCAATGATGCGGAGATACACAAGATACACCAGCCGAAGGCAAGTGGCAATGCGGAAGGTTGTGTCGTCCAACATTGTACCGATGTTGGGCGATGGGAGCGCCTGGATCCATAACCCTGACTCCCATTCTCCAACAGCTAGCAGGCGTGCTCTGAAATATTGACAGAAGTGTCAATATTTCATTTGGGTTCAGTTCTAAGCCAATTGACTGAAACTCGTTTTTTATGAGAGCTAAATCTTGTAAAACTGTCTCTACTTTTCCCCCTAAAGTCCCGTCATCTAGGTACCAAATGTTGAATTTTGATTTTATTTTTTGAATGATTGGGTTAATGGCCAAACTGAAGATGAACCCAACGGATCACCTTGCTGACATCCAACGGCTGAATTCAAAATGTGGTCTTTACAAATTTATTTTGTTGGCTGACTATAGAATTGCCAAAGAAAGTTAAAAAGTTTGGGGGTTTCTAATTTAGCCAGATTTATTAATTTATTAATTTTTATAATTATTTATTAATTCTAAATTTTAATTTCTTTTTTTTTAATTTTGCGGCCCAAGGCCGCGGCCGCTGTAACGTCTGTTGCCGGGCGTCTCTGGTTCACACGCAGGAGGTATTTTCAGTGGCGCCCGGCCCGATGATTGGGTACTTACTTTACTATTATGTTTGAGCGATTTGCATTGACGTTGATGAAAATATAACGGACTATATTATACCTAGTTGCTGCTGATACCTTTGTTTACCACCTACTTTGTTTAGAATTGGGAGTACAATATATCATACCTATGTGTTATTCCAGAATGTAGGTATACTCGAACCTGTGACGATTATTTCTACTTTAGCGCTCAGGAAGTTTCGGTTTAAATCATGAACGTTCGTGTTATATCACATGATGATGATGATGTCCTCCAAGACGTATCCGTAGACGGCGACACCCTGTCAGTCGGAATTCTGCTTCCTGTTATGAGCCCGGATATGACTTGCAAAACCAAATTTAGTTTAACCAATTTAGGCCCAGCGAACGGAGTGGCGTAGGGCCGTCCGGGAAGGAATCGATAACTTCGAAAGTCGTCGCATTTCAGGGCTGGAGACCAGGCGTCCAATCCGAAAGTGTCGACCTAAGCCCACCAACACCTACACTTACAATGTTCGGGGAGAACTTCACTGTGCACTCTGTGACCGCACTTTCTATAGCACATCAGTACGTATAAAATCCTAGGATTAACGACACTTTCGCCCAGAAAGTTTTCAATCATGCCAATAAAGGCAACGAATTTTTTTATCTAAGAAGAGAAGTTGGATGTGTTTAGTGACAGATGTATTATCAATATCTCTAATTTAGACAGTAAAAGCACAGTGCAAGTGATTGAGACTGAATAGTTTCATTATAAATTTTACAATATTATGAGTACCTACCCTACTTATTGTAAAAAGCACCTAATGTTGTTTGTAGTTCTGATCTTCCTCGATAATTATCGAGAATTGTCGAGTGCTACAGTGAAGATAATCGAACTGTAGGTATCTCCGACAAACATTCCGCGAACGGTAATAAGCTCGCCTCCTATTACGTGGGACTGGCGAAATGTGGGCGTCACAATCGTCTCTGTCTGTCCCTTCGATACACGTCGTGATTTTGTGTATGTCACAAAGGTATAGCCAATTCAATAAAAACAAGTGTATTTATGTATCCCAAGTGGGTCGCTTTATTGTGAATCGTTATTGTGATTTGTGATGGTTGTCGCAACAATACGGCAACAGCCACATGAGAGTGGCATGGGAAGAGATTGTAGATAACCATATAGCAGAAAATGTCGATCGTGTAACCCAATTACCCATGTCAAACGACTTCGTGATGCCTCCCCGAATATTTATTAGTGACGAAGAAGTGACGGTAATTGAAGTCTAATACCAGTTCTTTACGTTAATTTTCGTATTCCTCCATACATCTTACTCAGTTCCCTGACGTTACCACAAGGGGCGCTGGTGTGAAATGTATGGAGAAAACGATAACTTATTTTGAGCAAATTAGCGTATTGAACTGGTACTAGACACACTGGTGTGAGCTCAACGTCGTCTTCGTGAAGTGCGGGTTTGTTCAACTACCGTCACTTTACGAAGACGTATGTCAGGGAACTGAGTAAGATGTATGGAGGAATACGAAAACGTATTTCGAGCAAATTAAAGTAAAGAACTGGTACTAGATACTCTGGTTAACCCGTGAACACGATTCTTGTTACAGGGTCGAAACGTCGGAAAATAAAGAGGTATGTATTTCTCAATAATCGCGTAAAGCCTAGTTCGGATTAGGCTAATAATTTAATAGAGTAGCGATTAATTTAGTAGCTAAATATGTGCGAACAATAAAAAATGATTTAGTCGAGTCGATCCATTTTACTCTATTTTTTCAGGCGAGTAGCGCCTCCCACCACGCATCCGTGCTCACTGGTTCACCGGCTAAACAAGTCCGAACCTGTTGATTAGTCGAGTTCATTAGTAGCCGACTGGCCGCAAAAATGTCGTTTCGCAGGATTGAAGAAACAACTTTTAAATTTGTTTCCAAATATTTAGAACATGATTGCTTGTGGAATATTAAGTCCCGGTATTATAATATTAAACAAATGAAACAAGCCGCATACGATTAGCTTAATCAGTTTATTCACTCTATTGCGTTGCAGTCCGTTCATCTTGCACAACACCACTTGTGTACTGTACTAAACCGTTATGCGAACGATTTCTGTGTAGTAGCGAGTAGTTTAGCCTCTAAATTACACGCTACTCTACTAAATTACTAAAGCAGTGCGAACTAGGCTCAAAAGACCTGCTTGTCTCAAGTTTATAACTTTATAAATTAACACATTTTTTTCGATATTGCATTGATTAATGAGAAACTCTTCCGAGTTGCATGGTATAAGGATTGTTCAGTGTTTATTGTTCTCTATTAAAAGTGCAGACTATACCTACTACCCATACAGGTAAAAACTAGAAATAGGTACTATGCCTGATATTGTTATCAGGCAATGTGATGTACGGGCAGTGCTGCGGTCACTCGACACGCGGAAAGCCAGTGGCCCTGACGGCATTCCGGCGGTGGTGCTACGAAAATGTGCTGCTGAGTTGTCTCCAGTATTAACGCGTCTGTACCGCCTGTCATACTCTACAGGCCTCGTGCCGGAGGCCTGGAAGGAGGCGAACGTACAACCGATCCCCAAGAAAGGGGATCGATCCGATCCAGGCAACTATCGACCCATAGCTGTCACCTCAGTCATTTGCAAGGTGCTCGAGCTTCTTATTAATAAGCAGCTCATGCGATACCTGGAGGATCACTCGCTAATCAATGATCGGCAATATGGCTTCAGGCCAAAACGATCAACGGGTGACCTCCTGGCATTCGTCACGCATGTATGGGGTGAGGCTATGAAAAAGTTCGGCGAGTCCTTGGCTATTAGCCTGGACATCGCCAAAGCTTTCGATAGGGTCTGGCATGCTTCGCTCCTTTCCAAGCTTCCGGCATATGGTCTACCTCCTCAACTGTACAGCTGGATTGCCAGTTTTTTAAACGAGCGCCGAGTGCGGGTCCTCTGCGATGGCCAGGCTTCTCGCTTCTTGCAAATGAATGCCGGGGTACCGCAGGGGTCCGTACTGTCACCAACTCTCTTTCTTCTGCATATCAATGATATGCTTTCCCTCGGGAACATTCATTGCTATGCAGATGACAGTACATTGCACGGGAGTTACTCGGTTCGTCCGACGGCGGGGCGTCTGTGATAGAGGAGGAGAGACGACATCTCGTGGGTGATCTCGACCGAAACCTCGACAGTATCTCCCAATGGGGTGCCGAGAACTTGGTCGAGTTCAATGCCCACAAAACACAGGCGTGTGCATTTACAGCGAAAAAATCCCCGTTCCTTCCCCTACCCACTCTTCAGAATGCAATATTACCAATGAAGGACAATCTAGACATCCTTGGCATAGACGTTCGTCGAGAGCTCAATAACACAAAATACATTGAGAGATGTATTGGGCTAGCTTCGCGGAAACTAGGAATACTGAACAAGGTAAAGCGATTCTTTACACCGCACCAGAGGTGTCTGCTGTACAAAACGCAGATTAGACCCTGCGTTGAATACTGCTCTCACCTCTGGGACGGCTCCGCGAAGTATTTGCTGGACGCACTCGACGCTATGCAGCGACGCGCTGTTCGCATTATAGACTGTCCGGAGGTAACGGGAAGCCTTGAGCCGCTAGCCCAGCGCCGAACAATTGCTTCCTTGGCCGCGTTCTACCGTATTTACCACGGTGAGTGTTCTGAAGAGCTCTTCAACCTGATCCCACCCTCTCCCTTCCGATCCCGAACAACGCGTGCCTTATTGCTCCTTGACGACGTTGATGTCACCCTCATACCGTGGAAACCGTCTTCGCGAGAACCGAGCGTTTTAAACGATCGTTTCTCTGCCGAACGATGGTGGCTTGGAACGCCCTGCCTGCGCACGTGTTTCCTCCAACATATAACCCTGGGCTCTTTAAGCGAAGCGTGAAGAGGCACATTACTGGGTCGTCAAGTTGAGGGCCACTCTCTATAGTATTCCTGTGTACTGTGAGAGTCGCCCTCAATTGCCAGACGTCGCCTCAGCTTACCATCAGGCGGGTGGCGTCAATTTGTCGACCTAAATATAAAAAAAGAAAAAAAAAAAAAACCTACATGAAAATACTACAATTAAGTAAAAGAGAATAAAATTTATTTTTTAATTATACATTATCACTATTTAAATTAATTGACTAATATAAATTGTCTGAGATTATTTAAATGTGATTTAACTGATACTCTTCATTCACTATAACTATGTCAATATATAAATAACATCCTTAATTAATAAACTTATGTAATGCACGGATTACCTGAAGGCTTTCACATTATATACAAATACAAACTCCTAAAATTATTATACCTAGCTTATACATTAACAAAAACGTGTAAACAAACTTAAGTTACTTAACACTAATTAAGTGCACAATGCCACATGAGATAATAGACTTCAGTAGATGTCTGACTTTATGTATGTAAATCCTATAATAAATTACCATCTAACTATATCTACTTATTAACGTACTGTCCCTAATTACTATAAAAATATATATCTAATGGAATGTATATGTATGGACGGATCCTTACAGATCCAAAATGTAGGTTATAGTATTATTAAGTACTTACCTTAATAAACTAATTTTTAAACAATTACGATTTTCACTCCTAACTGATATCTTATTGGTCCCAACATTTTGGTTGGATTGAACCGTAATTATTGCTCCTTGACGACGTTTTGGCTGTAAGGAGTCCTTGTACTTCTTACAACCAAAACGTCGTCAAGGAGCAATAAGGTATCAGCTTTAAGGTGCCATACCGATCTAATCTGTGCAGCAGGCAACGCATAGAAACAGCGAAGTCAGAGTCGACTGTCATTGTCATTGGATAAGCGGTGACACTGACAATCGACGATCGGCAGCCCGTCCTGCCGGTGCCGCGTTCGGAAGGATTTCGACGAAAATCCATACAAATGAATTAATTACATAGAGGACCGTCGAGAGTCGTGCAGCTGCTATCGGCATGCTTTTGTTTTTTGTGCTACCTGCATTTGCTGCATGCATGCGGTGCCTGCTGCCTCGACCGAATGGCACATTTAATATTTAGAATTTTAATAAATTTAAAAAAACATAACTAACTCTTAAATACTTAAGACCTATGTGATGTAGATTTATGAAAGTGCAATAATATTATTGTATAAAACATGTACCGAGATTGCTTTTCAAACCAAAATGCAATATAGGTACCCATTACGTTTCGCGTTTAAGTCAGGTTGAGCAGCGTAACCACTTTTACAACATTCAGTTACCTTCACATCAAATCGAAATCATAGTAGAAAAAGAAGTTATCATGAAAAATAAATAAACCTGCCTGTGACGTTTGGTGTAACCTAGTCGAAATATCAGGCAATAAAAAGTAATTATATCTACGGCTAAGTAATTATATCTAATTATATTCCCGTGTTAAAGTTAATTTTGGATAGATGAACCGTTGATTAGAGCATTTTTTTCCATTCAACGTTTCAAACTCGAGCTCACTTAATATTTCATCCACTCCAAACATGATTCCGAAGAAGAGTCTGTAATTCTCATATTTCATTACCCTCAATTTTCCTGCCAATATGTACCTATAAGCAAATAAAACAGCGTTGTTTGAAATAATTTTAGAATATGAAACTGCAAAAACGATGGACAACGACTACATATTGTGAAATTACTTGTAAATCGTAAATTAATATATGAGACACATAATTAAGAGAGATAAATGACAAACGATACTAATGTTATTAAATATTATTCTTCAACAACAACAAATTACTATTTTTCTATTTATTTGTTCAGTATGTAACACGATACCCATAGTCCATTCGTTAGGTACCTAATTAAGTAAACGTACACAAAGAAAATTGCGGTTGACGTGCTTTTGACACTGTCATGGGTGACACCTGAAAACCCGACTAACTGAAATGTCGGTCAAATGTGTCGTCGAGCGATCGAGCAGTATTACACTAGGTCGCCGAAGTCGCGAAACGTACCGTTACGCTGCAGCATATATTTGAGCAAAGTGAGTTTAAATTCAAAATTCTGGCACCGTAATAACCTGGGTAGTTCTGTAAGCTATTGATGAGTGCAAGAAAATCCGAAATCGGCCGAGTATTCGCCGAGAAACAATTTAACATAAATCGTTTGAAAAATAATTTGAGCCACCCGTTGAGAGCTCGGCTCGCCTTCGGCTCGCTTCGCTCAATTAAAATTTAGTAGAGTTATGCCTTTTCAATGTGTCATTTAGGTGTCATTTTACGGTCTTTGTAGTAGTCACACTGCATTACTTTGTGAAATCATTACATAACTAGGTCGCCGCAGTCGCGAAACGTACCGTTACGCTGCAGCATATATTTGAGCGAAGCAAGTTTAAATTCAAAATTCTGGCATCGTAATAACCTGAGTAGTTCTGTAAGCTATTGATGAGTGCAAGAAAATCCGAAATCGGCCGAGTATTCGCCGAGAAACAATTTAACACAAATCGTTTGAAAAATAATTTGAGTCACCCGTTGAGAGCTCCGCTCGCCTTCGGCTCGCTTCGCTCAATAATATACATTTTAATATATAATATAATATAATTGTTTCATTGCTTCGGAAATCATATTTGGGCTTCATATTTTATATACAATTAATAATATATAAAACAAAACAGTAAATGAGATTTTAAGCTATAAAATTAATTATGTTGGCTAAGTCTTATTTCAACGAAAAGTGGGCATGATAAAGAACCCTTTATGTGTTGTGGTTGGTGTTTGTTTACATTAAGTTAACTACCTCAACAAATAGACTATAATCTGTTATATATGAGCAAAACATGACCAAAACTGAAAGAGGCGTAATCCCATATTGGAAAGGTGGGCTTATCAAATAAACTGATATTTTATCTCAGTTGCCTACCTTGTTACGGCCAACATTGGTGACTGTTTACGATCTCTAATATAATACTTAGATTTCTTTTTAAGATTTAATTTGAAAACCTCACATAAAATTGCCCTATTAAGCCCGTTTTATATTTAATACATTAATGAAAGTAACTACCTACTTGTTGAAAATGCAAAGAATTTCTATAACTATTACGACGACTATAACTTTGTAATATGTCTAGACGTAATGCATGAACGATTAAGGAGCGACGTGTTTGAAGTATAGTGAAACACGTAATTTTCAGACATTAAGTTTTATTTGAAGACATTCCAATAAGTATATGATACAAATTATTGGGACTGGTACTTTACTCTAGTACTGAGATACTGTTAAAAGCTTTTCTTATAAAGAAAAAAAATCAGATCTATCTAGCTTAGATTTACTTTACGGGGTGCATGGGTCAGATCCTCCACGCGGTGCACCCCGGGCAACGGCAGTGGCTGCAACTCTGCGGCAACATACCGTAGAGTTGCAGCTACTACGGCTAATTCTGGCCAAGGTGGGGGTCTTGTCTCCTCAGAAAATGAGGAGCACAGACCCACCACGGTGGGGGTCTTTCGAGGCCCAGGTCTCTCCGCCGACACTCTGCAGAGCAGAGTGCTGCTGTGCGGAAAAACCACCAGGGCGACGGGTCCGACATCACTGAGATCATCAGCGGTGTCGGACACGGTCTCGTAGAGACCACCGTTCGGCCGAACCCCACCTGGCAGCAGGCGGGAAGCCGGTTCTTCGGAATCGCGAGGAAGAAAACCTCGTTAAAAAATCACCAGCGGGGCGGGCGGAACGGTCTTGTGAAGACCCCCGACCGGCCCAGCCGTAATCCTGAATTGACAGGACCGGTGGCCCCACGGGGCCGCGAGGATGAACACCTCTATAAAAAATTAACCCAATCCCAAGCTCTGACACCCGGTGAGGGGATGAATCGTGCAGGGGAGCTGTCACGCCTAGGGTGTCACCCTCGTCGACGGACGCTAAACGAAAAAACAAAATGGCTTTGCAAAGTACGGATGCGAAAACTACCCAACGGGGAACTGGAGGTGAGGAATCCCTCCACGAACACCCGGCTGTGACTGATGCGGGGCTCAGGCCCGGCACCAGTCACAGCGACCCCCAACAGGTATTTGGGAGGGGTCAACAAAGCCCGATAGGCCAGGGGGTGTGCCTCAAAACCACCCCCAAAACCGACGCGGAGGTCGCGTCGACCGCTGCTGGGACGGACGTCGTTCCCAGCTGTAAGGAGACGCAGGGTTCCTCTTTTTGGAAGACGCCCGGAAAGAGGACCCTGGAGAAGAAGACGCCGAAGGCGGGCCCGTCCCGCGACCGGAGCACTAGTGCTTCCGGGCGGACCCGATCTAGCGAGACCAGCTCCGAAGAGGGGGTGCCGCCAAAATTTATGGCGGTCACCCCGTCCGGTACATACCGGAAGACGCGGGTGAGAGGGGTGAGAAGGGTGCCAAAGCCCCCCGAGCCCCCCCCAACGGTGCCGTTCTTGCCTAGTGGCAGGGACAAGGAGGTGCCAGCCGCGCGGGAGCTCATGCTGGCTCTTACCCGGATTGCGGAAGCCATGAAGGTGGCACTAAGAACATGCCGGGTAAGATGCTGATAGTGAAGACGGCCGTGACTCACGCAACGTCTTCACTTGATGAGCTCCTAGCGCGGAGCGTCCCCGTGGAGGAGCAAAAGCATCGGGGTCAGGTGGCCAGTCTGGAGGCGGAACTTGCCGCGGCCCGGCAACAGATGGAGGCCCTGCGACAGGAGGTCGCGAACCTGACCAAGCTGGTCAAGGGGCCTCCCGGGACCCAGACTGGGCATCCCATGCCGCCTTCCCCGGCGTCTACTAGGACGGCAGCTGAGACCACCTCCAACGCGGCGCCTGGATCGCCACCACGGCCTGCGATTGCTCGGTCGCCGCCACGGCCTGCGACTCTTACCGAGGTCATGGCGGCGATCGAGAGGCGCCTCGGCGCCTCGGCGCCTCGCCTTGAGGAACGGGCGTACCACCCTGCGCTGACGCAGCCCGCGTTGTCGTACGCGGCTGTTGCCGGCGCCGGCGTTGCGCCCCGCCCTAGAGGCAGGCCTCCTAGCCGCCCCCCCCCTGCCCCCATCCGCTGTCCCAGGGCGGGAGGGATGGGAAGTAGTGGGCGCTAAAAAACAGCGTAGGAAGAACAAGAAAGCGGCCAAAGCCGTCGCGGCGAAGGCGCCGAAGAGGCCCCGTCCCCCTCGCTCCACCACTGTCGTCCTGACGGTGACGACAGTGGGTGCGGAGAAGGGTGTGGGGTACGCCGACGTCCTGAGGACTGTAAAGGCCTCAGTCGACCTGAAGGCCCTCGACATTCAGGGGTGGCTCCGGTGCAAGAACACTCGCACCGGCGCTCGCCTCCTCGAGGTCTCCGGCGCCTCCAGCGGCCCTAAAGCCGATGCCCTAGCGGCTAAGCTGCGGGAAGCCCTGGATGCAGAAGCCATCCGCGTCACCAGGCCTACCAAATGCGCCGCATTGCGCATCTCAGGTTTGGATGACGCGGCCACGACGGAGGAGGTTATTTCCGCCGTCGTGGAGGCGGGCGGCTGTCCCCATGACCAGATCAAGGCTGGAGAGATCACCTTCAGCCCCACTGGTCATGGCACGACAGTCGTCCAGTGCCCCGTCGCGGCGGCTCTTAAAATAGCGGACGGACGAAGCCTCCTTGTAGGGGGCTTCTCAAAGGCGCAGGTGCACCTCCTGCGGGCCCGGGAAACGAGATGTTTCCGTTGTATGGTGGTAGGGCACGTGGGAGTGCAGTGCACAGCGGAAGACACCGTGGGCGACCGGTGCTTCCGCTGCAGCCGGCCCGGCCATAAGGCCAATGGCTGCGAGGCCCGGCCTCGCTGTTATATATGTGAGGCGGAGGGCAAAACGGCGGACCATCGGGTCGGCAGCCGTACCTGCGCTGCCTCGAGGCCAAAGCCTCGTCCGTCCGCTGGTGGCAGCGGGGGAGCCGCTTCTACGCGGCCAAGTTCGCGGCGGGATGCTGACATGGACGTCCATTAATGTACGCCCATGTTTGCATCCTGCAGGTGAACCTGAACACTCTGCTGCGCTGCTCAGGATCTTCTGTACCAGAGCATCGCGCAGTGGTCCATTAACTTGGCCGTGGTCGCCGAGCCGTACTACGTCCACCCGGGGAGCCCGGTGGACCAGGACGGCTCGGCCTGTTGTATATTTGGGGGTTCCGCCGCGGACACCTCACGCCTTGCATTCATTGCAAGCGGCCGGGGGTGTGTTGCGGCGGAATACGAAGGGTTTGCGGTCGTGTCCGCCTACATCTCGCCGACTCTGGACGAGCCTCAGTTTGAGATATGGCTCACTGAGCTCCGACACAAGTCCGAGGTTCTGTGCTTTCACAGACCTCGGAACGGTCCACCTGAAGGTTCCAGCATAAATGTGGGAGGCGTTAGCATCGGCATCAAGCCCTCGATGAAGTACCTAGGGATCGTACTTGATAGCCGATGGAACTTCGGACCACATTTCCGAAGTTTGGTCCCTAAAGTGACGGGGGCATCAGTCGCGCTTTCGCGACTCATGCCCAACCTAAAGGGACCCAACGCCTCCTGCAGGAGACTGTACCTGGGGATCGTGCGGAGTATGGCCCTATACGGGGCTCCCGTATGGGCGGCGCGGTTGACGGCCAACAACTTAACGCTCCTTAATAGACCGTTGAGGACCTTGGCCGTCAAAACAATAAGAGGGTACCGCACGATCTCCGGAGAGGCTGCATGTCTCCTAGCCGGGACCCCTCCATGGGACCTGGAAGCGAGAGCCCTTGCGTCATTGTTCCAATGGCGCAAGGAGGCGCTGGAGCGGGACCACAGGCCTACGTCTCGAGAAATCGAGGACCGGCGGTCCCAACTCCACCAGGATCTCATGGAGTCATGGAGGGTGCGACTTGAGCAACCCAGATGGGGTGGCACCATCATCGCGGCGGTGAGTGAGACCGATCATGGACGATTGGCTGCAGAGGCAGCATGGTGACCTCACATATCGTGGGACGCAGATCGTTACCGGGCATGGATGCTTCGGTTGCTATCTGTTTCGCATCCATCGTGAGGTCACACCCCGGTGTCAACATTGCGAGGTTTCCGGCGACGACACCGCACTCCACACGTTGGTGGAGTGCTCAGCGTGGGCGAGTCAGCGCCGGGACCTCGTAGTGGGTCTGGGCGTGGATACCCTCTCGCTGGGGACCATGCTTCAAGCCATGGTATCCAGCGGGAGTAGGTGGAACGCGGCCGTGTCCTTCTGCGAGCAAGTCATGCTCGCGAAGGAGGCAACCGAGAGGGAGAAGGAGCGTACCCTTCCCGAGTTCCGTAGTCAGCGGCGAGGGCGCCGCAGACTCATCTACGCCCAAGACCATCGACCTCCATGATCCTGAGCCTGAGGACGGCGGGATCGCCACCCACCGTCCTTACAGAAGCAGGCTAGAAGGGTTGCGTGCTGCGGGGCCTCTGCCCCATAGCACGCAACCAGATTCACTCACTGACGCGGGATAAAACCCTACCCCAACGACGCGGGATTCTCATCCCGACCTAACCCCCGCAGAGACCACAGAGGTGGTCAAAGTCCGCCGGGCGCCACTGGAAATGCGTTCTGCTTGTAACCAGAGACGCCCGGCAACGGACGTTAGAGCGGCCGCGGCCCAAGGCCGCGGAATTAAAAAAAAAAATAAAAAAAAGATTTACTTTACTGACTACGTGATTGTATTGCAATTAAAACTAGTTCTACAATCTTATAATTATGATTAATACATAAACTATTAATTAGGCGACTTACGCCACTTAGGTACTACTCAAGAAGGCCCATAATGGAATGCTCAAAATTAACTAAAAGTAACCTAAAATCTCTCTAAAGTTAAAGAATTCCTATTTAATTACATTCTCATACTTATAAACCATAACTGTATTGCTTAGCGAATGTATTTCGCTTTGTTATTTTATTTTGTTGTTATTTTATTTTTATAAAAATGCATGGTCACCCTAATCTGCCGTTGTTAGCCACTCCTACAATACAAATTGTAACACAATGTAAACAAAACATTATTAAAAAGAAAATGGATAATCTACCTGAGTTTCTTGCTGGTATCTTGTCAGGAGAACCAACTTACCGAACCAGCGAAAGAATAATTTTCAAATGGTTATTTATGTAATTAATTTAGTATTTTTATAATAGTGCTTGACATAAAATTGTAAAATTTGGACATTCATAATAATATGTGCTCTTTATGTGCCTAAACTGAATAAATGATCAATTTCATCATTCTTTGATTCATACTTCTCGCTAATGAAAAAGAGGAGTTCGCGCGCGGACCGCGGCCAAGTACATATTTTCTGCCTCACTCTTTCCCATAGTTGTGAGAAGTGGATGTGTGTGACGCCAATAGTCCGATGCGAACGCCTTTTTAAATTTGAAGCGGTACAAAATTCAACAATGAGTCGCTCTTACAAAATATCGTTTTGTCCAGGACAAATGAGGTGCCTCTTGTAAGTCCTACTCAACACTTTTACTCACCAAATTTTTACTCATATTTATGATTAGGAGAATATAATCTGCCAGGTTGCCTATAAAAATGTGGCCGCTAGTATTTTTAATTAAATTATTGTTAATTGATTTTTCGGAAAAAAATTCATACACTTGTTTTTTAAATAAAATATCGTCCACTTCACGGAAATATACCTATTTAAAGACTCTGAAAAATCACGGTTGCCGTTGCTCACTTGACCGCACCTCTTCGCAGCCAGGTGTAAGTTCTCAACTGAACAGCTGCGACATTTTTATTCTAACATAAATACCACGCTGTTTTGGAGTTCGTAATACACAAGGCTATATATATTGTAGTTAAATATGTGCATCTAAAAATTATCAAATTAATTTATGTAAAATAAAATTTACCAAGATGAAGGCGTGTTTTCTGTGTGACAATAGATGTACTGTACTTGACTTTGATAATGCATCATTCAAAAAGTGTTCGCTAATGTTATTATTTCGTACAACATTTCGTCGAACACTAGCATTCGACGCATGCGCAATGGCTTAAAAGCGTCGTACAGCTGGCAATTGCTATCATCGTCTGACTAATGATGTTACGCGCTAACTCTTTTTCACTCTACCTTAAATATTTACCATCTTTAACAGCCAGCAACCCTTATTTGCGGCCAGATTTAATTAACCAACCGTATATCATAATATACAGAAAAGAATAGCTTTAATTTGATATATAAATAATAAATGTACGTTATGAACGTATAAATGCATCAAAATCATACCTGCTTACACCTCGCTGCGAAGAGGTGCGGTCAAGTGCGCAACAGCAACAGTGATTTTTCAGAGTCTTTATACATATATACCTATTGCCGTGAAGTGGACGATATTTTATTTAAAAAACAAGTGAATGACTTTTTTTTCCGAAAAATCAATTAATAATAATTTAATTAAAAATACTAGTGGCCACATTTTTATAGGCAACCTGGTAGATATACTCGTATATTCTCCTAATCATAAATATGAGTAAAATTACGTTTTTAGCAAACACTTGATGAGTGCACTAATTCTGCAGCGGGGTCTAGTACTATTATTATAAATCACGATAATAATATACAATACAGCATGAAACTAAAGTTAACAAGACCGACCAGATTCGATGCACTTTGTGCTTCTTCAGTGATGTTACTATAGTAACTCACTAGAGGGCGCTGCAGTAATGCATTTCATATTATTTACATAATAATTATTTATGCTATTTAAAAAGTTGAAAATAAAAACCAAAATTAAAAATATTGAAAACTTACGACGTCTTAAAAAGTAATTAAAAACACGTTAAACATTGACACAAGAACCGACTTCAAACTAACGGAATGGGACCAAATAATTGTCACAATGGGACCAAGTTGAAATGGGACATGTTAAGAAGCAATGAATTTAAAAAAATCAGTTCACACAATCGAAAGATATGTGGTAACAAACAAAAAAACAGTCGAATTGAGAACCTCCTCCTTTTTTGGAAGTCGGTTAAAACAGGATAAAATTATTTAAAATAATATAAATAATAGCGAAAGACCCGTTAAAATCTGTCCAGCCATCTCAGGGAATAGCCAGAACAAACAGACAGACAGAAATTTAACAATTAGTTATTTTTTAACTAAACTATCTACCTTTATAATTATGCATTTAGTGAAAAGCTGCTATAGTTAGCAGCTTTCTAGTGAAATCACAAATAGCCACTACAATTTTATTTTGGACTAGCTGTTGCCCGCAGCTCCGCCTGCGTGTTACTTTAGATCTACATAACTTTTTTATTTATGAAGCGAATTAAAACCAAACCTCAAATTCAAGTAAAAAAATCAAATCGTTTCTGAGATTAGCGTGTTCAAACATTCAGACAAACAGACAAAAGTTCTATAAACCATTGTTTTGGGTTTTATTGCGTTCATAAAACATCAGTTTCTCTATTATAATAATATCTTCTTTTATATTCTCTATTATACCATAAAAATTCATATTAAGATACGAAAATATGAAATATTATTTATTATCTACGTCGTGTGTGATAGTCCATTGAATTGTATGGCGAGCGATATTGTATCTTAAGTTAAAATATTATAGTATCTAAGCTGTGTGCAGCACCTCTTAGTGAACTCCACTGTGGGTGACGTAACCTGTTCAGAAGAGCTCTTCAATCTGATCCCACCCTCTTCCTTCCGATCCCGAACGCGTGCCGGGCAGAGATGCCACTCCCACACAGTGGATAGCATGTTTGCGAGAACCGAACGTTTTAAACGTTCGTTTCTCTGCCGAACGATAGTGGCCCGGAACGCCCTGCCTGTGCACGTATTTCCTCCCACACATAACCCTGGGTTCTTTAAGCGGAGCGTGAAGAGGCACATCCGTAGGTCGTCAAGTTGAGGGCTACTCTCCATAGTATTGTGTACTCTCACAGAGTGGCCCACAATCGCTAGACGTCGCCGCGTCGTCACGACTTACCAGGCGGGCGGCGTAAATTTGGCGAACCCATTATAAATAAAAACCTACGACAAACTTATTGTTTGCGGTTGATACAGTAATCGGGTCTAGGGATCGAACCGCAAAATTAAGTTTCTTTTTTATTGTATATACTTTTCCGGGATAAAAGTGGGGTGCACAGGATATTGAAGAATAATTATACCATGTTTCATCGTAATCGAACCGGTAGTTTTTGCATGATGCCTGAACAAACAGACAGACAGACAGACAAAAATTTTTTAAATCACATTTTTGGGTTCGGTGTCTGTCTAGTAACACCCTCTGCCATTTTTCTTTTTTGATATTTTCAATGTACAGAATTTTTACTTCTACAGATTTTTTATAAGTATAGATGATGATGAGGATGGCGGTCTAGCGACCCAGAGTCTTTACAGGGTCAGAAGGGTTGCGTGATGTGGGGTCTCAGCCCACGCACGCCATCCGTAAGAATCCATTTTTGAATATTTTTTATTTATTTATTTCTAAAACATTTACTGTGTTATCAACACAACGGTCAGAAAAACAACAGTCCGTTGTCCGGCTACCAGCTACCAGTCAGTATTAAGTTGTACACTACTTTTGACTTCAACAGATGGCACTGCTCATGTTTTTTAAATCGCAATATGGTTTCGATACGAACTTTACCATACCCAGTCGGTCGTTTGTTACTAAATTACATTTTATAAAGCTCAATACACATATTTTTGGAAGGTCTCATTGTGAGAACCTTAAAGATTAGATTGATTAGATTTGAACCTGCAGTGATGACAGGACGATTCATGTCATCACTGCCACTGCCACAGTGACGATTCATGTCATCACTGACATGTGGGAAAATGTATGAAATTTTTTTAGTAGTGATACTGAACTGTGCCGGTAGGTTCTTTGTGGGAACTGACGCATCACTGAGGCTTCACTGGTATACGTGATTTTTATTATAAAATGTATTATTGCAATACTTAGGTACTAGTTGCAGCAACGAGTCGCATATGGGTTTAAATTGGAGATTATGATAAAGTATTCACGTTCGAATAAAGTTATTATATAGCTACTATTTAACTTAAGATGTAGATAAGTATATTGTATTTAACTTTAATATATAAACATGAACAAGTTTAACTCGGATTTAATAAATGACAGCATAGCTGAGGTAGTTTTTTCATTTATTGTTTAATGTGAATGTGATCGTTAAGTAAATTGATGTTGGTGTTGGGCAACTTTATAATATTAGTTAATATTATTAGTGACAATGATTGTTTTTGTATGTTACTGGGTTCTAGCTTTTATTATAAATATTGTTAACTGGATTTATCTGATGACAAGTATACAAATACTTATTTCTTGAAAAATTCACATAAACTGTAAACCTCCTATAAAAATATAAAACACCAACAAAAGTTATAAATATGCAGCATAATATATTTTTCATCAGAATAAATCATCAAAGTTAACTTATTGCTCTTATTGCTCATATGTTTTGGAAAAGATTAAAACCCAGCAATATTAAAGCTCAATAGCAATAATAGGTATGTATACGTTACTCGTGATGTTTTTGTAATGTGAATAGCTGTTGCTTCAATTGTTTTGTTTTACCGCATATAAATTAGGTTAGCAAATTTAGTTTTATATGATCGTAAGTTTCATGGTCAAACATCTAAAAAAATATTGGGTTCATTAGTTCTACAACCTCTTATGGTGCGACCACACGGTGTCCACTAGCGTTGCCGCGAATATTTCCCTAATGACAACACGCACAACTACACGCGATGTTCACCGCGTTGATGCGTTCCTTTTACTCGCGCTTAAAACTCGACTAAATCGGGCGAGGCGAACGGTGAGTAACACGAGTTTCTTGCCATTTCCCTCGCTATTCGACAAGTGTGTGGACGCAGGGTTAACCTCATTCACATACATAACAATTTGAAAGTCTCTTAAGGGATCTATAGTACACTAACTGATCACCTGCAGTCCGCCGGCGGATATCGACCTGTTAGGTAGGACTTGAATTTGTAGCCAACTTCAACCTTATCTATTAACTGACATGACAGGCCGATATCCAACAGCGGTTGGACACGGACTGTGTCTATAGGGCGCTTCACAAAATAAAATAACAAAGCGAAATACATTCGCTAAGCAATACAGTTATGGTTTATAAGTATGAGAATGTAATTAAATAGGAATTCTTTAACTTTAGAGAGATTTTAGGTTACTTTTAGTTAATTTTGAGCATTCCATTATGGGCCTTCTTGAGTAGTACCTAAGTGGCGTAAGTCGCCTAATTAATAGTTTATGTATTAATCATAATTATAAGATTGTAGAACTAGTTTTAATTGCAATACAATCACGTAGTCAGTAAAGTAAATCTTTTTTTTATTTTTTTTTTTAATTCCGCGGCCTTGGGCCGCGGCCGCTCTAACGTCCGTTGCCGGGCGTCTCTGGTTACAAGCAGAACGCATTTCCAGTGGCGCCCGGCGGACTTTGACCACCTCTGTGGTCTCTGCGGGGGTTAGGTCGGGATAAAACCCTACCCCAACGACGCGGGATTCTCATCCCGACCTAACCCCCGCAGAGACCACAGAGGTGGTCAAAGTCCGCCGGGCGCCACTGGAAATGCGTTCTGCTTGTAACCAGAGACGCCCGGCAACGGACGTTAGAGCGGCCGCGGCCCAAGGCCGCGGAATTAAAAAAAAAAATAAAAAAAAGATTTACTTTACTGACTACGTGATTGTATTGCAATTAAAACTAGTTCTACAATCTTATAATTATGATTAATACATAAACTATTAATTAGGCGACTTACGCCACTTAGGTACTACTCAAGAAGGCCCATAATGGAATGCTCAAAATTAACTAAAAGTAACCTAAAATCTCTCTAAAGTTAAAGAATTCCTATTTAATTACATTCTCATACTTATAAACCATAACTGTATTGCTTAGCGAATGTATTTCGCTTTGTTATTTTATTTTGTGAAGCGCCCTATAGACACAGTCCGTGTCCAACCGCTGTTGGATATCGGCCTGTCATGTCAGTTAATAGATAAGGTTGAAGTTGGCTACAAATTCAAGTCCTACCTAACAGGTCGATATCCGCCGGCGGACTGCAGGTGATCAGTTAGTGTACTATAGATCCCTTAAGAGACTTTCAAATTGTTATGTATGTGAATGAGGTTAACCCTGCGTCCACACACTTGTCGAATAGCGAGGGAAATGGCAAGAAACTCGTGTTACTCACCGTTCGCCTCGCCCGATTTAGTCGAGTTTTAAGCGCGAGTAAAAGGAACGCATCAACGCGGTGAACATCGCGTGTAGTTGTGCGTGTTGTCATTAGGGAAATATTCGCGGCAACGCTAGTGGACACCGTGTGGTCGCACCATAAGAGGTTGTAGAACTAATGAACCCAATATTTTTTTAGATGTTTGACCATGAAACTTACGATCATATAAAACTAAATTTGCTAACCTAATTTATATGCGGTAAAACAAAACAATTGAAGCAACAGCTATTCACATTACAAAAACATCACGAGTAACGTATACATACCTATTATTGCTATTGAGCTTTAATATTGCTGGGTTTTAATCTTTTCCAAAACATATGAGCAATAAGAGCAATAAGTTAACTTTGATGATTTATTCTGATGAAAAATATATTATGCTGCATATTTATAACTTTTGTTGGTGTTTTATATTTTTATAGGAGGTTTACAGTTTATGTGAATTTTTCAAGAAATAAGTATTTGTATACTTGTCATCAGATAAATCCAGTTAACAATATTTATAATAAAAGCTAGAACCCAGTAACATACAAAAACAATCATTGTCACTAATAATATTAACTAATATTATAAAGTTGCCCAACACCAACATCAATTTACTTAACGATCACATTCACATTAAACAATAAATGAAAAAACTACCTCAGCTATGCTGTCATTTATTAAATCCGAGTTAAACTTGTTCATGTTTATATATTAAAGTTAAATACAATATACTTATCTACATCTTAAGTTAAATAGTAGCTATATAATAACTTTATTCGAACGTGAATACTTTATCATAATCTCCAATTTAAACCCATATGCGACTCGTTGCTGCAACTAGTACCTAAGTATTGCAATAATACATTTTATAATAAAAATCACGTATACCAGTGAAGCCTCAGTGATGCGTCAGTTCCCACAAAGAACCTACCGGCACAGTTCAGTATCACTACTAAAAAAATTTCATACATTTTCCCACATGTCAGTGATGACATGAATCGTCACTGTGGCAGTGGCAGTGATGACATGAATCGTCCTGTCATCACTGCAGGTTCAAATCTAATCAATCTAATCTTTAAGGTTCTCACAATGAGACCTTCCAAAAATATGTGTATTGAGCTTTATAAAATGTAATTTAGTAACAAACGACCGACTGGGTATGGTAAAGTTCGTATCGAAACCATATTGCGATTTAAAAAACATGAGCAGTGCCATCTGTTGAAGTCAAAAGTAGTGTACAACTTAATACTGACTGGTAGCTGGTAGCCGGACAACGGACTGTTGTTTTTCTGACCGTTGTGTTGATAACACAGTAAATGTTTTAGAAATAAATAAATAAAAAATATTCAAAAATGGATTCTTACGGATGGCGTGCGTGGGCTGAGACCCCACATCACGCAACCCTTCTGACCCTGTAAGGACTCTGGGTCGCTAGACCGCCATCCTCATCATCATCTATACTTATAAAAAATCTGTAGAAGTAAAAATTCTGTACATTGAAAATATCAAAAAAGAAAAATGGCAGAGGGTGTTACTAGACAGACACCGAACCCAAAAATGTGATTTAAAAAATTTTTGTCTGTCTGTCTGTCTGTTTGTTCAGGCATCATGCAAAAACTACCGGTTCGATTACGATGAAACATGGTATAATTATTCTTCAATATCCTGTGCACCCCACTTTTATCCCGGAAAAGTATATACAATAAAAAAGAAACTTAATTTTGCGGTTCGATCCCTAGACCCGATTACTGTATCAACCGCAAACAATAAGTTTGTCGTAGGTTTTTATTTATAATGGGTTCGCCAAATTTACGCCGCCCGCCTGGTAAGTCGTGACGACGCGGCGACGTCTAGCGATTGTGGGCCACTCTGTGAGAGTACACAATACTATGGAGAGTAGCCCTCAACTTGACGACCTACGGATGTGCCTCTTCACGCTCCGCTTAAAGAACCCAGGGTTATGTGTGGGAGGAAATACGTGCACAGGCAGGGCGTTCCGGGCCACTATCGTTCGGCAGAGAAACGAACGTTTAAAACGTTCGGTTCTCGCAAACATGCTATCCACTGTGTGGGAGTGGCATCTCTGCCCGGCACGCGTTCGGGATCGGAAGGAAGAGGGTGGGATCAGATTGAAGAGCTCTTCTGAACAGGTTACGTCACCCACAGTGGAGTTCACTAAGAGGTGCTGCACACAGCTTAGATACTATAATATTTTAACTTAAGATACAATATCGCTCGCCATACAATTCAATGGACTATCACACACGACGTAGATAATAAATAATATTTCATATTTTCGTATCTTAATATGAATTTTTATGGTATAATAGAGAATATAAAAGAAGATATTATTATAATAGAGAAACTGATGTTTTATGAACGCAATAAAACCCAAAACAATGGTTTATAGAACTTTTGTCTGTTTGTCTGAATGTTTGAACACGCTAATCTCAGAAACGATTTGATTTTTTTACTTGAATTTGAGGTTTGGTTTTAATTCGCTTCATAAATAAAAAAGTTATGTAGATCTAAAGTAACACGCAGGCGGAGCTGCGGGCAACAGCTAGTCCAAAATAAAATTGTAGTGGCTATTTGTGATTTCACTAGAAAGCTGCTAACTATAGCAGCTTTTCACTAAATGCATAATTATAAAGGTAGATAGTTTAGTTAAAAAATAACTAATTGTTAAATTTCTGTCTGTCTGTTTGTTCTGGCTATTCCCTGAGATGGCTGGACAGATTTTAACGGGTCTTTCGCTATTATTTATATTATTTTAAATAATTTTATCCTGTTTTAACCGACTTCCAAAAAAGGAGGAGGTTCTCAATTCGACTGTTTTTTTGTTTGTTACCACATATCTTTCGATTGTGTGAACTGATTTTTTTAAATTCATTGCTTCTTAACATGTCCCATTTCAACTTGGTCCCATTGTGACAATTATTTGGTCCCATTCCGTTAGTTTGAAGTCGGTTCTTGTGTCAATGTTTAACGTGTTTTTAATTACTTTTTAAGACGTCGTAAGTTTTCAATATTTTTAATTTTGGTTTTTATTTTCAACTTTTTAAATAGCATAAATAATTATTATGTAAATAATATGAAATGCATTACTGCAGCGCCCTCTAGTGAGTTACTATAGTAACATCACTGAAGAAGCACAAAGTGCATCGAATCTGGTCGGTCTTGTTAACTTTAGTTTCATGCTGTATTGTATATTATTATCGTGATTTATAATAATAGTACTAGACCCCGCTGCAGAATTAGTGCACTCATCAAGTGTTTGCTAAAAACGTAATTTTACTCATATTTATGATTAGGAGAATATACGAGTATATCTACCAGGTTGCCTATAAAAATGTGGCCACTAGTATTTTTAATTAAATTATTATTAATTGATTTTTCGGAAAAAAAAGTCATTCACTTGTTTTTTAAATAAAATATCGTCCACTTCACGGCAATAGGTATATATGTATAAAGACTCTGAAAAATCACTGTTGCTGTTGCGCACTTGACCGCACCTCTTCGCAGCGAGGTGTAAGCAGGTATGATTTTGATGCATTTATACGTTCATAACGTACATTTATTATTTATATATCAAATTAAAGCTATTCTTTTCTGTATATTATGATATACGGTTGGTTAATTAAATCTGGCCGCAAATAAGGGTTGCTGGCTGTTAAAGATGGTAAATATTTAAGGTAGAGTGAAAAAGAGTTAGCGCGTAACATCATTAGTCAGACGATGATAGCAATTGCCAGCTGTACGACGCTTTTAAGCCATTGCGCATGCGTCGAATGCTAGTGTTCGACGAAATGTTGTACGAAATAATAACATTAGCGAACACTTTTTGAATGATGCATTATCAAAGTCAAGTACAGTACATCTATTGTCACACAGAAAACACGCCTTCATCTTGGTAAATTTTATTTTACATAAATTAATTTGATAATTTTTAGATGCACATATTTAACTACAATATATATAGCCTTGTGTATTACGAACTCCAAAACAGCGTGGTATTTATGTTAGAATAAAAATGTCGCAGCTGTTCAGTTGAGAACTTACACCTGGCTGCGAAGAGGTGCGGTCAAGTGAGCAACGGCAACCGTGATTTTTCAGAGTCTTTAAATAGGTATATTTCCGTGAAGTGGACGATATTTTATTTAAAAAACAAGTGAATGAATTTTTTTCCGAAAAATCAATTAACAATAATTTAATTAAAAATACTAGCGGCCACATTTTTATAGGCAACCTGGCAGATTATATTCTCCTAATCATAAATATGAGTAAAAATTTGGTGAGTAAAAGTGTTGAGTAGGACTTACAAGAGGCACCTCATTTGTCCTGGACAAAACGATATTTTGTAAGAGCGACTCATTGTTGAATTTTGTACCGCTTCAAATTTAAAAAGGCGTTCGCATCGGACTATTGGCGTCACACACATCCACTTCTCACAACTATGGGAAAGAGTGAGGCAGAAAATATGTACTTGGCCGCGGTCCGCGCGCGAACTCCTCTTTTTCATTAGCGAGAAGTATGAATCAAAGAATGATGAAATTGATCATTTATTCAGTTTAGGCACATAAAGAGCACATATTATTATGAATGTCCAAATTTTACAATTTTATGTCAAGCACTATTATAAAAATACTAAATTAATTACATAAATAACCATTTGAAAATTATTCTTTCGCTGGTTCGGTAAGTTGGTTCTCCTGACAAGATACCAGCAAGAAACTCAGGTAGATTATCCATTTTCTTTTTAATAATGTTTTGTTTACATTGTGTTACAATTTGTATTGTAGGAGTGGCTAACAACGGCAGATTAGGGTGACCATGCATTTTTATCATTAAGATATTCGTCTATATTATAATAGCCTTTCTTCATCAAACGTTTTTTCACTACTATTTTAAACTTATTAAGAGGCATGTCAACCAGATCCTGCGGAATTTTATTAAATATTTTTATACATTTGCCTACAAACGAATTACCAACTTTATGAAGTCTAATTTTTGTCATTGCCAGTTTATTTTTATTTCTTGTATTATAATTATGGTAGTCGGATCTTTTTTTGAAGAGTTCTATGTTCTTCTATGATATTATGTCCCGTATGATATTATGTCCCATGCATAACAATGCATGAGAGAGAGGCGACGAAAACAGGTCGCGCGTACCTCTCCACTGCGATGCTTTACGTCGGTGTAGATTACATTACTGTGTCAGGATTTATTGGTTCGAATTTTAAAATTGGACATCATCTCATTATTATTATCGAATATTCTAAAGAAACTTTTGTCTGACGATAGTATTGTAAAGTATTAGGTAGGTCCATACAGTTTATGTGATCGTGATATTGTTCAAACTGTACTACCAGACGCCCGCGTTATCACCCGCGCGAATAGTTATCGGTTCCCAAATGGAAACATTAGTCAGGTACTAGCGGTCGCCCGCGTGGAAAAGATATCGGATTTCCAATTCCAACGGGAACAATCCCGGAATAAAAAATAGTAGCCTACCGACAAACAAAAGATTTAAAAATTTTTTTTTAAGTGTGTTAGTACCTACCTATAATTTGTTGATTTTGAATTTCAAACAGTCAAATTAATTTTATTTAAACATGAATAAAACTCAACTTCAACACCGATATAATAAAAGTCCACCTCTTAGTAGTGCTGTGCAACATGACATAAACTCGCCTCTTTTGAAGTTGGACGTTGTACTGGCTCAGTACAAAAATGAGGCGGTTCTTTCAAACTCTCTTGTCCTACCTAACACTGGGCCTCTTCTTCTGAAGTACAGCATTGAGCATTTATAAACTGCCGGTGCCCCGATGCCCATGTCTAATGCCATGTTTGAAGAATGTCGGTAGGAAATCTAATTTTTAAGGTCCTCACAAAAGTGAGACCTTTCAAAAATAATTTGTTTTTAACATGTGTATAGACTGCTTATTAAATGTAAATTAGTACAAACGAGCGGCTGGCTAGGGTAAATGTTCGTAACGAAACCATATTTCGACTTCAAAAATATGCGCTGTGCCATCTGTTGAAGTCAGAATAGTGTACAACTTAATACTGGCTGGTAGCTGGTAGTCGGACAAAGGACTGTGGTTCTTCTGACCGTTACGTTGATAACAGGGTAAATGTTTTGGAAATAAATAAGTAACAAAAATCTTGAGAATGGATTCTTCCGGATGGCGTCCATCACGCAACCCTTCTCACCCTGTAAAGACTGTGGGTCGCTAGACCGCCATCCTCAGCTCTAGTCATGGATTTATCCATCAGATTAAAATAAAATTGTAGTGGCTATTTGTGATTTCTAGTTAGCAGCTTTTCACTAAATGCATATAAAAGTAGATGTTTAGGTAAAAAATAACCATTTTTTAAATTTCTGTCTGTGTATGTTTGTCTGTCGTTTTGTTCTGGCTATTCCCTAAGACGGCTGGGCAGATTTTAACGGGTCTTTCACTATTATTTATATTATTTATTCCTGTTTTAACCGATTTCCAAAAATTCGACTGTATTTTTTGTTATCTTACGATTGTGTGAGTTATTCCCATTTGTCCCCGCTTCGATTGTCTCCGGGCGGTGACAAATGGGATTTTTTTTCCATTTGTCACCGCCGGGGACAAATGGGAATAGTTATTTTTTTTTCATTCCCATTTATCCCCACTTTTGCTTGGGTGCTTAGGAGTTATATTGTATTTTTATAAATCGTATTATACAGGATTACTGGTTAGGTCGACCGGAATCCTTTGGGGTGGCATAGTTTCCATCATTTCTAACATTTTTCACTAAAGAGTACCCTAGCCCAAATTAACTGTTTTCTAGTTATTGGACTTTAAATATTTTCTCAAAAATATCCAATTTTTAATCTAATCTCCTTTTTTTTGTGGCATTTGCTTGCAATTGGTTTTTCTTATTGCTGTTTTAGTATAGTAGTTTAATAGATTTATTACTCGAAATACTCAAATTACTTGTAATTCTACCAAATTCGTCATAGTGCACGATTGTTGATTGAAAAAATAAATTAATTTCTATTGTTTTTTTTATTCTTCCTTACGTATTGAAATAAAAATCTACCACAGTGATGCTGCAGATTTGCTTAAAAATTTCTACGGTTTATTAGCTTTCTAAAAAGGTATTACAAGCTGGGTTGCTATTACAATACCTGGACAAAAACTTTGATGAAAGGAAATTAGTAAACAATAACGGTACTAGTGTCAAATTTAACTTGGAATAAATAACAAAGTAAAACGTCCCAAATAAGTAAACAATTAAGTTAATTAATAAATTACAGAACATGTTCCACGTGTTGGCCTGCATTTTGTATGTATATTCGCATTCTGCGTCTTAAGCCACTTTTCACTATACTAGAGGTTAAAGTGCGTCTAATTGCACAGCTAGGTGCAGCATCAATAATTTTCAATTCACATCAAAAACATTCTATCAACATCTATACTATGAACTGACTCTAATAGGTTCCGTAACTTCCCTAATATATTAAATGTGAGGTTATGGTTCATTTTATTTCTATGATCAATTAACATAGTATTACAAAAAAATTTAAAAAACTTTGTTACCACGAATTTCGGTACTTGTTAATAATGACAAGTAATTATTAATAATGTTCGATTAACCATATTTACCTTGGTGTACCTGTAGACATGTTCATGTATCATGTACTGATGTGGCAAATGTACTTGTGATACATTAGTGCAACTGCAAAGCAAATGCGTATTCATACTGGATTAAAGATTAAAGCAAACTTTTTATTTATATTTTATAATATATTGATATAATAACAATTTATGAATTATTTGTTATTCTTACTTATGTTGTGCATGAATTGGTGAAGCATTTATTTGTAAGTTTTGTAAGAGATGCGTTCATGCTGTCTGAAGTGAATGCGCCTACGATCGGGTTACTTGGTTGGAGGTGAGTCATAATTGGTACCGCTTTCTTCGCTCACTTGCTACTAACGCCTTATAGTTTCTAAAAAAAAATAAGAATGCATAAAAACAAATAAAAAAGCGTAGGTAGTAATTAATGTAAATAATAGACTGATTAATCTGTAATAGATATTTTTTTAAATGACTAAGTTTAGAATATTATAAAGCCTTAGAATATTAAACAATAAAGAATTATTGTTTTATATAATAAGGAATTAAAACATAAATAAAAAAGTGTAGGTAGTAATTATTGTAAATAATATGTTGATCGGTACAAAATAAGAATTATTGTAAATATTAGAATCTGTGATAGATATGTTTAAAAAATAAGGAATTATTATAAATAATAAACAACATTTTTTTACAGTAAAAATTACAATATACATAATTATATACTAAAAATATTTACATCATTCTACTAATTATATACTAATAATAAACACTTTTATTTACAATAGGAATTACAATAAGAATTATAATAAAAAGATTAATCTGTGATAGCTATGTTTAGAAAGTAACTCTATAAGTTACAGAGTACCTGTAAGTGTAAGTGTAAGTACCTGTAAGTTCAATATTATAAAACCTCAATTATTATTAATATACTCATTTGTGTTGGTTAATCTGTGACACATATCTGTGATAGATATAATATGTGAAAAAAAAACTATGTAAGTAACATAATTATTTTATTACCAGTAAGTTTAGAATATGATAAAACATCAATTATTATCATTTGTGATACTAAAATAAAAATTATTGTAAATTATATATTGTGTTCTTATTTCTTATTCTTATTCTGTGATAGATATATTAGAAAATAACTACATTATACATTATATAAGTATCTAATATAGTAGCTATAAGGGTAGAAAAGGGTAGAAACGAGCTATACGAGCAATCTATAGACTCGGACCCCGTGACTCGCTGAAAGAATTATTTAAAGAAATTAATATTTTAACAGTTGCTTCTCAATATGTTTACGACAACATCTTATATGTACGGACGAACATAGATCTCTTCAAAAAAAATTCCGATAACCATAATTTTAATACAAGAAATAAAAATAAACTGGCAATGACAAAAATTAGACTACATAAAGTTGGTAATTCGTTTGTTGGCAAATGTATAAAAATTTATAATAAAATTCCTCAGGATTTGGTTGACATGCCTCTTAATAAGTTTAAAATAGTAGTTAAAAAATGTTTGATGATGAAAGGCTACTACAATGTAGACGAATATCTTAATGATAAAAATGCATGGTCACCCTAATCTTCTGTTGTTGGCCACTCGTATAATACAATAGAAACTAATTGTAACAATGTAAACAAAACAATATTAAAAAAGAAAATGGTTAATCTACCTGAGTTTCTTGCTGGTCTCTTCTCAGGAGAACCAAATTACCGAACCAGCGAAAGAATCATTTTCTAATGGTTATTTATGTACCTACTTACTTAATTTAGTATTTTTATAATATTACTTGACTAAATTGTAAAATTTTGACATTCATATGTGCTCTTTATGTGCCTAAACTGAATAAATGAAATTGATTCTTGATTCTTGATTCTTGAGAACCAGAACGTACATAGGTACTATTTTATATATAGTAATATTTAAAGGGTATAGAAGTTAGTTAATTATTTTAATTTTGACTCCAGTAAGAATACGCCCTTACTTGAAGTTGCACTAATGAAACATTTTTATTTTATGCTGTAGTATGCTGTAGTATATATAGGTACATAATACCTTCCATACATCATGCAAAAAGCTTTATGTTTGTCGTTTATAAATCTTTTTTATTATAACGTCATTAAATTTCAATTTATTCTACCAAAACTTAATTCACATCACTATTCAGTTTAGCTCTGCTGCTGCCGCAATTACGGGCGTCTAAATATATTTTTTCGCAATAATCACCACTCAATAATTTTTTTTTTGTCATTACTATTTGTCACCCCTTTATCGCTAGTGGGGATAAATGGGATAAAAATTCCCATTTGTCACCGCTGGGAACAATCAAGGCGGTGACAAATGGGAATAACCCGATTGTGTGAACCGATTTAATATTTTTTTTAATTGATTGCTTCCCAACTGGTTCCATTTCAATTTGGTCCCATTGCGACAATTATTTGGTCCCATTCCGGTAGTTTAAAGTCGGTTTTTGTTTCAAAGTTTAACGTGTTTTTAATTACTTTTTAATACGGCGTAAGGTTTTCAATATTTTAAATTTTGCTTTCATTCAACTTTTTAAATAGCATAAATAATTGTTATGTAAATAGTATTTTACTGCTTCGGTGGTGCAGTGGTATGAGTATGCGACTGCCGTCCCTGAGGTCCCAGGTTCGATTCCGGGTAGAATCAAATTTTTGTGTGATCCACAAATATTTGTTTCGGAGTTTGGGTGTCTTCTATGTAAAATATGTATGTATTTAGAAATATATAAGTATGTTTATCAGTCGTCTAGATCCCATAGCACTAGCTTATATTAGCTTAATTTGGGCTATAGATGACATTATGTGAGAATATCCAAAAATATTAAAAATATATATTAAATAAAAATTAAACGGCATTACTGCCGCGCCCTCTACCCTCTAGTGAGCTATTACAGTAACATCACTGAAGATCCCCAAAGTGCATCGAATCTGGTCGGTCGTGTTAACTTTAGTTTCTTGCTCTATTGTATATTATTATCCTGTTTTATAATTATTCTTTCTTTGCAATACAATAATAGTCTAGTAATAAACAATTACGTTTAAAAATACCGACTTCAAAAAATAAATAAACGGAACAACTTTTACCATGCCAATATTCCTAACATCTTAAACACTTCCTGAGCAATGTTGCATTAAATTAAAGTTTTATGATGTATGTATGATGCATGCCCTTCTTCTGAAGTACAGCATTGAGCATTTATAAACTGTTTGGCCCATGTCTAATGCCCTGTTTGGAGAAAATCGGTAATCTAATCTTTAAGGCACACACAAAGGTGAGACCTTCCAAAAATGTTAACATTATGCGAATAGCTTGCTGCCCATTAGATGTCATTTACTACAAACAAGCGACTGGCTAGGGTAAATATTCGTAACGAAACCATATTGCGACTTAAAAAATATGAGCAGCGCCATCTGTTGAAGTCAGAAGTAGTTTACAACTTAATACTGGCTGGTAGCCGGACAACGGACTGTTGTTCTTCTGACCGTTGCGTGGATAACAGGGTAAATGTTTTGGAAATAAATAAGTAACAAAAATCTTGAGAATGGATTCTTCCGTCGTGTCTTCCGTGGCGTCCGTGGGCTGAGACCCCACATCACGCAACCTTTCTGACCCAGTAAGGACTCTGGGTCGTTAGACCGCCATTCTCAGCTCTGGTCATGGATTTATCCATCAGATTAAAATAAAATTGTGAAAAATGTGGCTATTTGTGATTTCTAGTTAGCAGCTTTTCACTAAATGCATATAAAAGTAGATATTTAGGTAAAAAAGTAAACATTTCTTTTTATTTCTGCCTGTGTATGTTTGTCTGTCTGTTTGTTCTGGCTATTGTCTGAGACGGCTGGACAGATTTTAACAGGTCTTTCACTATTGTTTACATTATTTTATCCTGTTTTAACCGACTTCCAAAAAAGGAGGAGACACTCAATTCGAATGTTGCTTCCCAACTGATCCCATTTCAATTTGGTCTCATTCCGGTAGTTTGAAGTCGGTTTTTGTGTCAACGTTTAACGTGTTTTAATTACTGTTTAATCTTTTTAATTTTTCAATATTTTTAATTTTGGTTTCATTCAATTTTTTTAATAGCATATATAATTATTATTTAAATAGTATATAGGATATAGGATAGTATATAGGAATAAATGAATAAAAATTAAAATACATTACTGCAGCGCCCTCTAGTGAGTTACTATAGTAACATCACTGAAGAACCACAAAGTGCATCGAATCTGGTCGGTCTTGTTAACTTTAGTTTCATGCTCTATTGTATATTATTATCCTGTTTTATAATCATTCTTCCTTAGCAACGTAATTAGTTTAAAAAAAACTACGTTTAAATATCCGAATTCAAAAACTAAAAGTTATAAAATAACTTTATAAAGATTTAATTTCATTCACATCTTATCGAAACGTTATATATTATGTACAATCACCGTGCTCAGATTTGTCGAATATGTAACTCATTCGTACTGTATGATTTTACATAAGAATTTTAAAGTGAATGTGCCATTGTATACTTTGAAACGGTCTTTTGTTTAGTTCGTAAGAAGTGAACAGTTTATAAACGGCTTGAATTTACACTAGGAATACAGTATGTGAAGGAACCAAAACAATGTACCACATAACGTTGGTAAACGTCAAGGTAAGAGTCTAAAGTAAATTACCACGTTTGCAACTTCGTTTGCATGGAATATGTTTTTTTTTATCCTCTTTTGTCGTGAATTAGTAAAAGCAGTCTTGAATTTTTTGTCTATTGAGGAATTTAACAAATCAAAATTCATGAACATTAGTGCTGCCTATATAAGTTTATTTTTATAAGACAATAACAAATATCCCCTGTATACCCTGTCTTAAAAGTCGTGACGCGGAGCTGGAAATTAAAAACCATTTTGGTGGCAATCATTTGGGTCTCGGTGTCGATCGCGCTGGTTGTCTAAAAGATTAAAATTACTACTAGATTACACTAGATAAATCCCAAACGACTGGTGGCAATCCCACCAGTTTTATCTTATATTGAGACTCGAATAATTGTTGCCAACGCACAGGGTATAAGTACGTCCTCATGAATTTATTTCAAAACTGAATAAATTTTTTAAGTCTCTAGTCTCTCACTGATCATGAACGTGTATCATGGTATCACGTATACTTTTATACAGTTACGCCATTCCCGAGAATATAGACACAATGTTTAAATCATGTCTATTTTGACTTATCTGGGGAATAAGTTCCTGTATATATTTGTATATATTTAAGTAATATAGTATATAGTTCTTGTAAATATTCTGAAATAAATAAAGACTTTTCCTGTGGTATGACATATGAAGACTTTGAATTTTAACTAAAGAGTACTGAAGTGTACATTAGCAAAAAAAATACTAGCTGGAGAGAGGATATACCCGCTAAAGAGAGGTTGGCAGTAACGTTGCGGTTTTTAGCTACAGGAGAAACTTATTTCAGCCTTGGAAAACTGTTCAAAATTTCACCAAAACTCCTTTCCTCACTAATTCCCGAAGTCTGTCTAGCACTGATATCAAAACTGGCACGCTATGATAAAAACGGGTCTCCCTTGTTTGACCGAAAGGAATTTGACAAATGTTCACTTCCCAAAAATTTTTTCGCATAATTTCATTTGCCAAATTATTACTTTGCAAAAACTCTATTCAAAAAAAAATGTAACGCAAACCTAATGTTTGGGAAATTAACATTTAAACTATAACTTGTTTACCAACTAAGTAATTATCCTAATCTAAATAGTTCAGTATCGTAGGAGGCTCGTGCGTAGGAGGTCACAGTTTTAACCTAACCTAACATACCCTTTTTGTTTAAAGAAGAAATTAATTAAAGACCAAATGCCATAATGACATTATACTTGGTAATATTTTGCCAAGTAAAAATTTGACCAAATAAAACTATGCGTGTAATCATTCGAAATATTTCAATGGTACCTATAAAAAAAGGTTGTTAAAATTTGTTTGGATAGTGAAATTTTGTCAAAACCTTTTCGGCAAAACGGCAGGCACCCGATAAAAACACACCACTATTACTACAATGCCGGGAACGAACTGACGCCGCCGGCACCCCGCGCAACCCGCCGGCAGACCCCGGCGGCCATGCCGGCGGCTTCTTTGTGCGGCAAGCCGGCGGCTTTGTAAGCCGCCGCTAGCTGCTACACACAGTGCTGGCGGCAGTGCCGCCGGGCAAGCCGCGCGCCGGCCAAGCCGCTGCTAACCCGGCGGCTTTGTAAGCTGCCTAACGTAACACGCAGGCGGAGCTGTGGGCAACAGCTAGTTGTAAATAAATGTCTATTCCATCTAAACAATAGTTTAAATATCAGCATTCGCTACCTTTTTCTACACAAAAAAATAAGATAAAATCTTAATATACTTTAGAATATAATACTCTTTTGTTTCCGCAGTTACTCATCGTCATCGTTTTGCTCGACAGCACACACTGTACAATAGAGGGCATTTTTAAAGCACGTCAGCACAATGCTACAAAGCTCGGGACAGATCCTTGTAACCCACTCTATTGGTACCCACGGAACATTCCAGCGTATTGTTATTACAAGAATGTAATAACTCCCAATGAACCAAAACAACTGGAGGCTATTCCTATGCCCATACCAGTACCGCTGCCTGCACCGGTGCCACCACCTATCATTCCTTACCCTCTACCTTTTGGTGTACCTCTTGCTCCTACAAATCCAATGTTACCAGTTGCTTTACCTCCCCCAATGTATGCAACGTTTATTTCACCTTTACCGCCAGCATCTTCACTACAACCAATACCACCGCCTCAATCACCATTTGCAGGTTATTTACCACCGTACAGAATACAACGCAGGTTAAGCATGGTGCCTGGGGTACCAGGTTTGGTATCACCAGACGGTGGTATTAACATTTTACCATTCTCAGACGCCTACTCTAATCTACTAGAAAGACACAAACAGAAAATGATAAGAAAACGTTTGCAGAGGTTGTTGGATGAGTATGATAGATATCCGAGAAGAAGATCGCACAGAAACACAAGACGTATGATCACTAGAAGAGTTAACAATGATGTTAAGGAGCAAGAAAATATGATAAAACAGATATCACATGAGGAAAATTCTATGAATTCAGTACCACAGGAGGAAATTTGGACCAACTCGGTACCTCAAGAAGAAAACTGGATGGAATCAGTACCATATGAAGAGAATAGGATACCCATGAAAAGAGAGGAAAACCAGCTAAGTCCCATACTAGGAAGGTACCCAACAGCAGAGACAGAAAACACTTATAGACAAGATCAAGGCAGCAATGTACTTGCAGATATGGATCAAATGTTTCAAAAATATGATTTTCTACGCAACACTGTACTGAAATAATCTTATTTATTCATTGTACTTGGTATGAATTTTCTATTTTTGTAATTTACTAAATTTTAATAATAAATTAAATAAATTTAATTTGATTTAATAAAATTATTTGTATTCTCTCATTTCCATTATCATTATTATTTTTCATCACTTCTATTCAAAAAGTAGCGTTTTGTTCCTAGTTTGTCTAAAAAGTGGTGACGCGGAGCTGGAAAATGAAAGCCTTGGTGGCAACCATTTGAGTCTCGGTGTCGCATTCGCTGGTCGTCAATTCCAATAGTACTTTTCACGAATTGGGAGTGGTATTGAGTCTCGAATGATTGTTGCCAAAACTTTAATTTTCCAGCTTCGCATCATGACTTTTTAGACCAACTCTAAGTACCTATGCCTAAAATAGCTCTTTTTACGAGCTTTTATTTAACTTGCAATGCATGTAAGTACGTAAGTAATTTATGTTCGTTCAGGTGGAATCTTGCAACTTAATTTTGAAGCAGATTCCCTTTACCAATTGAGCTGAAATTTTGTATACACATTCGGTTTGGATAACAATACATGGTAACTCTGTGACATCATTCTAAATCCAACATGGCGGCACATACAAGATGGCGGACTAATTATATTTAATGTGCACCTACAATATGGGTATCAAATGATAAGGCTTGCTAACAGCTAACTCGAAAAAGTAAAAAACAAATTAAAAGAAAAAAAAAATTAAAAACAAGTCTTTTTTGTTTTAATTTATTGTTGAGATACTTTTTGGCGGGCAATAATGTGGTTCGAATTTGGAACATAAATCTTTCTTGGTATCCAACCAAAAAAAAATACGCGCGGATTTTTATCCTTTATACATTTCGTTTCCTTCCATAGAAGGCGATGAAAAGTAATGTTTAATAAGCCTTGAGAATATTTTTTTTTTCAGACGACGTATTTGAATTCCTCGCTACGCTTAGAATTCTACTTTAGAAACATTCGCTACGCTCAGGATTCTGTACTCTGAATTCTTTCAATTCGTTCTGGATTCAAAATGCGCTATCCACGGCAACAATACATAATATCAAAAAATCTACTATTTTAATATAGAAAAATCTACTATTTTAATATAGGTACTAGGTCTGAAAGTGACATTTTGATCAGCAATAGGTAGCAGTTTTATTGATCAAAATTCAACTTAGGTACTTACCTAGATAATTATGTACATCAAATATATTTTTATTACCTTCAATAGTTAAAAATTTTAGGACTCCATTTTTCCGTTTTTCCGACTCCGTTTTTGCAGCTTTTTTCATTGCTGCTCGGCTCCTAGTAGACTAGATGATGTTGAACATCAAATCCAGTTAGTTCCTGATATTAGCACGGTCAAACAAACACATTCTGGAACTTTATGCTGCATAGTTGGAGGCTAGATGGCGTTGTGTGGAAATAATGTCCTCACATTTTTTTTAACCTCTTTCCTTGATGGTATCAAAAGGAAAGTAATAATATTAATAGATAAAACTAATTAATAAACTGTATACTAAATTACTTAAATATATACAAGGAACAGGAAAATTAAATTAAAAAAAAAACCTAAACAAACTACAAGTTTGTAAACTACTAAAATAAATAAGTAAGGCAAATAATAATGATTAAATAATTATTATTTGAATAAAAATAATTAATCATTTTAATTATAATTACAAACAATAATTACACTAATTAATTAATTTGCTTGTCACAATCTGCTTACAGTTGGCGAAAAAAAAGTGCAGATAACGATATGTGTCACACATTTCTCGTGCGTCTTTACATAAGTACCGCAAAAAACGCGCTATGACAGGAACTATTTTTAACTTTGTATTAAAACGTTAAACACCTGTGCTACTACGTAATTAGACAAATACCAATATACTCGTAATATAGTATATGGTAATGTCACTGCTTATAACAAAAATTGTTTAGGACTAGCAACATCACTTATTTTATATCACAACCAGCTGACCCGGCAAACTTCGTACTGCCTAACAGTTCTAAATACTTCATGGAAAAGTATTATTTACTTCGCTTCTTCATACAATGGTACAAAACAAACTAGCTTGCGTTCGTATGTATGCTTAGATCTTAAAACTACGCAATGGATATTGATGCGGTTTTCACCAATGGATAGTGTGGTTCTCGAGGAAGGTTTTTGGGGATATGGTTATGGGTATGGTTATTGTCAAGCGGGCGAAGACGCGAGCGTCTGCTCGTAAAATATATATACCTAATAGGTAGTTTGTCTTGCTAAGCTATTTCGAAATAAATAACCTTTCACATGGAGGCTTTTGATCGGTGTCGTAAAGTACCATGATTTTGACTGGTTCGAATACCGATTCAGACAGGTGAATTTTCAAAAATCTATATGAAGTCTCCTTTCAGTAAGTCAATAGCTCGATATATTTTATTTGACAACCAATATAATATACTGATTATTTCAATCCTTTTTGAAGTAGGATACACAGACTGACAGACAACAAAGTGAAACAATAAAAGTTCTGTATTGTGGTAACCCTAAAAAGAGATAAATATTGGTTGGATAGAAACAGGCGTTACCTGGCGAAAATCCATGACAAAGTAACTGATGGTGAAAGAAAGGTGAAATGAGGCTGTTCTCTCTGAGACAGTTTTGAGAATGCCTCGTTTAGAGGTGAAACAATTGTGTTTAGTTAACAGGATCCTAAATATCTATAATATGACCACTTTACAGGTTAAGAATTCAATCACAATGTGGCTGCTAACGCTGGATTATAGTATCACTGAGGAACTTTTAGGCTATGTGAATTAGTTTTATATCCTGTATATTTTGAGACACACACACATACACACACACACACACACACACACACACACACACACACACCACACACACACACACACACACACACACATAGAGAGAGACCTTCCTTCAATGAGATCCCCCCCCCTCTTAACCCATCCTACTTAAAAAAGTTGTATTGTAGTATTGTGTTCATTTTTACTTAATTTTTGCATTGTATTACTGTGTAGATATAATTTGTTTGTATGTCCGCACTTAAGTGCACAGCCTCGATTACTTAAGGTTTTGTTTTATGGGCGTTAATGACTGCGATACAGTTTTATACTAGTGCAGTCATTATCGATTTATATGTAAATGGCTGTTATGTTTACGCTAATAAATAAATAAAATAAATAAAATTGTCGTGTCCCTTCGTCCAGCATACTCACCATGGAATCCTGATATTTCATGAATGCCAAAAAATAGTGCTGAAATAGTGCTAATTAGTGCCCAAAGGAAAAAAATAGTGCTCTTATACTTAAGAAATTACAGTCATAGTTCGATGAGTATGCTGGACCAAGGTTTCGCCCAGCATACTCACCTTCGTTTGTGGAATTTGTGTACGCTTCAACCATAATTCATACTTCAAAAAATTGTGCCCAAATAGTGCCAAATGGTGCCCAAAAAGAAAAAACGGTGCTCTAATAACTCCGGAGTTATAGGCTTCGTTAAGTGAGTATGCTTGGCGTAGGTTCTACGCCCAGCATACTCACTTCACTACGCGAATACCGAACGAGCTATAGGTACAATTTACGGCTTAAAAAATTGTGCTTGAAATAGTGCCCAATATCAGTCCAATTTTCGCTTGACTTTTGACCTAGAACACCATTAAATTTAATTGTAAACTTTTACATAACATTAGATTTAGTACAGTCGAGTTCAAAACTTTCTAATAACTTACATTTTGTATAACAATTTTTTAACCCCCGACGCAAAAACGACGGAAATTTGACGTGTCTGTGTTTATGTTTATTTATTTATCGAGCAACAGTCGCACTTAGATGTAGATACCATAGTACAGCGCATAGCTGTGACTATACAGGATGCTCCATCACTAAAAAGTCACATTTAGTAATTATTTATTTTAATTTGCAAGAAAATATTTTATGAGATTTCGTTTTAAATTTTTGTTGGTGATTCTATCTTTGAGGGACAGAAAGTTGGTTTATTAAATGGGGTACATACTATATATTTAAGTGTTCTTTTCCCGTACAGGTTCGTATAGCGAGGTAGTGAAAGTTTCTTATTAGTGACACTACGGGTTACACGATTAGAGTCCCATGATTTAGGGTTTTTAAAATTCTCATTGAAATACTCTTCGTTAAGTATGTTCAATTTCACTTTCTCATGTATCGGTATTATGTTGCAGAACTGGAAGAGTTGATGATAGTCATTTGTGTAATTATTTTTTATTTTTTATATTTATTTATTTTATTTTTTTTGTACACACACAGTAAATAAAACAGTAAATGGATACAAACTAAACATGTATACAATGGCGCCACTTATCTCTAAAGAGATCTCTTCCAGTGGGCCTAAGAGAGGAGATCGTGATGCAAACAGGTGCTGATGTGTGTGTAGGTTAATAAACTTACATAAACTATAACTACATAAATACACAAATACATATATAAAAAGATATATAAACATACATAGACGTACAATAATTAAGGTAAGGAAGCGAGATAGTGTTCCTTGACTCTCTTCTTGAAGCCAGACACAGTTCTGCAGTTCCTTAAATCGGTTGGAAGAGCGTTCCACAGTCTGACGGCATGAACGGAGAAAGAGTAGGAGAAGAAGTCAGATTTGTGGGAAGGACAATTGAGGCGGTAGGAGAGGTGAGGCCGGCACGATTCATCTGATGCACGCATCAGTGTGAACCGCTCCCGCAGGTAGGAAGGATATTGGGGATTGTGTAGGACATTGAAGAGGAGACATAATAACCGAGTATTTCTACGAAGGCGGATTGGGAGCCACTTGAGTTCCTTGCGAAATTTTGAGACGTGATCATACTTACGTAAGTTAAAAATAAATCGGATACCTAAGTTTTGCAACCGCTCAAGTTTGTTTAAGAGCTCCTCTGTAGCATCCAGGCAGCAAGCGTCCGCGTAGTCCAAGATCGGCACGATTAGTGTTTGGGCCAGCGAGATTTTAGTATCGTGGGGCAAGAAACTCTGGAGACATTTAAGTGTATGAAAGGTGAAGTGGACCTTCTTGCTGACCTCGTTAATATGAGAGCCCCAGGACAAGTTGTTTTCGATAATAACTCCCAAGTTCTTAGCGGCATTGGTGTATTTGATAGGGATATCATCCAGCACGATAGCTGGAAGAGATGCCATATCCAGCCCTGCCAACATCTGCCGACTGCCAATTACCATGGCCTGAGATTTAGTGGGATTTATGTGGAGGCCGTATGACCTTGCCCATAGGCTGATGGCACTCAAGTCATGATTCATGACAGCGATGGCAGTCCGATACTCGTTGAGGGTAAAGTGCCTATACAGCTGTAGGTCGTCTGCATACAGATGGAAGTTGGAAGAAATGACTCTAACTGCGGAGTTGATAAAAATGGAGAACAAAAGAGGAGAGAGTACGCCACCTTGGGGCACGCCCGCAGTGAGATTGCACCAGTCAGACTGAGCGTCATTGTAGCGAACACACTGCGAGCGGCCCTGAAGATAGGATTTAAACCAGGTCACAGCCTCCATGGAACAATTCAACGACTTAAGGATACCAAGGAGAATGTCAAAGTCTACCGAGTTAAAGGCACTACTGTAGTCCAGTAGCACCAATACCGTAAGAGATCTACTCTCCATGGCCCAACGTATGTCGTCGGTCACCTTAAGAAGTGCCGTCACAGTGCTGTGACCTGTCCTAAACCCAGATTGAAAGGGACTCAGGAGATTATTCCGTGTCAGGTAACTAGTCAACTGGCGATGTACTATATGTTCAAGGACTTTGGATAGGAATGGTAGAATGGATATAGGACGAAATTGGGACGGGAGAGAAGGGTTTGATGTTTTAGGTAGTGGAATAACTTGTGCCTGTTTCCAAGCACTAGGAAAACAGCCGGAGGAAAGGGAGAAATTAAAGATATAAGTTAAAATGGGGATTACGGACGGGAGAATAGGAGAAAACATTTTAGAACACAGCTGATCGTTCCCAACAGCAGAGGAAGTGATGGCTAAAAGAGATTTTTGGACGTCATCCTCACCAACCGCAGAGAGATGAAACGAAGGGCATGATGGGACCGGCAAAAGAGACAAATCGAGCAGAGTGTTGGCCCTAACAAGCGGGTCAAGTGTTACAGGTGGGAGAGAGAAATGCTTATTGAGGGCTCGAACATCGATGTTGTGACAATCAATAGTTGGTGATTTGCCGATTCCATTAGCTTTAAGGAATTTCCAGACGTCTGAAGAGTTGTGGTTGACAAGAGATTCGTGAAAATGGCGGCGTTTGGCATCACGACACAGACGACCACAGCGGTTGCGAAGGTTCTTATAACGAGCAAAATTGAAGTCAGTCGGACTACGCTTGAGCCTCCTTTTAGCCCGGTCACGGTTAGCCATGAGCTCTTTGATTTCAAGCGTAATCCAGGGAGCGGGGACATGCTTTAACCTTACCCTACGCAGCGGTGCATGCCGATCATATAAAGTGGTAATGGCATTATTAAAAAGTTCTACCTTCTGGTCAACAGCTTCACAATGAATGACGTGTCCCCAATCTAAGCTGCCAGCATCACCGCGTAAAGCCTCCAGATCCATGCTCCTAAAATTCCGGAACACAGCAAATTGTGATTTCCGTTTAGGTGGACGAATAAATAGAGATGCATAAATGAGGTCATGATACGAAAACGGAGCAGTGAGTTGACCATGTGAGGCTACATGATCAGGTGAAGATACAATCATTAAGTCGAGTAGAGAAGGTGTACGATTAGGGACATGGTGAGTAGCAGAAAGGGGAAGGATATGTAGATTTATAGAAGTTAGAAGAGAGTGTAAGGAGTGGGTACGATGGTCGTCTTTAATGAGGCATGTGTTAAAATCGCCCATCAGAACGATTTGATTATAATTTGGGCACAAGTCATTGAGCAGCGCATCCAGTGCATCAAAATAATCTATGCGAAGACTAGGGCTATAGAACACACCCAGAAACATTTTGCAGTGATGTACAGATATTTCGAAAAAAAGATGTTCTGCTGCATTAGTTGTTGGAGACGAGGTACTAATAATGCGAAAGGGAATGTCTTCACGCAGATACATCGCTACGCCGCCACAGCCTTTGCCAGCCCTGTCATTACGAATTAGTACAAACCCCGGGAGGGCAACTAGTGATGATCGATGGGACGGCTTCAGGAACGTTTCGGATACCAAGACTGCGTCCACGCGAACACTGCTAAAGGATGCTAGAATATCAGAATGATGGTGGGAAATACTCTGGGCATTGATGTAGACTATGTTAAGGTTCTTAGGAAAGTTTGAGAAGATTGAGGATAGTTCGTCGTTCAAGGTCAAAGCTGCAGAACCATGGCTTGCTGCACTATCGAAACTGGAGTCAAAAGAAGAACATGAAAGAAAGGTTTCATTATCAAGGCTATCGAACGAATTATTCATAAATATACTATATAGATAAATATAATATAATAAATATAAGTATATATATATATTAATTTAAAAAGATAAGTAAATAAATATATGTAAATTTAAATTAAATGTCTATTGGAGGGGAAAGTATAAATATTAACAGGACACACCAGCCCCCTGCACTGGAAGAGATGACACACAATGTTTCCTACGTTTATAATACACACAAATAAAAAACAACAGTTGAAGACAGCTTGAGTATAAAGAAGCGCATGGCGATCTAATTGACGAAATAATAACAAGGAGGTATGGTCGTAGACTATAGCCTGCCCCCGAAGAGGATAAAAAATAAAGATTGTCAACTTGACAACGTCATGCGTATTGTCAAATAGACGTCACATACACAATAATTACATCGCGGGTACCTATTGAATTTACAATATAAAATATGTAGGTACCTATATACTAATATACCTATACCCATGTTTACATTATTTTAACGAACATACAACTAAATTAAATTGCTTGGTAGCGAAAAATGAAAGTAACACGAACCTAAAAGTACACAATTATAGTTAAAGTTAGTTTTTTATATTTTCAGGAACAATTTCTTTTAGGATTCTTAATTGAAGTACGTATATTTGGTCAAGGTCGCTTTTAAATGTCCTTCCGTAGCTTGATATCATTCACCGAGGCTTTTCCCAACTCAGTTGGGGTCGGATTTCCAGTCTAACTAGGATTCGGCTGAACTAATATTTTCTGTGAAGCGACTGCCATCTGACCTTCACAACCCATGGGCGATATCGAAGTTCTGTAGTTAGACCGCGAGGATTTTTGATTTAGGGCTCTAACTACCCCTAACGACTGCCATAGATGTTCTTATGACAACCGGGACCGACGGCTTAACGTACTCTCCGAGGCACGGAGGGGTCTCAGTGTCTTAAGAAATGGTCACCCATCCTAAGACCGGCCTGAGTCGATGTTGCTTAATCTTGGCAATGTGTTAATATTGTCGGTTACCACTAGACCACGAGCCCCTCAAGTCCGAGTCCTTCCGTAGCTTGATAATCCATATGAAATTATGGATTCTGCTAGCGAGTTATAGAGAATGAGGAGGGTTTTATAAGGAACTTTATATTTAATTATAGAAAATTTTGCTAGAATTGCTCTTAGTTGATTACACACTAGGTTAATATGATCTTTCCAGTTAAGGCGGTTATCCATCGTTAAACCGAGGTAAATTTGATTTTCGACGTGTTCAATAAGGTCACAGTTACAGGGCGTATTTGAATTTTTTAGATTATTCTTATGTAAACATTCATGACAGTGTGCTGATTTGGAGAGAGATTGAGATTTGGAGTAAAAGATTTTCTGTTTTGGCTGGAGCTAATATACATAATCTTAGTTTTTTGTGCATTCAAAACCAGCCCAGCATCATGTGACCATGTTAAGAGTCTCTCAAAGTCCCCTTGAAGACGATTTTGGGCCTCGATAACACTAGTCCCGGCGGACACTATGCAAGTATCGTCTGCACATTGGAACATGTGTGTCTGTGGCATCGTAGCTCCCGAAAGGATGATCCGATTTGGATTTTGTTTTTTTTGTAAGGTGAATTAGTCGGGATGTGGGGTATGGTTTTAACATGTTGTTCTTTTAAGGACTACCTCGGTGGCACAATGGTATTATGTACGGACTGCCATGCCAGAGGTCTCGGGTTCGATTCCCGGGTCTGGTGGATAATGTCTCTTTAGAATTTTACCCAGATAATAGGCTTGTGCCCTAAATTTAAAAAATTGATTAAATCTGTAGTTTTGTATCTATATAGTCACAAAAATGTATTATTTTGATTTAAAACAATGATTTACATAGTTTATTTTGCGATCTAAAAAATGTATTTAAATTGGTAACGAAAACGCTCCAATCTGTCATGGCGCCATGGGTGATGTCACACGTTGGGAAACAAATCAAAATGTGTTTGACGAAGCTATCCTGACCAAAAATTTAACGAAGTTCGCTGCAGCGATTTAGCCATAGATTAGTCGTCTAATCGTAATATATATATACAAGCGCAAGATCGCTTACTAGTTATAGTTTTAGTTTTTTCACAACCAAAAGGTCAAAAGCGCCGTGAATATCATGGCGCTTACGCGTTTCCTTCAACGTATTCCAAGAACATGTCACTTGTAAGGATTATACACTATAGACTGGACACGCATAGCTACGACGGAACGGAGATGGTATATGGGTTTGGGGTTAGAGGATGTTTGTGCAAAAACATGTTGCCATTTTTCTCCAAAACTAATGGTCGGATTTTGATGCAGTTTTTAGTTATGGGTTCAGGTTTGATTGGTGCATGTTCTTAGATAAATTTTACGATGACAACTCACCAGGGGGCGCTGCAGCGAACATTATTTGTGAAAAGCTATGTTGCCAATTTTCTCAAAAACTAGTAGTCCGATTTTGATGCAGTTTTCAGTTATGGGTTTGAGTTAGATTGGTACAGGTTTCTAGATAGATGTTACGGTGACAACTCATCAGGGGGCGCTACAGCTAACATTATTTGTGATGAAAATCAATTTTGATGCGGCGTTTTTTAGGAATGGATTTGTAGTTGATTAGTGAGGGTTCTTAAATAGGTGTAACGACAGCAACTTACTAGAAGGCGCTACATATCTATGCTCCTTAAGAATTTTAAAATAAAAATCAAAATTAAAAATTTTGAAAAAACCCACGACGATTAAAAAGTAATTGAAAAAAGGATTAAAATAATTTAAAAACCTCCAGAAAGTTAAAAATAAATAGTGTTGGTTAGCCCTTTAACTTTGATATAGGTGCCTAGCAATATTTTGATTCAAGCGTTGTCTCGAAATGGACATCGAAATAATGCGCCAAAACTGCGTTTTGTTCAACCTACTTTTGTTAGATTTATAATAATTTAACTTTAAAATTAACAAAAATTCGTAAATTCATAAAAACGTACGAACAATTAAATTACACAAAATTACAGACACAACTTGAACAAGAAGTCAGCTCTTCATACATACTTACTCTATGGTGTGAGAGCGCAACCTGTGACGTCATATTTTCTGATTGGTGTTTGATGTCACGTGACTGAATGCCTAATTTTTCCAAACTTATTTTCTAAAAATAATAGTAATCTTTATTCTGTCTACTAATTTATATTACTTTTTGTTGTCTATTCATTGGAAATAGTCATAAGAAACATACACCAATCCAATTTATTCTTAGTGGACACAAGCCTATTATCCCAGAGTCTGGAACTTGTGCCCGGTAAATGGCAATAGGCTCGTCCCCTATTACATGGGACCTAACATAGCTAGCGAGATGTGGGTGTGTTTGCACAACTTGCAAAATTAATAAAATAGGTAGGTACCTATTTTATTAATTTTATTGGCTGTAATAGACTATTAGTGCCCAGACATTTTTTTGGGAAATATTTCACCCTACAAGCAATTAAGTAATACGAGTAGATTTCATTTACGCTTACAATTTCATTTATTTATAAAAAAAAAACAAAAAAATAATCAATAAAAATTAAAATAAATGAAATTAGCATTTAATCGACAGTTTTTGATATGTGAGAAAATACCACAATTATTCCCAATCACATAACCGCCCACAATAAGAATTTTTAATATGTTTATCTTAAAACATGTGTGGACGACTGTACCTCATTTAACGTTAGTACGCTTATTTACGTTCACCTGCTGAGGCCACCTGGGTGGACTGTGGAAAGTTTTCTTTTTACAGCGGGCCACCTATGACCGCCTGGGTGTTACGTGGGAATATAAAATTTCCACCGTCCACCTCAAATGTACCAGGAATACATAACAACATAAGAGCCTTCAAGATTTTAAAATCTTTTAAATTCAGTGAAAACCGATTGAATGTTTGAACTCATTATTCTGAAAAAGTACCAGGCGATCATAACAGAATAGGATGGTAAATAAGCGAAGCGCTTAACCGCTTATTTACCGCCGTTCACCTACTGAGACCACCTGGGTGGACCGTGGAAAGTTTTTTTTACAGTGGATCATAACAAAATAGGAGGTTCTGGTTATGAATATGGATTTTTTTTTCATTGTTTCATAACCAGTTTATAAAACAATACATTTTTTCCATTTTCACAACCAGAGAGAGCGAAGCGCTTAACCGCTTATTTACCACCGTTCACCTGCTGAGACCACCTACCCGGGTGGACCGATGATTTTAACCTTCGTTGCCCGTGGTACTACTGGTAGTACCACGTGATTTTTTTTCTTCCCATAGTAAGTACTACCAAGTAGTCTAGTAGTACTATGGGAAGAAAAAAAATCCCGTGGTACTACTTCAATGTTTTGGTTTTATAACCCTTTAAAATATTATTATTTTATGACTTTATATTATGGTCAGTCTCTCTAATCGTGAAGGCTCTTATGTTGTTATGTATTCCTGGTACATTTGAGGTTTGTGTCTTTTATAATGGACAATCATTTTCATCTTTTCTCGGTGCACCTGTTCACACATTTCTTTATTTTTCATCGGGACAAAAATAAAGTATCATTCGCTTAGTAGGGCAGTATGGATATATCTTACCAGAGCCGCTTGGGTCCCTTAACTCTCTATTATAAGATACACAAACATCAAAAGTACTAGGAGTACAGAACTACAAAAGAGCACTCGCCAACTCTTATCTCGCTCAGTTTGGTTTATTAAAAATGTGTTCACCCAGGTGGACTAAGGTGGTACAGTAACAAAAAAATATGTTCGTGGTCCACCCAGGTGAACTGACGAGGTGTACTATGAACAATAGGCGTATTACGAGTTGCTGCTGATACCTTTTATAAAAATCACCCTATTTTGTTTCACCTACTTTGTTTAGAATTGGGAGTACAATATATCATACCTATGTGTTATTCCAGAATGTGTGTGAAAGCACAGTGAAAGTGATTGAGACTGAATAGTTTCATTATAAATTTTACAATATTATTAGTACCTACCCTACTTTTTTGTAAAAAGCACCTAATGTTGTTTGTAGTTCCGATCTTCCTCGATAATTATCGAGAATTCTCGAGTGCTAAAGTGAAGATAATCGAACTGTAGGTATCTCCGACAAACATTCCGCGAACGGTAATAGGCTCGCCTCCTATTACGTGGGACTAGCGAAATGTGGGCGTCACAATCGTCTCTGTCTGTCCCTTCGATACACGACGTGATTTTGTGTATGTCACAAAGGTATAGCCAATTCAATAAAAACAAGTGTATTTATGAATCCCAAGTGGGTCGCTTTATTGTGAATCGTTATTGTGATTTGGGATGGTCGTCGCAACAATACGGCAACAGCCACATGAGAGTGGCATGGGAAGAGATTGTCGATAACCATATAGCAGAAAATGTCGATCGTGTAACCCAATTACCCATGTCAAACGACTTCGTGATGCCTCCCCGAATATTTATTAGTGACGATGAAGTGACGGTAGTTGAACAAACCCGCACTTCACGAAGACGACGTTGAGCTCACACCAGTGTGTCTAGTACCAGTTCTTTACGTTAATTTGCTCGAAATACGTTTTCGTATTCCTCTATACATCTTACTCAGTTCCCTGACGTTACCACAAGAGGCGCTGGTGTGAAATATATTTTTTTTTTTTTTATAGTTCCGCGACCACTCTAACGTCCGTTGCCGGGCGTCTCTGGTTACAAGCAGAACGTATTTCCAGTGGCGCCCGGCGGACTTTGACCACCTCCGTGGTCTCTGCGGGGGTTGGGTCGGGATGAGAATCCCGCGTCGTTGGGGTAGGGTTTTATCCCGCGTCAGTGAGGGAATCTGGTTGCGTGCTATGGGGCAAAGGCCCCGCAGCACGCAACCCTTCTAGCCTGCTTCTGTAAGGACGACGGGTGGCGATCCCGCCGTCTCTCTCTTTTTTATAGCTCCGCGGCCGCTCTAACGTCCGTTGCCGGGCGTCTCTGGTTACAAGCAGAACGTATTTCCAGTGGCGCCCGGCGGACTTTGACCACCTCCGTGGTCTCTGCGGGGGTTGGGTCGGGATGAGAATCCCGCGTCGTTGGGGTAGGGTTTTATCCCGCGTCAGTGAGGGAATCTGGTTGCGTGCTATGGGGCAAAGGCCCCGCAGCACGCAACCCTTCTAGCCTGCTTCTGTAAGGACGACGGGTGGCGATCCCGCCGTCCTCAGGCCCCGATCATGGTGGTGTTAAATGTATGGAGACACGAAAACTTATTTTGAGCAAATTAGCGTATTGAACTGACTAGACACACTGGTGTCAGCTCGACGTCGTCTTCGTGAAGTACGGGTTTGTTCAACTACCGTCACTTTACGAAGACGTATGTCAGGGAACTGAGTAAGATGTATGGAGGAATACGAAAACGTATTTACAGCAAATTAACGTAAAGAACTGGTACTAGATACTCTGGTTAACCCGTGAACACGACTCTTGTAACAGGGTCGAAACGTCGGAAAATAAAGATGTATGTATATCTCAATAATCGCGTAAAGCCTAGTTCAGATTAGGCTAGTAATTTAGTAGAGTAGTGATTAATTTAGTAGCTAAATATGTGCGAACAATAAAAAAATGTCGAGTAATTTAGTAAATGATTTAGTCGAGTCGATTCATTTTACTCTTTTTTTTCGGGCGAGTAGCGCCTCCCACCACGCATCCGTGCTCACTGGTTCACCGGCTAAACAAGTCCAAACCTATTGATAAGTCGAGTTCATTAGTAGCCGCCTGGCCGCAAAAATGTCGTTTCGCAGGAGCGAAGAAACAACTTTTAAATTTGTTTCCAAATATTTAGAACATGATTGCTTGTGGAATATTAAGTCCCGGTATTATAATATTAAACAAATGAAACAAGCCGCATACGATTAGCTTAATCAGTTTATTCACTCTATTGCGTTGCAGCCCGTTCATCTCGCACAACACCACTTGTGTACTGTACTAAACCGTTATGCCAACGATTTCTGTGTAGTAGCGAGTAGTTTAGCCACTAAATTACACGCTACTCTACTAAATTACTAAAGCAGTGCGAACTAGGCTTAAAAGACCTGCTTGTCTCAAGTTTATAACTTTATAAATTAACACATTTTTTTCGATATTGCATTGATTATCGAGAAACTCTTCCGAGTTGCATGGTATAAGGGTTGTTCAGTGTTTATTGTTTTCTATTAAAAGTGCAGAGTATACCTACTACGTACAGGTAAAAACTAGAAATAGGTACCTACATGAAAATACTACAATTAAGTAAGTAAAGATCTATCACGGATCCAAAGAGAAATATTATAGGTATATAATAAAATTTATTTTTTAATTATACATTATCACTAATTAAATTAATTGACCAATATAAATTGTCTGAGATTATTTAAATGTGATTTAACTGATACTCTTCATTCACTATAACTATATCAATATATAAATAACATCCTTAATTAATAAACTTATGTAATGGACGGATTACCTGAAGGCTTTCACATTATATACAAATACAAACTCCTAAAATTATTATACCTAGCTTATACATTAACAAAAACGTGTAAAATTTGTTTAATATATTTTATACATATATAATTTATACTTTGAAATAAATGATAAAACTTTACATTAATACTGTGTGACTGGATTGTCAGAGCATATAATTATTAAACAACTGTATAAAATGGGGGTAGTGTTATTTCAAATGCTTCGATAATGCTGTATATAATGTATGATTAATTTTGAAAATTTACTGTGAGTTCTTTACTTGACGCCAAAATGCTTGCAAATATTTGGCACTATTAATGAGCACTACGAGTATATGTGATTGATACATGATATAAACAAAATAAAAAAAAACATACCTTAAGACTACTTATTTACTTACGTTACTTAACACTAATTAAGTGCACAATGCCACAGGAGATAATAGACTTCAGTAGATGTCTGACTTTATGTATGTAAAGTCCTAAAATAAATTACCATCTAACTATATCTACTTATTAACGTACTGTCCCTAATTACTATAAAAATATATATCTAATGGAATGTATATGTATGGACGGATCCTTACAGATCAAAAATGTAGTTTTTAGTATTATTAAGTACTTACCTTAATAAACTAATTTTTAAACAATTACGATTTTCACTCCTAACTGATATCTTATTGGTCCCAACATTTTGGTTGGATTGAACCGTAATTATTGCTCCTTGACGACGTTTTCGCTGTAAGGAGTCCTTGTACTTCTTACAACCAAAACGTCGTCAAGGAGCAATAAGGTATCAGCTTTAAGGTGCCATACCGATCTAATCTGTGCAGCAGGCAACGCATAGAAACAGCGAAGTCAGAGTCGACTGTCATTGTCATTTGTTAAGCGGTGACACTGACAATCGACGATCGGCAGCCCGTCCTGCCGTGGCCGGTGCCGCGTTCGGAAGGATTTCGACGAAAATCCATACAAATGAATTAAATACATAGAGGACCAGTCGTGCAGCTGCTATCGGCATGCTTTTGTTTTTTGTGCTACCTGCATTTGCTGCATGCACGCGGTGCCTGCTGCCCCGACCGAATGGCACCTTTAATATTTATAATTTTAATAAATTTAAAAAAACATAACTAACTCTTAAATACTTAAGACCTATGTGATGTAGATTTATAAACGTGCAATAATATTATTGTGTAATACATGTACCGAGATTGCTATTCAAACCAAAATGCAATATAGGTACCCATTACGTTTCGCGTTTAAGTCAGGTTGAGCAGCGTAACCACTTTTACAACATTCAGTTACCTTCACATCAAATCGAAATCATAGTAGAAAAAGAAGTTTTCATGAAAAATAAATAAACCTGCCTGTGACCACGTTTGGTGTAACCTAGTCGAAATATCAGGCAATAAAAAGTAATTATATCTACGGCATAATTCGTGTAAATTCCCGTGTTAAAGTTAATTTTGGATAGATGAACCGTTGATTAGAGCAATTTTTTCCGTTCAACGTTTCAAACTCGAGCTCACTTAATATTTCATCCACTCCAAACATGATTCCAAAGAAGAGTCTGTAATTCTCATATTTCATTACCCTCAATTTTCCTGCCAATATATATAAGCAAATAAAACAGCATTGTTTTAAATAATTTTAGAATATGAAACTGCAAAAACGATGGACAGCGACTACATATTGTGAAATTACTTGAAAAAAAGGTAGCACAAAAAAATATGCTAACTTTTTTCAAATAATGCTTTATATATAAAAATTTAGAGTTCCTAATTATCTTTGTAATCTTTTATTATATATAAAATATATATTCAGAGTTTGTAATAGAAGTTAAATTATGCTAAATTTCAATGACCTTTTATTACAAAAAATTTGGTATTTACTTAGCAGACTGTAACTTTTGTGGATAAATGGATACCAAAAACGTATTATAGTTCTGTACAATAATGCTTAAGCTGGCGTCGGTGAATCGAATCAAACGGCATGCGGCACCAGAAAATAGCTGTGTGAATTTGAAATATAAGGTTCACTGAAAGGATAGCTCGGCATTGAATCCGCGTCACATAAATGAATATAAACAATAAAAATGCTTTGAACCATCAGGTAGATATTGTATTTGTTTTCAGTTCAATTTTGTTTGGACTCTGCACGATCAAGTAGGATGTCAAAAAAATATATTTTATGATAAAAATATCTATTGAAAGGAATGATGAATATCGGCTCATTAGTCGTCTATCGCTAAGCCAATTTATCCTCAGGCGTATTATGTGTATGTCAATTACTGAGAAAATCGTAAATTAATATATGAGACACATAAATAAGAGAGATAAATGACAAACGATACTAATGTTATTAAATATTATGCTTCAAATACAACAAATTACTATTTCATCTCTCATGCTCTGAAAGTAGGTCATTGCTTACCTAATATGCGGGTTGAAAGTGATACATTTCGCCCCTAGGGCGGAAAAGTAAAAAAAAATCATCAGCATATCTTGAGGCGATGGCATAAAACGTATACAGCCAAAGTTCGATAGTCAATACAACACTCTGAATTTTACGATTGAGACTCCGACCAAACCTGACTAAATCGACAGCGGTAAGTGTCTAAACACACTATGCCGAACGTACGCGACCGAAGTTCGGCATGATTACGTCTGCAATGTTGTTTCTATTACTGACGACACATTACGCCGAAGTTACATTGCGTTATAAACGCAACGTAATTTCGGTCGGGCGTAAGTTCAGCGTAGCGTTCAGCTGTAGTGGACACATTATACGCGACCGAAGTTCAGTTCGATTGCCGACGACCATCTAGCGGGGGAGACTATTAAATAATAGGACTATTAAATAACACACGACACGACTCAACAATAGCGCTCGAAACACTGAATACACACTACACACGCATCAAGTTACGCAACTGAATTTCTGCCGCGTAAGTTCGGCACTTATAGTGTGTCATATCAGCCGAACACGTCGGAACGTAAAATCAGCCGCGCAACTTCGGACACGTAACTTCGGCATAGTGTGGATAGACACTAACGCGTCAAATCATAAAAAAAACTCTATAGCGCATCCTAAAATATGTCCGTAAGAAAATAACTGAAGTAATTAAAAAAACTGAAGACAATTTTGTGTGGAAAAATATAACTAATGACAAGGCGGTATGACCAAAAGACTTGCCTGCCCTGAAAAAAGTGCGAATGAAAAACAAAAAATAATAAAAAGGCGGGATGTACAATACGTGATACGTGATCAATCTCTATTGTTATATTTGTTTTATTTGACTTTTATTTGCTTTACTCGTATTCGAAATGAAAAGTAGAGTGTTTAATTCGGGTGAAAACACCCATTCTGCCTCGAACCATTGGCGTCAGAAATGGGATGCTTTCTTCCCTTGGTTAACAATCTACTATTTTTCTATTTATTTGTTCAGTATGTAACACGATACCCATAGTCCATTCGTTACGTAATTAAGTAAACGTACACAGTCAAAGAAAATTGCGGTTGACGTGCTTTTGACACTGTCACGGGTGACACCTGAAAACCCGACTAACTGAAATGTCAGTCAAATGTGTCGTCGAGCGATCGAGCAGTATTACATTAAAATTTAGTAGAGTTATGCCTTTTCAATGTGTCATTTAGGTGTCATTTTACGGTCTTTGTAGTAGTCACACTGCATTTCATACTTTGTGAAATCATTACATAATAATATAAGTACATTTTAATATATAATATAATATAATTGTTTCATTGCTTCGGAAATCATATTTGGGCTTCACATTTTAAATACAATTAATAATATATAAAACAAAACAGTAAATGAGATTTTAAGCTATAAAATTATTTATGTTGGCTAAGTCTTATTTCAACGAAAAGTGGGCATGATAAAGAACCCTTTATGTGTTGTGGTATATGAGCAAAACATAACCAAAACTGAAAGAGGCGTAAGCCCATATTGGAAAAGTGTGCTTATCAAATAAACTGATATTATATCTCAGTTGCCTACCTTGTTACGGCCAACATTGGTGACTGTTTACGATCTCTAATATAATACTTAGATTTCTTTTTAAGATTTAATTTGAAAACCTCACATAAAATTGCCCTATTAAGTCCGTTTTATATTTAATACATTAATGAAAGTAACTAAATACTTGTTGAAAATGCAAAGAATTTCTATAACTATTACGACGACTATAACTTTGTAATATGTCTAGACGTAATGCATGAACGATTAAGGAGCGACGTGTTTGAAGTATAGTGAAACACGTAATTTTCAGACATTAAGTTTTCTTTGAAGACATTCCAATAAGTATATGATACAAATTATTGGGACTGGTACTTTACTGAGATACTGTTGAAAAGCTTTTCTTATAAAGAAAAAAATCAGATCTATCTAGCTTAGATTTACTTTACTGACTACGTGATTGTATTGCAATTAAAACTAGTTCTACAATCTTATAATTATGATTAATACATAAACTATTAATTAGGCGACTTACGCCACTTACTACTCAAGAAGGCACATAATGGAATGCTCAAAATTAACTAAAAGTAACCTAAAATCTCTCTAAAGTTAAAGAATTCCTATTTAATTACATTCTCATACTTATAAACCATAACTGTATTGCTTAGCGAATGTATTTCGCTTTGTTATTTTATTTTTTGAAGTGCCCTATAGACACAGTCCGTGTCCAACCGCTGTGGATATCGGCCTGTCATGTCAGTTAGTAGATAAGGTTGAAGTTGGCTACAAATTCAAGTCCTGACAGGTCGATATCCGCCGGCGGACTGCAGGTGATCAGTTAGTGTATAGATCCCTTAAGAGACTTTCAAATTGTTATGTATGTGAATGAGGTTAACCCTGCGTCCACACACTTGTCGAATAGCGAGGGAAATGGCGAGGAACTTCGTGTTACTCGCAGTTCGCCTCGCCCGATTTAGTCGGGTTTTAAGCGCGAGTAAAAGGAGTGCATCAACGCGATGAACATCGCGAGTAGGTGTGCGTGTTGTCATTAGGGAAATATTCGCGGCAACGCGAGTGGACACCGTGTGGTCGCACCATAAGAGGTTGTAGAACTATGAACCCAATAATTTTTTAGATGTTTGACCATGAAACTTACGATCATATTAAACTAAATTTGCTAACCTAATTTATATGCGGTAAAACAATACAATTGAAGCATAAGCTATTCACATTACAAAAACATCACGGGTAATGTATACATACGTATTATTGCTATTGAGCTTTAATATTGCTGGGTTTTAATCTTTTCCATAACAAAATATGAGCAATAAGTTAACTTTGGTGATTTATTCTGATGAAAAATATATTATGCTGCATATTTATAACTTTTGTTGGTGTTTTATATTTTTATAGTAGGTTTACAGTTTATGTGAATTTTTCAAGAAATAAGTATTTGTATACTTGTCATCAGATAAATCCAGTTAACAATATTTATAATAAAAGCTAGAACCCAGTAACATACAAAAACAATCATTGTCACTAATAAAATTAACTAATATTATAAAGTTGCCCAACACCAACATCAATTTACTTAACGATCACATTCACATTAAACAATAAATGAAAAAACTACCTCAGCCATGCTGTCATTTATTAAATCCGAGTTAAACTTGAACATGTAACATATTAAAGTTAAATACAATATACATATCTACATCTTAAGTTAAATAGTAGCTATATAATAACTTTATTCGAACGTGAATACTTTATCATAATCTCCAATTTAAACCCATATGCGACTCGTTGCTGCAACTAGTACCTAAGTATTGCAATAATACATTTTATAATAAAAATCACGTATACCAGTGAAGCCTCAGTGATGCGTCAGTTCCGACACAGAACTTACCGGCACAGTTCATTATCACTGCAAAAAATTTTTCATACATTTTCTATGAAAGCGTTCCCACATGTCAGTGTCAGTGATGACATGAATCGTCACTGATCAGTGTCAGTGAATCGTCATTGTGGCAGTGGCAGTGATGACATGAATCGTCCTGTCGTCACTGCAGGTTCAAAGAAAGTGTATGTTGAGAATTTACCATAAAGCATGATGATAATTCTAAGATAAACACTCTTCTATTCCATTCTGCGTGACAGCTTGAAACGTGTGCAACTTAGCAAATTCACAAGCAGAATATTTGCTAATATAATAATAATAGCTAAATGTTGCAACTATATTGAAATATCGGTCCGATAGTTGAAAATAGGTACTCTAATAAGCTAAATTTTGGAACTATATTAAATCGGTAGTATCGATACGTTTTCACATCAAGTGACATCATTAATCGCTTCAATAGGTGCCAGATCGATTACTTGAGCTCGTTATCGAGGATTCACGGAAGACTTCACGTAGTGCCAAAATGTTATTTCAATAATATTTCCCATGTACTAATTGTCTAGTGTAACTCTACAATTTGGACCTTTATAATAATATACAACCTGATTTTGTGATTGTGAGACACTCTCTGATTCAACAGCGAATGTCAGCGAGACATTTTCAAAGCAACTTATACACAAATATTCCTTTCATTTATTAGACATGAAAGTGCATATATACGGCGGACTACTTAGCTTAAAACTCGATTTGAAAACAATAAAAACCGCCTTCAAATACAGGGATGGGACCAAATTGAAATGGGACCAGATGGGAAACACACCAGTCGCAAGTTATGAGGTACCTAACAATTATAAAAAACGGTCGAATACCTCCTCGTTTTTTGAAGTCAGTTAATAAAGACTATTGTGTTGTGCTAGCTCATACTACAGCTCGTACTTAATATTGTAATTTCATACTATTAGAAAAGAGTGGCCGTGAGTTTTATTGCCAGGTTCTTTCTCTCAGGCTCTACCTATTGTTTTTCGAATCTGACAGTAAATGTAAGTTTAGATGCAATTTAGACTTTAATTGTAACCTTTATAACTGACTGACTTTCAAAAGTGTTACCTTGTAACCTACTTGAATAAATATATTTTTCATTTACATTTTCAGTTTCACTAAAATACCTTAAAGCTCTAAGTTTGATGAAATATCGGTAAGTCAAATACATTCGTCGTTATTAATTTCATGATTCATAATAAACAATAACGTATAACAATTGAAACTAACACACTTAATGTGCAATGTCACTCATTAATTAAACTTTGATTGCACCTGGCAAAAGCCTTTGACATTTAACACTCGTTACGCAAACACATTCTTACCTATATAGGTGCTACTATTACCACAGAATAGGGAATAGTACTTACTTACAGAACTTGCACACCGACGTTAATTAAAGCACATTCTTTTGTTTACAGGGAACGTAATTCGAACGTTAGGGTTGTCAGTAAAGTAAAATATATACCAGCATAATTTGACCAATAATTATGACGTTAATGCCTCAATATCAACTCTTTGGTCAATACCGTGTCACAAACAAGAGACAACCCTTACTGATTTACAACTTCAAGTTGTCGCTAACGTCACGTATTTTTTGCGGTTGTTAAGCGAGTGACATAGGCCTGCTATTACCAGTAAGGGATTATTCAGTAAGGGTTGTCTCTTGTTTGTGACACGGCATGGACCATAGAGTTGATGTTGAGGTATTAACGTCATAATTATTGGTCAAATTATGCTGGTATATATTTTAATTTACTGACAACCCTAACGTTCGAATTAAGTTCTCTGTAAAGAAAAGAATGTGCTTTAATTAACGTCGGAGTGCAAGTTCTGTATGTAAGTACTATTCCCTATTCTGCTCTATTAGTCATAGACTATATACACTTCATATAGACTAAAATAAGTACTGAGTTACGTAAAAAATGACTGCTGTCAAAATATCCATGTGATGTCCATCAGTTTTCTTTGGTTTGTGTTTGTTTTGTGTTTTCGTGACAGTGAGACAAGATTTGTATTAGTAGAGAGCTTGCCAAATTAGCTCTCACTGTAAACTCATCAGAAAACAATTTAATACTCTGCGCAAGAGTTATATATAACACAATATATTACGTTTTATTTTTTTCTAGAATGTGATGTCATTTATGTGATGTGTATTTTGACTATTATTTATTGTAATTTTAACGGCCCAAAGAATAAGTATCGCCATCCAACGTGGCAACACAGCCAGCATTCTGGGAACATTCCCAGTCGGTAATGACGCGGAGGATTTTTTAAACGATATTTTGTAATGTAAATGTTTTTAGTATATAATTATGTATATTTTAACGTATTTTTGACCATATCTTAATATAAATCCAAATATATATATATGTAAATTTGGGTATTATATATATATATGGGTGGTATGCACTTTTTAGGAGTTGAGGCTTATACCAGACTTATATTTTAATAAAATTCCTAAGATTAAAAGTTACTTATCTCAGTAGGTTATTAAGAGAACTGATTCTAAAAGCGAATACATTTAGTTAAACTATCATACTACATGTTAATATTACCATCTTAATATATTTTGTGCGTTTAAAATTAACAAATGTGGTAAAATACTAAGAATATTTAAATGAAATGACGAATCCGTCTAGTCTAAATAACTAAGTACCTACGTCTTTTATTGCTAGCTGCAGAGAAGGGCTTTAAACATTTTATTATATAATATCTACATTACATATTATTGTTATCTAATCTATACATTTTATATACATAATAAATTTCATTAAAATTTACATACTAGTATTTGATTAAAAATACAATCGTTCGATGTAGAACGGTATAATCACGTCATATTAATATATCATTTTCATGTCCATAAAGAAGTAAAGTTACGGTAAAATATAACATATATAGATATAAAATGTAATAGAGTATACAATACTAATAAATAATATAATAGAGTAACAATAAACAATTAAGTAATTTGGTTCACATCAGCGTAAAGCCTCAAGGGGCGCAAATACTCAAATTTTGCAGGATATTTGAGCCGTTTGGGGTTGAGACGCTGGGGCCTTGGGGACCGAACGCTCCCGGACTTTTTAAAACCATCTCGAATCTTATGATCGACTATTCTCAAGACCAGAGTGTCTAGTACCAATTCCTTCCGTTAATTTGTTCGAAATACGTTTTCGTATTCCTCATACATTTCACACCAGCGCCCCTAGCGGTAACGTCAGGGAACTGTGTGACATGTATCGAGGAATACGAAAACTTATTGCGAGCAAATTAACGTAAGGTACTGGTTCTAGCCACTCAGAAGGCTGGTTACTATTTAGCTCAAAGAATAAACATTGCCATATAACGTGGCAATATGCCAGCCTTCTGGGAACACTGCCAGTCGGCGACGATGCGAAGGAGTTCTTTGACACCTGTATATAGTGTAGATTTTGGTGTGTATAGTTTTTTGTAAGTGTATATAGCATTTTTTTCTAATGTTAATTTTCTTTCTTGTGTACCTAAACCGTAAACAAACTTCCGTTCACATCTCAAAATGGACATAATTCCAACATTTTTATAAAAGTGGTATTTCTTATGGATCTATGTTACTCTTTCACGTGTAAATGAATTGTGATGATATTTGAATATAATGTAGCTCATATCAGGATAGTATTAAAGCTTTAACCCCAACAAAGTACCTATGAAAAAAATTGATCAAAAATTTTTTCACTTATAAAATTATTCTAAAAGGTTGCACACGAAATACTGTTCGTAGCTTTAATGCTCTTCTAGACTTAATTATTTTGGTTAATTAATTTAACTGAGTGTCTAGTACCATTTCCTTATGTTAATTTGCTCGAAATTCGTTTTCGTATTCCCCATACATTTCACACCAGCGCCCCTAGCGGTAACGTCAGGGAACTATGTGAAATGTATGGGGAATACGAAAACGTATTTCGAGCAAATTAACGTAAGGAAATGGTACTAGACACACTGTAGAAGAGAGTAACATGTAAAGTTATGGTATCGTGAAATACACTTTATCTAAGCCTATTGTTCAGATTGTGAAACTGTAAAGCCTTTGCTATAATCTGTGAACTTGATTGTTTCACCAACATATCTAACAGCTGATTCTCAGAACTTGTGACTGGAAGCTGGCTGTTCAGGTGGAGTGACATTCATGGCCATGTTGTCATATGAAAAATCGAGGGTAGTATCTTCAGCTGGGTGTCGGTTACTAAGAGCTGTACTAATAGTCTTAGGTGTGGTAGCACCTTGGCTCTTTTCCGTCTGAGAAGTCCTCGTTTCTAGGTCACGAGCATTGAGAGGTTGTTGGATTGTTCTTTTCGGTGGCTCGGGATTTCTGATTTCCAGTTTCAGCGCGTGTTTAGGTTTCGGCATTTCGGCGTGAGGGTTGTGGTGGGTCAGATCATTTGGATACTGCTTTACTCGGTTCTGTAAATGTTTACATTATTCATTATTGAGCTATGTGTCTAATATTAATGTTGTATGTGTCTACGTTAAACAAATTACAATAAATAACTAGCTGTCCCGGCGAACTTTGTACCGCCTGATAAAAACCTTTTAAACCTTTCCTGAACTTCTACAACTCATTTAAGACTAACATTAGCAAAATCGGTCTAGCCGTTCTCAAGCTTTAGCAAGACAAACGAACGGCATTCATGTTTTATTCATTTACTAGCTGTCCCGGCGACCCTCGTACCGCCCTTTTAAACATTCCCTGAACCTCTACTAACGTTTCAAGACCAAAATCTGCCAAATCAGTCGAGCCATTCCAGAGTTTTAGCGAGACAAACGCACGGCGATTGACTTTTATTTATATAGATTTATACGAAGGAGATACGAAGAAGAAGATAAGACAAGAATACTGCCAGCTTTCTGGGAACTACTCCAGTTAGCGATGACGCCAAGGATTTTTAACATTTATCCTTGTAAATAATATTGTATGCATTGGTAATTGCTACACGGAAATACTTATGTGTTCATCTGCAAATTCGCCACAGAAACTACTCCACAAACGCAACAAAAGGGAACTCCAGTATTCGTTCCGCTGTTATTGCCCATGTAACTCGCTATCCAATGTATTCGTAGCTTTGAAAGAATCCTTCAGTCGAATGGAGAACGTCCTCCTTTATTGGATGTCGGTTGAAAATGAGGTGGTGTATTCTACATCTGCCACCAATAGAATGAAAATCTTTATGAACTTTAATTTATTTTTCTTATATCTACGCCTCTTTTGCATAAATATTGTAGTCAGGGATAAAGTCAATTGCTAATATTATAAAGCAATTACTTGAAAATTAGTTTGGCGAGAATATACAGTACAAATACGGTTAATACCACAATTTTGATGTGATGCAGTTTTTAACTAGCATTATATTTTGTTTGTTAGAGGGATATGGAAGCAGTAGAATGACAATGATGAAACCGTGATATATGGGTAGGTACAGGACCTGGGTAGATAATAAACTATGTTTTCTCTCGATACAAGATCCAACCAAGATCTTACATGGCTTTTCTTTGGTTTGTCAGGAAAAAAAATACATTACTCGCACTTTACAGGCATGCCCCTCATGATCCACCCACTAAAAACGACATGCCGTGTTCATTACTCTGCGTCTGGTGAGTGGACCAACGAGGTCTGTGGCATCACGTCAATGAAAAGATCTTACAGGCTTGAATCATACTCACTTGCCAGTCAACAGACTAAGCTTTGGCAAACGTAGGAATTCCCGTTTAACGGTAATAGGTGCAATTAGGTACAGGACACCAACAAGACCAGTTTTTACTCCTTCGAAAAACCAGACGTATCTATATGTAGGTATGTACTTATATCATGTTATTGTAACATGCATTTATGAGGGTTAGTTTATGAGACTTGTAATTTGAGGGGTTTAGATTGGCAACCCCACCTACCCTGCTTTATACTGCATAGGAATGAACTCATGAGAATGATTCTATGTAATTCAAAAGGCCTACATATATAATTTACCGGCTGAAACTTCTGCTTGATATATCTCCACGAGATCTTGCCTCTGCAGATGATGATCAGAATGATTACCAGGATCGCTAACGCCACCCCACTCATGATGAGAGCAGTTTGCGCTTGACGCTGAACACCTTTGAAGGAAAAAAATTACAAAATATGTATTATTTACCACCATCACTAATTCCTCGACGTCAAATATTAAAAAAAAAGGAACAAGGGCGACTAAAGGTTCACATTCACGATAAAACCATTTGGTTTTCGCAACCATCATTTGTCAACATTGAAGGGCCAATATCCCATTGTTGATGGTTGTCGAAACATTTTTGATTTCCAAATAGATTGAGATCCACAGATAACTATACTATGTAGTTGACATATGTTTTCAGATCCACAGATAAATTTGTAAATTTATTTAATACATTTCGCCGAATTTTTTTATAAATTCAATCGGCCGTTTTGGACATAACCCATTATATGTGTGCCCGGTGACGGCAACAGGCTTGCCCCCTGGGCTTACTTGGGACTAAAAATACTGGCAAATTGTGGGTGTGTAATGCACCTTTGCCTATCCCTGCGGGGATATAGGCATGAAATGTATTTCATTCGGAGTTGAAAGTGAACTAAATTTCGAGGAACTATGCTTTTTACTCTATGGTGAAGCTATGCACAATGTGTAGGTATTATATATGGCCATGTGTTCCAAACGATAGCACCGTCAATGATGTCAAAAATGTTTGGATGCACTACCATTCGGTTGAGGTGTAACCATCATTTCTGACAAATGATGGTTGCGAAAACCAAATGGTTACATCGTCAGTGCCCACCTTTAGGCTCGCGCAAAAGTGTTTCGTACCGTTTTTCAGAATTCATTTCAGAATTCAGAATTCATTCAAATATCAAAAAAAATCACGTCATTTGTATGGGAGCCCCCTTAAATATTTATTTTATTTTGGTTTTTAGTTTAGCTTAGGTATTTGTTGTCATAGCGGAAGCATTAATACATCAACTGTGAAATTTCAACTGATTAAATATCACGGTTCATGAGAGACAGCCTGGTGACAGACGGACAGAGTAGTTTTAGTAATAGGGCCCCGTTTTACCCTTAGGGTACGGAACCCTATCGAAGAATAAAGAGCGCAAAGCGAAATAAAATTTAATATCGATATAAATATTAATGATACAACACAAGTCTGAAATATTTCATTTATTTTGAATTTTCAAGTATGAACTTTTGTTCCTGTCATCCGATTTTGATGAAGCAAAGTCTTGCCCTGAGCTGCAGCTTAATTTATCTGTGAAACCATATCAAAGTTCGACCAGTTATTTCGGAGGTTAGCCTTCTATAGAAAGACAGACAGACAAGTATGAAAAAAAACCTCTTTTGTGTTTTATTTGTATTTTTATATGGCCCACAGTAGTTTTTAGTTAATTTTATAAAATGTACACACTCAGTATGATAAGAATTTTCTTATTCTACATATAAGTATGTGAGTAAAATTGTTGGTACCCATAGGACAGGCTTGACTTTTTTGGGGTCGGAGGACTTGTTCTGTAATGTGGTATTACTCTTATTGGCAATAAGTATTTATCATATTTTTTTATAATCATAATAATTCGCTGTGCAATTAAAATGGCAAAGCCATCAGGATTCATGTGCAAGGCAATATTGATATTGCTAAGGACAGACTACAGAAATTAATGCAAAGAACTTTATTTACACATTCATTGACCAATTGATTCCCAAAATTTCTACTACAATTGACCCAACTCGACATAAAACATAACGTTAATCATACTGTGGATCAAGATGAGGGATCTACGAGAAGTCTCAGTTCCAATAATCAACCGAAAATTAACTCATACAGAATAAGCAAATCAAAGGTAAAATAAGTAGATAGTAGTTGTATTGAGTTCGGTTGTTTTCTATATATACATATCATCACACCTATATCCCTGAAAGGTTAGGCAGAGGTACATAAATTTGCCAGTAATTGAGCGGAGCGAAGTGAAGCTATATCTTAGACGACAAGTGTAAATCGTTTGTGTGCCAACTCCTCCGAAACGGCTCTACCGATTTTGACCAAATTTGGCATGCTGGTCGACATCATACCCGGGAGTGCATATCTCTGAAATCATGAAAATAGAGCATAAAAAAAATTAAGAAAATTAGCTCCGCTCAACATTTGCAATTAGTAGCATGCATTGCATACCTAGTATTACCTATTGGTCCTACATACTATGGGGTAAGTCTATTGCCGCAACTGGGAACTATAGAAAATCCATATCCAGTACTTTTTAATTCAAATCAAAATTTCAACATCCAGAATAGATGTAGCGTAGTCTTCTGAATACGGTTACATGTTGAAGACATCTACCTACGACTGTAACAGAAGGCTTAGAGCAAGTACCTACTATTAGGTTATAATTTTTTTCACATTTCAGTACCCAATAATCAGTTTGAAACCATTTTGAACGCTAGCAACAATCCCCTTCAATTAAAAGTCTAAAACTGCGCTCAGCAATTTCAACCAGCAAACTTATGTACGCTATACCATTGAGTTTCTATATTATATAGAGGGCGAGTATCACCCGTTTTTTTCGTGTCAAAAACTAAGCGGCTCCGATATAGGTTGCCCAATGTATGTTTGTGTTCCACTAGGGGCGCCACATTGCATTAAAATACGTCAAAAACAAGATCTCAGAATAATAACCACAAACAATAATTACTTAGTTCCATTTATTGCCACGCAACAACTTAAACTGGGAAGCTGTGGTGACATTACATCATCCTCGACTATTTGACTGTTCAAACCTTCAGAGTAGTTGTCAGTGGTTCAGACCGGTTATCAGCGCTCTATATATACGTAGTATAGAGATAGTTGCCCTGAGACCTACACAGTTTTCGCACAATACAGTGCATAATTTGACGTCACAATCATAAAATTTTAAAATCACTTTTCCTATACTGACACGATAAACTTTCACAAGTCATGGAGTTCAATACAAAGGCTCGTTCAATTTTAACTGGCCATAGTATAATTGGACAGAGAAAAGACGTTCTCTAATACAAAAAGCAATTTGCTCGCAGAAAAATACAGTTGGATGTTTTGAAAGGACGACAGTAAATTGGAATCACGAATTGATAAGTATTTTACTGAAAATATATATAAGGGATTGATTGACTATATTATTACCTAATACAATGTAACTTAATGAACACAAACAAATAGGTACCTATATATTACCTACTTTAAATATCAATATATTCGGGATTAGGGGATTAAGAAATTCTGTTATGTTGTTCTAAGTTTTTTTTTAGGGATTGCTGGTGAGACTTCCTCTGTGTCACTTGAGTGTGTCCCTGAGACTCCACAGTGTCATCACACCCACAGTGTACTTCATGAAAATCTTATAATAATTTTATTTATTTGTTTAGCATTTAACTTTTTTAGGTTGTCACTTTGTTAAAGTAGGTAGGTACCTAAAATATTAAGATAGAAATTATAAACAGATCACAAAAACTGATGTCATCGGCAGGACCTGAACCCACGGCCTTTCCTTTACAGGGGGAATGCTCTGACCACTGAGCTACGATGACCAATACCAACAAACTTATGCCTACTTAAAATTATTATACTCATTTATTCAAATTATTCTCTTAACATAATTTTTTTTACAGTATTTATATGAAAAATTACATATAATATTATAAAAAAATCCATGTCAGACCACCACCAGTAGCGGAGCAGGGCCCAAACTACCAGCGGTAGAGGTCACAGACTGAGAAACCTCCTAACGATGCGTGCCGTGTCGAGGACGACAGCCTTCTGTATCTGACCCTTGATCCAACAGTCTAGCGAGAGTCTCTTGAGATGTTGATCGAGACTCTTCGCTATTAGTCCATTTGCCGAAACGACTATCGGGACAATGATCGTCGAGTCTACGTCCCACATGGCGGTTATCTCGAAGGTCAGATCGAGGTACTTAGAAAGTTTGTCCTTCTCTGCCTTAACGAGATTCTCGTCATGTGGGACGGTGACATCGACGAGCACCGCCCGGCGCTGAGCCCGATCAACCAACACGATATCAGGCCTATTGGCAACAATAGTCCTGTCCGTGATGATTGATCGGTCCCAGTAGAGCAATGCACGACCATTCTCGAGAACTGGCTATGGTGTGTACTTATAGCACGGTACCTCGGACTCAATAAGGCCGTATTGAAGAGCAAGTTGCTGGTGGATGATCCTGGCCACTTGATTGTGCCTATGCAAGTACTCGGTGTTAGCAAAATACGAACAACCGGAAATAATGTGGCGAAGTGATTCACCAGGACGGTGGCATGCTCGACAAATGTCGACCGTACCGTCCTTAATGATATATTTCCTATAGTTGTTCGTCTTGATAACCTCATCTGCAATTGCACAGGCAAAACCTTCAGTTTCCCCAAAGAGGTCACCGAAACGCAGCCAGTTCACCGAAGCGAGCAGGTCTACGTCGGGTCCTGTTAAGACCCGGTAGAACCGCCCGTGTCCCTACGGTCTTCAGTACCTAGCACCTTTGGTTTACGCCAGTTCTCGTTAGCCAAGGAGAGAGGTGTCAGGCCCTTGTCAACCATCACAACATCGCAATGAATGCCACACCCGTTCTGTAGGAAGTAATTCCTCAGACTGCACACTTCACGGTTATGGAGGTTCTTGGCATTTAAAAATCCTCGACCCCCCAACTTCCGTGGAATGTACAGTCTCATGACAGAAGATCGTGGGTGTAACATTCGATGCAATGTCAGTTGTTGACGGACTCGCCTATCCAGGGCGTCTAGTTCCGTTTGAGTCCACCTAAGTATGCCAAAGGAGTACAACAATAAAGGCATTACCCAACCGTTGAAAGCCCGCATTTTGTTACCCCCAGACAAAAAACTATTAAGAACTTTTGTCAGGCGGCCAAAAAAACGGTCTTTCACCGATTTCTTAATATCCTCTACCGCTATACCCAATGACTCTGACATACCTAGGTATTTGTATGTTTCGGTCTCGGTGAGAGATCTGAGAGTTATTATCTCAGAAAGTTGTAAATTCGGTGAATTTACAACCTTCCCCCGCTGTACATGCATGACCGCACACTTATCAACACCGAACTCCATCTTAATGGCATTACTAAAACCTTCCGTAGTTTTTAATAATGCCACCAGATCTTGGTGTTTCAGTGTAAATAGTTTGAGGTCATCCATATACATCAGGTGAGAAATAACCTCACCCCCTCTACGAAACCGATAGCCTAGCCCTGAATCCTTCAGCAATGTGCTAAGTGGATTCAGTGCTAAACAGAACCACAATGGACTCAAACTGTCGCCCTGGAATATACCACGCTCAATCCTAATCAAGTCACGCGGACCAGAAGCGCACTCACCACTACCTGGTTAACGAAGGACTGTGGTCCACTGCCCCATACACGAGACTAAGAAGGATTTAAGAGTCGGATTAATTTTATACAACTCTAAAATCCTCCCCAGCCATGAATGAGGCACCGAATCATAGGCCTTCTTGTAGTCAATCCAGGCAGTAGAGAGGGCGCCCCTACTCCGCTTAACCTGTTGGCTAATGGCCATGTCAATAAGGAGTAGCTCCTTAGTACCACGTGACCCAGCCCTACATCCATTCTGAGCACTATTTAAGATGTTATTTGACATTATATGTGAGTTTATTTTAGTTCTCAGAATAGATGTAAGGAGCTTGTAGATGGTAGGTAAGCAAGTGATAGGTCTGTAGTTCTTAGGTTCCGTGGTACTACCTGATTTATGGAGCAGGAAGGTGATGCCAGTGGTCATGAAAGCGGGTAAGGAACCAAACTCGAGGGCTTCTTGATACTGTGTTGCCAAGCGTTCATGCGAACTACGAACCCACTTTATCCAAAAGTTGTGCAATCCGTCCGGCCCAGGACTTTTCCAGTTCGGTGCCGTACGCATTGCACAACTGACGTCTTCGGAGTCTATTGTAATAGACTCCATGGGCTCGATGTTATCGCATTCTCGCTCAACAACACTGATCCAGTTACCCTCCGAATGTTCGACGGGCACCGACCATATGTCACGCCAAAATTGATTCATGGCGTGAGTATCTGGCAGTTGCCCGTCGCTCAAACGTTGCCTAGTTCCCTCCCACACTCGGTACACCTTCCTTTGATCGCTTTGGAAGATACGATTCTGCCAGTATCTATCCACACGCTCTCTATAACGACGAATACGACTTGCCCATGCATATACTTTCTGCTTCAGAAAGTCAATACGTTCCGTGACGTTGGTTAAGTATTGCTGGGAACTAATACCACTCCCAGCAAATGCCTGAGCCACAAAACGCATGACCCGGGGACGATTATTTCCCCGGCTGAAGCAGATTAGCTTTGCAATGAGAGCCCTAAATGTGCCGATACGTCGCTCGATTCTCGCCTGCCATGCAGGAACACCATCCGGTCGTGGTGCACGGTTAACTTCGGGGAATTTAACGCGTGCAACACGACAAGCGGCAATAGCTCCACAGTAGAGGATCGAGTGAGTATCTAGCAAATCATTGCTAGTCTGTAGGTACGGTGTTAGCAATGCATTTAGGGCTCCCATCAACGCCAGATTTCGCCTATGAGTGGGCAAGCGTGGTAAACGTGGTCTAGATTGAGGTGTAAACCTATACTGTAAGATCACATCCTCCAAAGTACTCCTTAATTGCTCACTTACCTGAATAGATATATCACTTGTATCATCTTCTGTGTCAAGTGCAATCTCGACTGAAGTCGCACTAATCGAAACCGTTTGTGCTACAGGCGACGGTGTCATCGTTGACACAGGAGTTGGACGAGTAGATAATACATCCAGGCGCAGCCGATCAAGCACAGATTGATCCAACAATTTGCATCGTTGGATAGCCCGCACCTGATCCGAAAGTCGTTGAACGGAAACGGTAACTGTCGGTTGAAGAACCTGAAACAGAGGAAGCATCCTAGAACGATACGCTGTCAGGTTAGTTTCCCCGTCTGTGGCCTCTTAGTACGCACGCATGACATGTTCATTTATTATTGGTGTCCACTTCATGCGACGCACTACACCACCGATAGCGGGAGCCACTGAGAGTGGGGCATGCCCCACTTGGGTCTCCAAGCTGGCCGGTGGTGGTCGACATCTCCGTCGCGCAGGTGTTGGTGGCGACGGCGTCGAAGGCCCAATCTCATCACTCGACGCACTGCTACATCTCGGAGTGACGTACTCGTCACTTTCAGAGGTACTGGAGGAGGCAGCCGACGGGGTTGAGACGGGCGCAGATCTTAGTTGTGCGTTGGTTGTTTTCGCTTTTCGTCTTTTTGATCTTAAATTGTAATTCATGTAAAAATTTTGTTCATATTTCTTATTGTCGGAGTTGTCAAATTGTTCAAATTGTCATCATTGTTGTGTTCGTAATTTATTCTGTTTTTCTTGTTATTCCTTATAATTTTGAAGTGTGATATATATTATCTATTTATAATGGTGTAAAATGATTCTGAAAACTGATCTATTGTAATAAATTGCACCAAAAAAATTAAATTACAATATAAAACGATATGAAAGACGTCAGCCTGTCAGCGGTGTTTTTATTTATTAAATTATTATTCCCTTTATTACATTTTATTACATATTTACTATATTTTTAAATAAACTTATAAAAAACACAAATATATTTAAAAATATAAAAAATAGTGACCCACCGGTATCGAGTACAGTGACCAAGCTACCGGTGGTTAGGGCTCCAGAGATAGGAACTTCCGCACAATACGGGCCGTATCCAACAGAACCGCCTTCTGCATCAAGCCCTTGACCCAGCTGCCTAACGCGAGCCTCTGTAGGTGGTGGTCGAGGCTCTTGGCTATTAAACCATGAGCAGATACGACTATCGGAACAATAATCGCCGAATCCATATCCCACATGTCGACAATCTCGTGAGCTAAGTCCAAATATTTAATTTGTTTATCTTTTTCTGCTTTCACGAGATTCTCGTCATGCGGCACAGTGATATCGACAATTATTGCAAGGCGTTTTAATCGATCTATTATCACTATATCTGGTTTGTTGGCTATAATAGTCCTATCAGTGATAATAGACCGATCCCAATACAATGTAGCATGGCCATTTTCAAGAACTGGGTCGGGCACATACCTGTAATAAGGTATCTCTAAGTCAACAAGGTTATATTTTAGAGCAAGTTGTTGGTGGATAATCCTGGCTACTTGGTTGTGTCTGTGCAAATACTCACCGTTCGCAAGACGGGAACAACCAGAGATAATATGTCTTAAAGATTCTCCGGGACGATGACATGCCCGACAGATGTCTAGCGTCCCATCTTTGACAATAAATCTCCGATAGTTATTCGTCATCATAACTTCGTCAGTGATTGCACAGATGAAACCTTCAGTTTCTCCAAAGAGATCACCGAAACGTAACCAGGATACGGAAACTGTAAAATCAACATCGGGCCCGTGTAGAGCCCGATAAAAACGACCGTGAAGCTCTTTGCTCTTCCATATTTCCTTGCGATCAGATACACCTAGTATTACCGGTTTGCGCCAGTTCTCTTTAGCTAGGGAGAGTGGGGTCAGTCCGTTATCAATTGCCACGACATCTCGATGCAGACCCACATCCACCTGCAAGAAGTACTCTCTAAGGTTGCATATCTCACGGTTATGGAGACTCTTAGCGTTTAAAAATCCTCGACCTCCACATTTCCGTGGGATATACAACCTCATTACTGACGAACGTGGGTGGTGCATTCGGTATGAAGTCAATAGACAACGTACCTTTCTATCCAGAGCTTCTAATTCAGTCTGAGTCCATCTAAGTATGCCAAAAGAGTATACTAAGACTGGCATGGCCCAGCCGTTAACAGCCCGTACCTTGTTACCGCCTGACAAGAGACTTTTCAATACTTTTTTCAGGCGGCCAAAGAAACGGTCCTGCAACGTCTGTTTCATGTCAGTCTCAGCAATACACAGAGTTTGGGACATACCTAGATATTTGTAGGTTTCGGTTGCGGAGAGCGACTCAAATTGTGTGAAATCCGAAAGACTGACTCCTTCAGATTCCACAATCCCGCCCTTTTTCACATGCATGACCGCACATTTATCTACCCCGAACTCCATACTGATAGCCTTACTAAAAGTTTCAGTAACTTTTAGTAAAGCCATCAATTCGGGGCCATTAGGGGCAAATAACTTTAGGTCATCCATGTAAAAAAGGTGGGATAAAATTTGACCCCCTCTCCGCATCCGATAGCCTAACCCTGAACCCTCTAGTAGCGTACTGAGAGGATTCAGTGCTAGACAAAACCATAACGGACTCAGACTATCGCCCTGGAATATTCCTCTCTCGATCCCTATTGGTACACCACCTCCTAGAATCTGACGACATCTTGGATAAACCAAAACCGTATTCCATTGTCTCATACATGACCTCAAAAAGGTGCACAGAGTTGCATCAATTTTATACAACTCCAGTACCTTTAGAAGCCATGTATCAGGTACAGAATCATACGCTTTTTTGTAGTCAATCCAGCATGTCGCAAGGTTCTTTCGGTTGCGGCGTACCTGCTGACAAACAGCCATGTCAAGAATAAGGAGCTCTTTAGTACCACGTGCCCCACTTTTACATCCATTCTGAGAGATGGACAATATATTGTTGTTTTCTATATGTGAATACATTTTGACTCTCAGAATAGATGTAAAAAGTTTGTATATAGTTGGTAAACAAGTATTGGGTCTGTAATTTTTGGGGTCTGTGGTATCACCAGATTTATAAAGAAGGTGAGTAACTCCGGTAGTCATAAAAGATGGAAGCGACGCTAAGGCCGATACCTCAACAAATGGCAACGTCGCCAGTCGGTCGCCAAGTGAGGAAGGCCGATACCTCACCGAGACGCCATGGCGACGTCGCCAGTCGGTCGCCAACTAGTTCTCATTGAGATATATGACGGCTAACTCACTTGGCGACCGACTGGCAACGTCGCCAGTCGGTCGCCAAGTGTCATATATCTCAATGAGAACTAGTTGGCGACGTGGCCAGCGACGTCGCCAACTAGTTCTCATTGAGATATATGACACTTGGCGACCGACTGGCGACGTTGCCAGTCGGTCGCCAAGTGAGTTAGCCGTCATATATCTCAATGAGAACTAGTTGGCGACCGACTGGCGACGTCGCCATGGCGTCTCGGTGAGGTATCGGCCTAATGCACGGATATCAGCATTTTATACTAAACATTTACATTTTAAACTACCTAAGCTATTAATTTGTGTTAAGTACTTACGTAATTAACATTAATAATTCTTAGCCGTCATATATCTCAATGAGAACTAGTTGGCGACCGACTGGCGACGTCGCCATGGCGTCTCGGTGAGGTATCGGCCTAATGCACGGATATCAGCATTTTATACTAAACATTTACATTTTAAACTACCTAAGCTATTAATTTGTGTTAAGTACTTACGTAATTAACATTAATAATTCTTAGCCGTCATATATCTCAATGAGAACTAGTTGGCGACGTCGCTGGCCACGTCGCCATGGCGTCTCGGTGAGATATCGGCCTATAATGCACGGATATCAGCATTTTATACTAAACATTTACATTTTAAACTACCTAAGCTATTAATTTGTGTTAAGTACTTACGTAATTAACATTAATAATTCTTTAAATTCCCACAGCCGCACTACCTATGTTACGACGTCGCTGGCCACGTCGCCATGGCGTCTCGGTGAGGTATCGGCCTAACTCAAGGGATGACTGGAAGCAAGATGCCAAGCAGGCGTGTGAGCTACGGAACCATTTTAGCCAAAAGTTGTGCAGTCCGTCCGGTCCAGCTGATTTCCAATTTGGTAACGAACGAACTACACAACCAATATCATCTTCAGATATGGTTATAGGTTCCATAGCTTGTATTGGTTCACACGCCCGCTCTACATCCCCAATCCACCCACCCTGCGTATGACTGACGGGTGTCGCCCAAATGCTTTTCCAAAAGGCAACTGTAGCATCAGCATCAGGTAGACTCCCATCAGTCACATCTGAATCAGGTCGCTCCCACCTTCTGTATACCCACCTCTCGTCTTTTTGGAACAAGCGATTTTGTGTATATCTGTCTACTCTCTTTTTATATCGCCTTATACGGTTTGCCCACGCATAGATTTTCTGCTTCAGGAAATCAATGCGCTCCGTGACCCGTACAGAGTATTCACGGGGACTCACGTTAGTTCCCGCGAATGCCCGGGTCACGAAGCGCATGACTCTCGGGCGTGTATTGCCCGTCCTGAAGCAGTGTAGCTTGCCTATGAGCACCCTAGCCTCGGTAATGCGACGTTCAATCCTGCATTGCCAAGCTGGTACTGTAGGTCTTGGTCGAGCAGCTGATTCTTGCTTATTAAATTTAACACCAGCTACTCGACATACTGTAACAGCCGCACAATACAGGATTGAATGCGCATCAGTGAGATCATCACAATTGAGAAAATAAGATGTTAAAATCGAGTCTAGGGCACACACTAGCGCTATATTTTTTCTATGCGTAGGCAAACGTGGAAGCCGCGGTCTACACTGAATAGGGACAGATCTAAACTCACCAATCGCTTGTTCCAAAACGCTCCTTAATTCATCATTGCATTGGATACTTACAGATGTAGCAGCATCATTTACTTCTTCATTAACTGTTAAGATGGGAGGTATTTCATTTTCTACTGTAGTGGTGTTACGGTTGCTATGTAATGAAGAAGGAATGATACTGTTACATGCCTCAAGCCTCTCAAGTGCGGCGTCATCCAACAGATGACAGCGTTGTATGGCGCGCACCTGATCCGATAGGCGTTGTGCTGTTACGTTGACATCTGGTTCAAGTACCTGAAACAGGGGCAGCATGCGGACACGGTACGCAGTGAGGTTAATTCCTCCCTCTGTAGCCACAAAATATGCCCGCATCACGTTTTCGTTCATAGAGAGACTCCATCGAATGCGGTGCACATTACCACCGGTAGCGGGGTCCCTAATCGAAGCCGGAGGGCCTCGGGGTCCTAAGCCAGTCGGTGGCCGGCCTCTCCCCTGCCGACGTACAGGTGGAGGCGACGTCGGTGGAGAGAAAAACTCGTCGCTACTTGAGCTCGACGCCTCACCATCAGCCACGGTTTCCGGCGAATGTGAGGCGGAGTTTTGCGACGAGTCCGGGGTTGGTAATTGTGCAGTTTGTGCCCTGGTACGAGCTCTAGTCAACATGTTTCAAGCTTATTGTTTGTTATTATATTAGGCTTTTCAGTATGACAGACGTCATTTTCAGCAAAAAAATTTAGTATATTTGGTAAAGATCTTCCTGTAGGTTTTTCATGGTTTTTCAAATTATTTGGAAACTTTTTAGCTATTCTTCTTGTTTATTGTGATGTAAAACTGTAAATACTTTAGCAAATTATTTATACAATAGGATGAAAAAAAAATTGACGGCTCTTGATAGTGGTGTTGCCAGGATTTTTTAAATTATTATTATTATTATATTATTTAAATTTATCTTTTAACTTATAACTAAGCACAACATGATTCAGCTAACTTAACGAAAATATTGTTGAATGGAAGTAAGTCCTTTGCATTCTACACTTAATAGCATAGACAACGTACAAGTGCAAAGTAGAGCAATACAGAGCAGAATATTGACTTATAAGCTAGTGGGGAAAAGGGTGTTAACTTGTATTAGGTACTTACTGCTGAAATCACCAGGAGGTGATGACGACTCTGATCTCCGCATATATCGCAAGTCAAGCACATACCCTGTAAAAAACAAATAGGACATGTCACAAGTGATAAGATGTTAGCATTCTGCACTCCTCCTCATTAAGAACTAAAAGTGTGCGTTTCATATTCCACGGTACGCGCAATTTTCTTAAAAAGGGGTCTTTAAAAAACTATATTTTACAAAGTTTTCGCTTCACAAGCACGCGTCAGAAGAGATAGTTACACAGTTATTATTTTAATTTGTACAATAATACTTATTAATACTAATTAATAATAATTTAGTATGTAATGATTATTCAATATTCATAATATTATTATTTATTAAGAACTTGGACCCAGTTAGGTATATGGTATGGTTCGCGAGGCGTAAACTGAGCTTTACATTTGTGTGAGTGATCACGAAAAGTAGAGTAAAACAGCTGTGTGTAGCTGTCACACGTGTGTGTAAAACAAGTCACATTATACGTTCACGGACATGCAATCACACAACTGCAAAGCTTAGCTTACGCCTCGCGAACTCTACTTACCTAGCTATTTTGTCGAGGCTTTTGTTCATAATGGGCATGTCAGCCTCATCATACCCTAAACAGTTTACAGCAAAATTATTATTAACATATTTAATATACAGGAATCATTAAGGGTTAAATAATTGCCACAATAAGTCTGCTTTTTCTGACGAAGGAGAAGTGAGCAGTCCCAAATATTGCCCAACGTCATTGGTGTTTAATTTATATTTAGCACTCAATGATTGCCTTTCATCTCTATTATTTGAACATTGAATAAGGATATGGTCCACATCCTCGACTGTTCCACACGTTGTACAGTTGGGAGAATCAACCCGTCTCATTAAGTGAGTAAACTTTGCACACGGATAATGTCCTGATCGCAGCCAGTGATACACAACTATTTGTATTCTACTTAATCTATTGTGAATAAACCACGGAATTTGAAGAGGCTGACCGATAATTGTTTTGTACCAAATCTCTTTTTCCTTGCTTTATGTACCTAATTATATACAATCATTGGACTAGGTACTTACATGATCTTACACCTTTCATTTTTCCTTTCTCGCTCATTTGTTTTATCTTTTATACCTACTGTATGTATGTATGTATGTATACAGCTAATTTAGTTCCCAGTCACAAACCTACCCAAATGTATTAATGTTACGTCTTCCAGGGTTCTGCTTCAGACAAGTGGGAAGCAGAATTAGGATATATTTTGTTGATACAGGTGATTTTATGGGGAAAAATATGTGCCAAGCAAACAATTAACGGATCGAGGTACGACAGGTGCGCATCCCGATTCCCCTCGTTCAAATATACGCACTCAACTTAAACTCGACACAAACTACCTGTGATATCATGCCCTTAAAAAGATACATTCAATTTAAAAACCCTTGCTTATTGGTAAGTAATATTGTACTAGAATTAGCTATGGTAAGGTCAAGGGTCTAATATCTGTTGCAAGATGATATTATAGTGTAAATAATTTTAAACCATTTGGACTAAATTCTATTTAAACAGATTTTAGCTCTACATAGAAACATTAGTTCTTGTCTTAAGAAAATAAATTTATCTTAATATGGGTAATATACTCTAATAATAAAGAACAAAGATAAAATCAAAAGAAAAATAACCTAAAGCTCGGCCTTTGTTTGCTTATGAAACAGCTAATTGAAAACAAGATTTAATGGCATAGCGACATATCACATATGGGAAGAAAACTTAAATTACACTTGTTCAATGTAAACAAGGAGCCACCTGTACAACAGTTACGCACACATAACATTTTAGAGGTTACAGACACATGCAGAGGCTACACGTTTTAGTATTGTGTGGGTTAACATTCAATGTGTGCGTCACATACCTGTCCGCGTCGGAATCAACAGAGCATGACTTTTATGGCTATTGTTACACCCTCGCCAATGATCCTACAGTTGCATTCTATTCAAACCATTATAAGTCGTAAGATAATTAAGAGTATATTTATTTTGTCCACCTGATACTTTGAAAATTACTCAGATAGTTAATATGAGTTTTGCTCTAACAACTGCTGCAACTGCTAATCCGTATTACAATGTAATACTATACAATGTAATTATTTATTCTCTCTCGATCGATCTACTCGTATTTTGCTTCTAACAACCTAAATCACATTAAGGATATATATAATACATGGTTTTTTTTTTTTGGTTATATACATGGTTTGAAACGGCTGTTAAAACCGAACCGTGTAGTCAGCAAAGCGCCCCTTTTAATACCACGTTTAAAACCGCATTTGCAATATCAAGATATCGAACTACACATTTCTGGATACGGATGTGCAGTTTTCATACAATTTACAAGATCATCGTGGCACTTTGCTAACGTAACACCAACCTCTCAAGACAAGAGATGTTTGACCTGAAACCTACACATTCTTTACTTAAGTGTAAGTGAGACAGGCTACGCTTGAAAAGGGACAGAGTAAGAAGGCGGTTGGCGCTCACGAAACTGGTTGTACCGCTGGAAGTATATTGAGTAGAGCCTTTATGTCAAAGAATATTAAGTACATATTTGACTGTTCACGATGACTTACAATATTTGTTCATATTAGTCATATATTTATAGCACGAAGGATTTCCACCAGATAGGGCACAGTTGTTCGTGGAATTTGTCGTAGGATTGATAATAGTTGGGTGCAAAGGGGCTCTACCAACATCTTAAGGGCCCCAGCGACCTCACCTGCTAGTAGCGCACCTGCTGATAAACAGACGAGGCTCGTTAATTTACGGTACCTATGGAGTGGCTTCGGCCCCTACGTGGGTACCAGGTGGTACAACAGTGTTGGTCCGCGGGGGGTACCACCGTGCAGCTGTGCTAAAGCCCCCCAAGTAACCCAGCCCAGGCGGGGTTGCGTTAGGGGTTCAGCAGCTGCACCGCCGGGCCCGGGGCGATGTATGGTGCAGCAGGCATGGGACCAGTGGGGGCGAAACGGAGTCTAGTGTGGGTGGTGTGGGTCGATTCGCCGGCCAGGGAGACCCTTAGCAACGGCGTTGCCGTGGCCGCCCGCAACACAGTCATGGGGCCCGCCTGGGGCCAACCACCCCAGGAGGCTGCCCCACATGTTGCGCATAATCCTGATGTGGGATCGCCGCTCCGGGTGGTAACCGGTGTGGGGTAGCGGCGGCCTTTCATCAGGGGGGTTTGGGAGCCCTTCCGTCCGGTGAGTCGGCTCCGACCTAACCACACGGTTCTAGACAAAGCTAGCCCCTGCGCTTTGTCACTTACTGCTGCACCAAATGTCGCCCTGTCTTCACGCTTCTTTTTCAAAATCTACAATGGCAGTGCAACAAAAAAGAAATAAACGTTACACAGCGGCCCTAGGAAACCCCACAAGTTCACATTTCGAGGTGGAGTTCACTAACGTCCATGGACTCCATGCGAACCTCGATACCGTCCACCACCACCTTGAGACGGCACGGCCCGCTGTGATGTTCCTCACGGAGACACAAATACGCCGCCCTGACGACACGTCTTACCTGTGTTACCCCGGCTATGTCATCGAGGAACAATTTCGAGACAAAGCCGGGGTGTGCGTGTTCGTTAGGGCGGATGTTTGCTGCCGCCGGTTGCGCTGCCTAGAGAACCCCTCCAATTCCGTCCTTTGGCTGCACGTAGACCATGGCTCTATGAGCCAGATCTACGTGTGCGTCTACCGATCCCACACAGGGGATTCTGAGACAACAAAGCTCTTCCAGTACCTCAGCGAGACGGCTGATGAAGCGCAGGTGCGGTTCCCGAACGCTGACCTAGTATTTCTGGGGGACTTCAATGGCCATCACATTGAATGGCTGGGGTCCCTCAAGACTGATCATGCGGGTAGAGCCGCCCATGCGTTCGCTCTCTCCCACGGTCTGACCCAGATGGTATGCGGGATCACCCGGATACCAGACAGGTCAGATCACGCGCCCGCTCTGCTGGATCTACTGCTGACGAGTCGCCCAGCCCAGTACAGTGTTTCGGTAGGAGCCCCACTGGGTAGTTCCGACCACTGTGTTGTTCACGCTGGCATGAAGGTGTCACCTCCTGCACGTCCTGTACAAACGTCACGACGACTATGGCACTACTCGTCAGCGGATTGGGACGGTCTACGCGATTATTATGCGTCCGTCCCCTGGAGCCAGCGCTGCTTTGTAGGAAAGGCTCCTTCGGATAGTGCTTCTGCTATTGCTGGCGAGATCAGTTTAGGGATGGATTATTACATCCGTTTCACTGATGTCGCCAGTATCCGCAGAGCCCGTCCCTGGTTCGGGCGAGATTGTGCCAAAGCTGTTCGACAAAAACAGTCGGCATATCGCGCCTGGATCAGGGCCCGGGCTGTGCGCGACCCAAACGTGGGCCACCTCAAAGCAGCGTACAACCGGGCCACAAAATCGAGTAAGAGGGCCTTTAAGAGAGCGGATGCCCAGCGCGTCGCGCGGCTTGGTCAGGAGCTCACTTCCCATCCCACGGGCAGCCGTGGATTCTGGCAACTGGCCAAAGCCGTGCAATCTAACTTTTGTCAACCCTCGCTGCCACCGCTGCGTTACCCAGATGGAACACTGGCTCACAAAGCCCAAGAGAAAGCGGATATGCTCGCAGACCTCTTTGCGGCTAATTCCCGGGTCGACGACCGTGGCCTGCAGCCCCCCGCCATCGCCAACTGTGGCCACACAATGCCTGATATAGTTATCAGGCAATTTTGTCGAACAAGCTTCACCTGTCATCTTAAAGAAGCTGAGTGCTTGCCTAAAATAATATGAAGTACCTACATACCTATGACCTGAATCCGAAAAGTTACAAACGGTACCTATGCAGTTCAATTGTATATTTTTGTCTTAGATCCAGGAGAAGTCATCAATACCCTTCCTGGTAGTACAGAGTACTCACCAAGATTATTTTCCTGTCGGTATCTCACCCTAAAATAGTACAAGAGAGCTCAATACAAAAACGAACACTGCTCCGCTAAGTCAATCAGTTAGACAGTGAAACGTGCCAATAGCGGAAACAGCTAACTGATACCTAGAACAACTTATTTCAAGGCAAAAAATTATATTCGTCTAAGGAGCAATTGAATAAAATTCTTTACACAAAATTATGTTGTTCCAATAACTTGCATAACATTATTGAATAGTAACAAAGAAATCAATAACAAAACAATCAGAGATGCGTTAAAAATATTATTGGAGGCAATATCACGTCGCCACCTAAGACGTTTAAGTAATATCTATACCTATAGAGAGACAAAAAATAACGTAAAAATTCTATGGTAACTTATCAAATTTAACGTGTTGTAATGAATGATTCTTCGCTAGTAACTGAAAAATTCGACTAACAACTGATTTTCAATGTTGGCACGATTAGAGAGAGGAAGATTGCTTTTCTCCATTTAAACCTACTGTTGATGGTGGAACTTACTACACGTAAGATTCGGATAAAAACACATTTCTTTATTGGTTTACTTATTTCTGACCGATTTCACATCACTATTTTGTACAGCAAATTTCTATTTTTGATGGAGGGTTTTGAGCTTCTGTTTCCGTTAATTCTGACAATAGTCCTTGATGATGCCGTGAGACGAAACCGATTAGTAAATAGAGTAAAATTAACATAAAAATAAGCAAATTGAAACCTTACCTTGACATTCTTTGAGACAAGCCCCCGCATCATAGTTGTGGCTAGTACTGTTGCAGATGATGTTGCATGGCGCGCAGCGGTTAGTATCCTCGGAGCAATACTCGTCAAGCTTACAGGTTAACTGGCCACATCTGACGCCGTCGAAGGATAGCTGCGCAGACGCCGCGCCAGCCACGGCCAGCAGGCAGGCTAGTTGCGACATCATTGATCTACGACACCGAAAAGATTTAAATTTAATCAAATGGTTTGTGTATCACCAGTATCACTCCCAGGACGTGTCTTATGTTGTTTCTTTTAAAAGCTATTAGTAAACTTAGTTTCAGAACTAATCTCTTGTTGGTTTTTATTTTACGTAGGTATTATTATTTATTTATAGAGCAATTTTGAACACACGACACCTTAGGTACAAGTGCAACACCCTTAGTAATGCAAATGAATAATGCCCATACAATCAATAGTTTTTGCGGGATCTTCTCTAGGATGACGTCATTGACGCATCTCAAAAAAGTACAAAATACTGCCATCATGAGTCACTCGCAAGATTAAGAAAACAATGACATTCATTTTACGGCAGGGATCCCCAAAACATTTTGTTTACCTGCGACATTTCGCCACAATTGTCTAAAGAATTTGCGACCCAACATAACGCTAATATTGATTGCAGTTAATACTCCGGCTTCATCTAAGTCTGCCTTATGGTGTTAATACATAGTAATGACTGCATAATAATATGGACATAGAAGATCGACCTTCACCAGTAACCTGATCGAAAAAGGTATATTTAATTGAATAAATTTTAATCATATTTCGTTAATCACTTCTTATGACAACCGACTGAATTTGATCTAGTTTTTTACACTTTTAATTCTGTTTTTGTTAATACATAGTAATGACTGCATAATAATATGGACATAGAAGATCGACCTTCACCAGTAACCTGATCGAAAAAGGTATATTTAATTGAATAAATTTTAATCATATTTCGTTAATCACTTCTTATGACAACCGACTGAATTTGATCTAGTTTTTTACACTTTTAATTCTGTTCATAGCTATCTGGCAAGTAGATCAACAGGTGAGGATCGAAGCACCTGGGGTCTTTATCTAAAACTTATATTGCTTTTTTGTTCTGTACAATTAGAGGAAGTATAAAGTCATCAATATATTCATACTCGTACATACATGAGATTCCAAATCCGAAATCCATTTTTTACAAAAGTCACCTTATTTTATCAATTCTATATTTAGTATTGTATTTTTTTATACTATATTTTTTTTTACTGTGTACATTGATACATATGAGGGGCTCGTGGTCTAGTGGTAACCGACAATGTTAACACATTGCAAAGGTTAAGCAACATCGACTCAGGCCGGTCTTAGGATGGGTGATCATTTCTTAAGACATTGAGACCCCTCCGTGCCTCGGAGAGCACGTTAAGCCGTCGGTCCCGGTTGTCATACTAACATCTATTGCAGTCGTTAGGGGTAGTTGGAGCCCTAAATCAAAAATCCGACCGGTCTAACTACAGGACTTCGATATCGCCCATGGGTTCTGAAGGTCAGATGGCAGTCGCTTCACGGAAAATATCGAAGTTCAGCCGAATCGCAGTTAGACTGGAAAGCCGACCCCAACTGAGTTGGGAAAAGGCTCGGTGAATGATGACATTGATACATATCAGTTGTAGGTATATTATTTAATTTTATAAGTACATGAAGCCTTTTCTGTTGCTGGTTTGTCAAGTATACAAATTTAAATTGGCCTTTATGTGAATACTAACAAGTATGAGTCATCCGTGTAGCCTCTTCGTGTTATGTACTATCGTTACATAAATACAGCCTTAAGCAGTAAGTGCTTCTTAGATTATTTCTGTTTTTTTTCTATTGACATTAATTGAACACAATTCCGTATAGTTTAAAACACTACATTCAGTAATTAATAACTTAACTATAATATGATGATGCTTAGACTGTAGACGTTTTATTTATCTGTGCCAGGACATATGTTACAGATTCCACTAAATGGATTCTCTTCAGTCTCTTTTTCACTGTGCTAGAGATATGAGTCATTATCATCTCAGCCCATTTGACACCCACTGGTGGGCATAGTCCTCCCCAGAAAAAGGGGGATTTCAGCTTACATATACCACGCTGACCAGACGGGTTGGTATAGGGATTTATGTCGAGTTTTCATTCTCATACTTCTATAAACATACTTGCAATACCCAAACTCCGAAATAAACATTCGTGGATCGCACAGATATTTGATTCGAACCGGGAATCGAACACGGTACCTCAGGGGTGGCAGTCACATACACATACCACTGCGCCACCGAGGTAGGGTCAACCTAGTGCATTGTAATAAAGGGTATGTACTTTTGATCCTTGACTGTAGGCAGGTACCTATTTGTCTTGATTTTTACCCACGACGGAACAGAGACGGTTTATGCGTTTGGGATGAGAGGACGTTTCTTTGTTATAGGTCTCTGAATAAACCAAGCTACTGGTAAAGCTATTTGTGTACTATAGGGATATTTAATTGCTATTTGTCCATCCATCCTACTACATTAAACATTCATAATCAGTATATAATTTATACTTTCGATTGTCGGTATTAGTGGAACTTATAATTTCTATTATATAAAAATGACTCCACGCGTGAACGGCTGGACCGATTTCGCTTATTCTTTTTTTGTTGTGTTCGTAATTATCAGGAGAAGGATCTTATGGAAGAAAAAAGAAGTTATGCGGAACATTAGAAAAATTAATGCGGTACAAAGTTCGCCGAGACAGCTTGTACATTATGAAAAAACACACTTGTAAATATTATATTCCACAAAAAAAAATTGATACACCTAACCTGTTTCGCCTTTGGACTTGGACTTACATTGGATTGAATTCTATAAACTTTAACAAGTTTCAGTCCAATGTTAGATATGGTCGTTACACGAAATAATAATAATCAACAATAATGTGAATTGTGTGAAGAACGCGGCCTTGGGCCACGGAATAAAAAAAGGGACACGAGAGATATGTGTGACCACACATTTTCTATAGTTAGGCATCAGGCATCAGGCATAGTTAGGCATCTTTTATGATCATTGCATACAAAACACAAAACCGTTAAGGTACGTTTCAATAGAAATATTAAAAATGTTAAAGGCACCTTCATACTTTCGCCGCATAATAAACAGTAAGCTACTTGAGTAAGTATATGAGTCATGTTTCTGTGCAACTTTAAAACACTGTACGGAGACGCTTACAGTGGGTGGCTATTGTTACGAGTTACGAGTAGTGAGTACATCCAATAGGGGTTGTAAAGAAATAACTTTTAGTTATGTCATCAATTGTTGACAAATTCTATAAGATCGTTGATCCTTTCAAAACAATATTATGTAAGTACTTACATACCTACTATTCCCTACTCTGTGACAATAACTACAAATATTTAGCAAATCATAGAAATATCTTTTGTCGAAAATCGTTAGTAACTGTTACTAGGTACCTACCAGTAATGATTTTTTTTAATGTTTATGTATTGTGTTTAAGTTACTTTTAATTTTTTTGCCGAAAAATGTATGGGCATTTTAACCCTAAATAACATCCAACAGACTAGACTTTTGGTGTAGTAACAAAAAACGGGTTTGCTTTGTACCACACGTTTTTTTTTTATTTCGTGGCCCCAGGCTGCGGCTGCACCTACGTCCATTGCCGAGCGCCACTTGCGAACTTCTTGAGAGGAAGACAGAAAGAAAATGTGTGGTCACACATATCTCTCGTGTCCCTTTTTTTATTCCGTGGCCCAAGGCCGCGTCCTCTCCTACGTCCGTGGCCGGGCGTCTCTGGTACGCATGTGGAAGGTATTTCCAGTGGCGCCCGGCGGAGTCTCGTGCCCCTACAGTAATATACGAAAAGTTAATCTCTCACACGTTTCGTAACAAGAAGAAGGTAGGTACCTAATATACGAAACGTAACTCTCTCACACTTTTCGTAACGATCTCGTAATTTCCGTAACGATCACAGTTTTCGCAACGCATTCACGAGCTTACTCCTCAAGTCAAACGTGCGCAGAAGTTATACTATATAAAGAGGCATTGATTTGTAATTAGCTTTTGTAAAGTAGACAATAAAGAACAGAAATTAAATATCTAAATACAAGTAGGTCGGTCCAGTTGTTTGCTTTTGTATAAATAGGTAAGTATTCTAATACTATTGATTCTATTCGTAATAAGTTAATAACGCAGCAATTTTATTGCCTTCAGTTCAACCAATCGATTTAATACACAGGCCACTTTCATGAAATTTTGTTTTAAAATCACCTTTCTTGTTAATGGACAGTTTTTTTTCTTTTTTTTTAAATTCCGCTCCCACGTCCGTTGCCGTCTCTGGTACGTACGCAGAAAGTATTTCCAGTGACGCCCAGCGGATTATGGCGGACACAGTTCCTTAAACAAGTTTTACTTTTGATGTGATGACAGGGTTTTGCCTTGATATACCTAGTACACTAGTCTTTTACATGGCTACCGAAGCACTATCGGCAGAACCAATCAGTATTAGGTAAGAATATGAGCAGTCATGGCATCAGAAGGTAGGTAGGTACATTTTATTAAAAAATATTATTATAAAACCAGTGAGTGGTTAAAATTAGCGATATGAGTCACTGGTGTAGAGAAAACTTGTTCTGTAGATTACCTTAGATGCCTTGGACCATGTTTGAATCTGATAATAAGATTTTCTATTTTAGCTAGGTATGTCTTGTTTAAAATAATATTGTAATTTAATCGTCACGGTATTCTTATTTGGGATATACGTATAATATCTTCTAAACTAGCTGTACCAGCGAACGTCGTACCGCCTTAAATGTTAAAACAAATGAAAATTAAACCTTCCCTGAACTTCCAGGAATATTTCAAGACCAAAATTAAGCAAATCGATCCACCCGCTCTTGAGTTTTAGCGAGACAAACGCACGACGACTCGTTTTTATTTATTACTAGCAAATTGTGGGTGTTTAATGAACCTCTCCCTACCCCTTCGGGGATATAGGCGTGATATGTGTATGTGTAACCTTGCTCGAGAAACACTCTATCCATTGGTGAAAACCGCATCAAAATCCGTTGCGTAGTTTTAAAACTCTAAGCAGACATACAGTACAGGCGACTTTGTTTTACGCCATGTTATGATTATCTGAATGTTATCAGAGTCTAATACAATAAGTCATCTGAAGTCAAAAATTATTTGAATGCAGTAAACAAAAGGACAGACTTTCATTTGTGATTGCAATATAGGTACACAGGTAGGTAACGTAGGTATGTGTTTAAGGAATGAGTGAAGATAAAGATGTTTAATATGTCAACATTTGACTTACCTGTTCCAAAACAAATATACTTTTTCTTAAAACATCCGATACTAAGTCACACACATTCGCGAAGGAAATAGAGGAAGAAATAGTATAAACAATTCAACCATTATTGTAACCTTATTCTGCCGTGTGCTGAATCACAACCAAAGTAGTACTATTCCGTATACTGACGGAGTTTAGTTTTTAATATGGTTGCTAAGCAACTACTAAATATACAGTAGGTAGGTAGCATGTACGTGTGTTTTTATTGGAAAATAGCGGGAACTGGATGTGTCTTCGCCGAGCACGGTTCATTATTTATGTACCTATCTAATGATTTCCATAAAGCTTGACGTGACGTGGCTTTGTGACGTGGATAAAGGTGCATATAGCTACTTACTTTAATACATACCTCTATCTGCCTCTATCCTACATCGAAGGAAAGCGATGTAGAGCTAGGTATAATTCTAGCTCCTCTAACACTCGAAAGAGTTTGTCGATAACCAATGATATCGCATAAAATTTCAAAAAATGTGTTAATTGGCTCTGTGTACACGACGCCGCATATAAACCGGACCAGTGAATACGTGAATAAAACAACAGAAAAACTTGCAGTGCGGGTCCGGGTTGTTAGGGAGGTTCAAATCCGTTATATATTCCAAATTGTGATATTATATTTATATTTAGTAGCGTGGTCGGTAGTGCATCGGCTTTCGACTTCGGAGTCTCGGATTCGATTCCCGGGTCGAATGCATTGCAATTTCAGTCTATCAATAGGTAGTATTATTGAAAAAGAAATATATGAAATTTTTTTACCGTGCAGTTTTGTTGTGACGGTAAATAAATGGAGTTTCATTTGAAAGTCCATGTGATAGTCGGTCATCCGGGTAGGTGAACAAACAGACATTTGGGGCCGCTCTTCGTAATATCCGGAGCAGAACAATGTATTTCAATGATATCATATTTCGTTGATGTGGTGACATTTTCAATTTGTGTTCAGATTTTCTTATTAGTGCAAACCGTTTGTTAGGATTAAAATTATTGAATCACTGTACCTATGTATTGTGCTCGTGGAACTAGTTAGGTATATAATACTTAGTACCAATACAATTTAAAAAATAATGTGGTAATAGTAAGGGAACGAAGCGAGCGCCATCCCAAATCTCTGGGTAAAATTACAACAAAGCATTTTTCAGAATAAAATGTCAGTGATTTATTTTTAAAGTTTTGATACTCCGGCTCAGCAAGTGAGTGAAATTACCATTATGAATGCAGGCCGTTGTCCACTCACCAATGTGTGAGATTCTTAGTATGTGAGTAGCCCCCTAAGCCTTATATTTATGTACCTAAGTACCTTACGAGTATTATTAATAGGTAGATATGTAGGTACTTTTTTGAAATTTTGAGTTTTCCATGATCTCTGAGCTCCCCTGAGTCGAACATAGTGAATTCAGGAAAGTGTGTCTATATACGGCATATATATGGCATTCGTACATTACGATGTAGGTAGGTACCTACGTATCGGTATTTATAAATTCTTATGTATGGTACGTATGACTATTACCATTCGACCGGTTTCGCTCAAAGAACAATGGCAAAAAATTGTCTCATTATTTAGAAACGCCCATAAATATTATATATGCCAAAATAATTTATTGTTATTTTTCCGATTTTACAAGTAGGTATCTAAATGTTCCAATAGAAGCCGGCATTAAATCTAGATTTTATAAGATTATCAACGATTATTTATAACAGTGAGGCCCGTGCGCCAGCCAATCACAGCCAATGATGTCGTGCGACACTACCTCGTCACTTTGACAGATCACAGAATACTCCGCGCTTTTTTGTCGATGGTGTTTTGTATGCTTTTTCTGTTTTTATGCAATAATTCGTACTCTGGACTGTTTTATGGACTCCGATTTATTTCCTCGTGTGACTATTGCATGTCCAAAGAACTCTGATATTGTTTGGCGCGACCTTGTGCTATTTTATCTATTACGACAACATAACCTACAATATATCAAAACACAATAAGTATCTTTATTTTCCGGCCTACTCGATGGAAAATGACTTCACTTATGGAGTCTACAAGTGGCGCTGAATCGTCCGACATATTTTTCGTTTATGTGCGCTCATCTTTTGTGTCAGACAATTGCTAGTATGGGTATAGGCAACTGCCATTGTTTTTAGCACGAACGTACCTATATTAAAATTTGAATAGTGTGGCAGCTGTCGGGGAAGCTTATTGACATAACTGGACATAACTTTGACAGATATTTTCTGTGAAGCGATATACTTAGGTAGTCATGTAATATAAGAATTAATTTAGCTTTCAATATTCTTCGTTTTTGTCTGTTCGTACCCAAATTTACAATACCTTCGTTCAGGACAGTTTTGGAAAAATATATAAATTTTGGGCTGACAATTAGGTACAACTTAATACAAAATGCTTTATGTAAAATATTAAATGTCAATATTAGTGATCGAGCCTACTGGCTCTAGGCGTCTCTACCAGTACGTTTGGGTAAGCTAAGTACCTATTTGTAGAGTCACAAATGTAAGTCTGTCAGCATTTCTGTAGCACCGAAGAATTAGTAAGGAAAATATGGTCAATACATGAATACTCTGATTTATTCTGAGGTGCGATGCAAGACCGATGCCATAACTGCCTGGACGGTTTCATGCCTCAACACTCACCTGCCCTCACGCCTAGGCTCACAGACACTATGGGATTCGCCGCTCTTTAACACGTTCACTGCGGTTCACCCGCAATGGACCTGATGCTGTGCCAAATCAATGTGCGCACAGAAAAAACGTCTTTCTTGTGCGGCACAGGTTTTCTGGGCATTTTTACGAGTATGTCAGAGACAAATATAGTTTTCGATTTGTGACTAGATATGCAGAAATATAGGCAGTTTACCTACGCGGCAGGTTATTTTCGACCTCAGCCGCATACGAATTAAAAAAAGTTATCGCATTGCGAGAGCGGGGCTGCGTCGTTGGATGACCGGTGTGCAGATGCGTACGCGTTGAGCCACCAGTAGTGTTCGTGAAAACGTGCTTGAAAGGTGCAAAAAGAAGAAATTGTGCACAATGTTCAATAAGCTAAGAATGACACTTTTTTTTTAATTCCACAGCCTAAGGCCGCGCCCGTCGCACGTCCGTTGCTGGGTGTCTCTGGCTCGGACGTCTCTGAAGAATGACACTGACTTACCTCAGAAGCAAAAAAGGAAGTAGTCAAAATCAAAACAGCCTGTGTCAAGTATAATCAGTCTCTTTGCGTAACATGTTACAAAGATAGGCATATATAATTTAATTATATTTTTTACTTATTTTGATACTTTTGCGGTTATTTTCACAATTGGGTAACTATCAATATTTAACGGGTTCTTATCACGACAGTAATAGGCTTTTGTAATTCCAATCTTTCGATGCTGTTACAAGCACCATGATCACGGATAGACTTTGTAACGTGTGTAGACTCGGTTACCAATAATATCGTAGTATGAACCAGTTAAATAATTCAAGTTAATTGTATAAAAAAAGGTTTTTTTTTAATTAATGTTTGATAATACTAATAAGCACTTCGCTTATTACATTTTAAATACCTCTATAATGACTTGTTATTTTATTTTCTTTCACTATCCCATCACTACAAAAATAAATTACACTTTGATGCGATATCAGGCCTTGTCAACCTGACATTTTAGATTGCTAATTTCTCATTTTCTGTTAGAAGAATCCAGGGGAAGGGTCAATGCCTAGACAAGTGATTCATGACGAATGGAAAACTATAAAATAAAAATGTGCTCTACGGGTTGGCTAAGATAATTGAAGCTTTAATACCACTCGGATGTGTCGGGTCGAAAGGGCCTGCTACGCACAATAAGAAAGACAATTGGGTGCATTTTTGGACTGCCACCGCGCCAGCTGAAAGTCACTGTTTTTTTACGCAGTTAACGTGTTAAATTAAGAATTACCACACTAATTGACACTTCTGTCAATATTTCCAAGTGTGCTCGCCTAATGTTGGACGACAGAACCTTCCACATTGCTACTTGCCTTCGGTTGAGTACATCCTATGTTTCTCCGCATCATTGCAACTGTGGAGCAGCCGTCGATAATCTAGGACACCATGGCCTTTTTTATTAGGTCTTCCGACAGTACATGACCCAAATGGCACGAAACTATGGAAAGAGAAAGGACGGTATGTTTTTGCTACCATGGAAGATGGGAAGGCCTTTTATTTCGTGTGGGATGCTACATGCGTTGACACCTTAGCACCTTGTCACCTTCCAAGCACATCGAACTGATGCTGCATCCGCTGAAGGCCGTAAACGGCGTAAATACCTAGCAGGTGATTACATGTTTGAGCCATTTGCGGTTGATACACTAGAGTCATGGGTTCTAGAGCTCGCTAGCTTTATAGAAGCATCGATTAGGCGTTTAGCAATGGCTAAACGTCTAATCGATGCTTCTCACTTCTCAGGACTAGCTATTGGGCGCTTTCACACTGCCACGATATCGTGCATTTTATCGTGGCGATATCGTGACTACACAAGGAGTCACTGTGATTTCACTGGTGATTAATCACAGCATATGAGCATATGATTTGTCACAGTTCGCATCTCTTATCTCGCTCAATTTAGTGTCTACTAATATTTTACATATTTAAACTGCAACATAGAAACCTGTGGGAGGGATGATTGATGTTGTATTACCAGGGTATAGCCCCCAGACCTACTCATAGAACCTAGATATGTAGGGGAACATAGAAACAGTGTGGCCCACAATCGCTAGACGTCGTCACGACTTACCACCAGGCGGGCGGCGTCAATTTGGCGAACCAAATATAAAAAAATAAAAAAAAATAAAAACACGTCCAACTGTCACCGGTAATATCATAGTTTTTGGGTTAGTGGGATAGGAATTGGGATTTTTTTTATAGGAAGAGATGGAGATTTGTTACTTGAAGGGGCTTCAAGGGGGGTCCGAAAAAGAAGTCAAAATTTTACCTGAGATGCTTACTTTCGAGATATCAGGTACTAAGAATTTTGGGTATTTTTGTGGGATGGGAATTCCCGGGATTTTTTTTTTGCAAGCTAATAGAATAAGTCTTGGTCGAGGTGCAGGGGAACAAAAATTTGCTCAGAATTGAGCTGGGAAGCTCCGTTACCGGGATATAGGGGCTTCAAGTTATGTGGAAAGTGGGATGAGAATTGGGAAGAAAAATTTTGTGGGAAGATGGTGTTCAAATACTTATTTAGGGTACTATGGGGCCGGAAAAATGAGGGCGAAATTGACCTTGGATGCTTAGTTTTCGAGATATGGGGTACTGGGAGTCTGGGGTATTTTTGCGGGATGAGAATTCCCGGGATTTTTTGCAGGCGAATGGAACTTGTGATGGGAGGGGATGCAGGGGGAACAAAAATTCGCCCAGAATGTGGGTGGGAAGCTCGGTTCCCGGGATATACGGGCTGGGAAGTTAGTTATGTCGGGAGTAACTAAATTCAACTTAGCCTAATGATAATTGTACTCTGCAGTCATTCGGTATGGTGCCTTTTGGTTTGATGCCTTTCTGAGTTTCAGTGACTGCAGAGTACAATCACCATTAGGTTAATTTGGATTTAGTTACTCCCGACATTACCAACTTCCCAACCCCTATATCCCGGGAACCGAGCATGCCACCTAAATTTTGGGCAAATTTTTGTTCCCCCTGCAACCCCTCCCATCACAAGTTTCATTCACCGGTAAAAAAATTCCCGATAATTCTCATCCCGCAAAAATACCCAAGATTCCCAGTACCCATATCTCGAAAACTAATCATCCCAGGTCAATTTTGCCCTCATTTTCCGGCCCCATAGTACTCTGTAAGTATTTGATCTTCCCACAAATTTTTTCTACCCAATTCTCATCACACTTTCCACAAAACTTGAAGCCCCTATATACCGGTAACGGAGCTTCCCAGCTCAATTCTGAGCAAATTTTTGTTCCTCTGCACCTCTGCCGAGACGTATTCTATACGCCTGCAAAAAAATCCCGGGAATTCCTATCCCACAAAAATACCCAAGATTCCCAGTACCCGATATCTCGGAAACTAAGCATCCCAGGTCAATTTTGACTTCATTTTTCTTACCCCCCTTGAACCTCTCGCAAGTAATAAAACTCCATCTCTTCCCATAAAAAAAATCCCAATTCCCACCCCACTTCCCAAAACTTTAATATTACCGATGACAGTTGGACGTTTTTCTATAAGTAGGTCTGGGGGCTATATCCTGGTAATGTAACATCATGAAAAAAATGCAAATTAATTGTTTCAATTCAAATTTTGTGCTAAAACGCGACCAAATATATAATATCTATGTATTTACAAAAAAAATAATTATATAAGTATCACGCTCAGTCACCTCTCTCGCTTGGCACCGACCGATTGCAGGTAGCACATACAGATAATACTTAGTATTTTATTAATATTCAAAGGTACTACATATTAGGTTTGCATTAAAGTGATAGTAAATTAAATTTATTAAGTTATGTTATTGCTGCTACTACGATATCGCCACGATAAAATTCGATAAAATCCACGATATCGTGTAATGTGAAAGCGCCCATTCTCTGGCCCAAAGAATGACTATCGCCATCCGACGTGCCAACGCAGCCAGCATTCTGGGAAGGTTCCCATCCGACGGTTTCTATCCGACTGTATAGGTATACAGTCGGAAATGACGCGGAGGATTTTTAAACGATAGTTTATGCATGGCAGGCAGGTACATTATTATGTAAATGGTAATTGTTATGGTAAGTAAAATAATTAAATAATACCATACTAATTTGTTAAAGTTTTTTATATATCAAAAACCTACCAACCTGTTCATAATTATTAAGTTACTTAGTTATGTTAAACTTTCCTGTATAAATATGACAATCAACTTTAGAATCGTTCGGTGGTTTCTATTGGCATTGTTTGTTGCATACCAATGAGGTTTTAAACAATAACTCCGTGGTTGGCATCAAATGCGTTTCGTTGCGTCTACGTCTACAGAATGGCAGTCACCTTGACGTAGTTACCTTGTTACATTTCCTCCCTGGCCTTGTACATATAAGGCAAAGTTAAGGAAAAGGCGTTAGCAGGATCCTCATCAGTCTATGTTCCGGATGCAGATCATATAACTGAATTATCGAGTAGGAGTCAAGTACATCACTATTCTTGATGTTGGTTGCACAAATGTAGGTCGTACACCGCAGTTGCGCCCCTGCCTGGAGTATACATAGGTATACCGCTCCTCATTATTGGAATAAAAAGTTAGCTAATCTGCTTGGATTCTCTTGCTATCTCTGTACCAAATTTAATTAGGATCAAACTAATAAACAAACAAACTATACAATTACAATTATTAGAGATACTTGAGTTTATGTGTTTTTTAATACATTTTCTGTCACATAATGTTAAAAAAATACGAATCTGTTACCTAGGTACTAATAATAATTATGTTGGGCGGCAGGTTATTCTGTCTGCAGATCAGGTCTAGACAACGTTTAGAAAAGTGTTTATTGTATGAATTCTACATATATCATACCTGTTCTTTAATAATAATATATTAAACGAACGTGTTTGTTAAAATAATATTAATTATTATAATGCCATTACCACAAGGTTGTCTGAACGTGCGCATGGACCAAGCAACATTCAAGGTGATCGATTAGATCACCGCGCATAGCTTAATTGTCACGTCAAGTATTTATTATCTACTTAATAGAGAAGACAGCTCGGACTGTAGCTGATGGAATTTAGGGTTTAAATTACAGAGTGGTTATGGATTCACTATATAGTGCCTGGTAAAGTATAAAGGCTTGTCTCCGTGAGACATATAAACTAACAAGTAAAGTATGCCTGCTTTTGCAACTCTGCCTACCGTTTTGTTAACTACTTATTTACCATGATGAAACATCAAATAATTAGTTATACTAACAAACGTTGATAAACATGATTTAGCCGCTATGAAGGTGTTTCTTATCAAGCAAGGTTTCGTGGCATCAAAAAGATGTCATACCTTCTAGTTAAACAATACAAAGGAACACAAGTTAAGAAATATACATATCAAACCTCAAGTCAATTGTTTACGAAACGTATATTTAAAACGTGTTTTCGAACACAAATCAGTATTGTCAGGCCCAAATTACTTAATTCATTTACACTAATGACTACTCGTAAAATGATGTCGTATACCCGCGTATACCAAGAGCCAGAGATTGTCAGAGTTACGTCATTTTCTAAAAGCTGAAAAATTAAAATATCGCAGGTAAAAACGATCAATGAGTATCGAGTTGCGGTTGTTGTTACTTCCGGAGATATATCTCAGTAAGTAACAACAACCGCAACAAATATCAGTTGCTTAAGGTGTAAAAATAGCATCCACGTCAAATTCGTTTTTTCATAAAGCATATTATCTTGATATGTTTTCTTCGGAATAACATTAGAAACTAAATCCATTGCCGGACACTTAGCAAGGCGGCACCCCCTGCCTGACACTCCTAATCTCTGGTAAGTGCAGTAAAGTATACCATCGCTACGTTGCTAGAGATGCGTTTGATATCCACCAATCATAATCACATGCTTTGTGGACCTACGAATATGATTAGTGAATAATAAACTCTGGTATAGTTCGCGAAGCCTAAGCTGAGCTTTGCAGTTGCGTGAGTGATCACGAAAAGTAGAGTAAAAACTCTGTGTGTAGCTGTGTGTACAACATTGGTGTGTGTAAAACAAGTCCCATTATTTGTTGATGTACGTGCACTCACACAAATGCAAAGCTCGGCTTACTAACTATACCCTTAAGGCTTGGGCAAACCAAAAGCAGTTGCAGTGCGGTAGCAGTGCGGCAGCAGTGCGTCTATGTTAGTAAATAATGTAGTTATATGAGGGATGACACACTGAACAAAGCGGGCCCGCGTTTGTTCAGTGTGTCATCCCTCATATAACTACATTATTTACTAACATAGACGCACTGCTACCGCACTGCAACTGCTTTTGGTTTGCCCAAGCCTTTATAGTAGGTGTAAAAGCTGGGTTTCAATATGTTACTTGAGGCATATGTAAGTACTATTCCCTATTCTGTGCTTGAGGGTCCTCAAGTAGCAGCCATATGAATTAACGAATTTGAGGTACATACCTACTTACTATTTTATACGCCCTTGAAAATGATATAAAGTTACCACTACCACAACGCTATACTCACCGATAATTCTTATCAAGCTGTGTTAGGGACATGCTCTGAGAAATTTCCAGCTTCTACAACATGGCGTCTTACTAAGTTAGGCAGTCGTTGGCTCTTACTCTCTCAGTTCTGTAAATTGTGACAGATTTATTAAACGTACTTACAGGTATGTACGTATAGCACCAACAGGTCAACGTCATAAAACAAGTACGGAAATACGGTTCCTATATAGTTAATTGTGCACCTACATAGTAAATTTTGTAGAATTACCAATATCCTTCTCTTTATCCAGAAATTAAATTACTTAAATATTACCTAAACTATCCGATAGACAAATACCACGATGATACCTATCTTGTCTACTAAATTTAGATTGACTGATTTTCACACTAAGATTTTAATTAGCTAACATAAACTAATCTATTTATTGGCAATCGGCACATGGCTATACCCTTACTAATTGATAGAAGTACTTCACGAGGAATAATAATCAGATATTAAGACCTACGATATTTTTCTAGGAATTGGTTAATATGATTTTCCAATAAAATTACTTGTTTAGGTATACGTTACGTAGGTACTTAATATTTTTATGTAATCGATCGTAACTTAATAAAACGGTGACGTCAGGTGTCGTTCATTAAAATGAATCACTTCATTCGAAAGCCTCACAGAAACAATTGCATGAACACTTTCCACATTAAGCGTTTGTAATGTTATAATTAGTTAATTGCACTAAATATTCTTTGAAGAATCCTATTGTCCTTCATAGTCAGTGATGTATGTAGTGATGATTCCTCAGCGAACCAGTAGCACTGTTTCGCAAATAAGAAGATAAGGAAAACTAGTTTTGTCTAAAACTTGCGGACCCGACCAGACGCTGTCCTATCTTAAATCGATTATATAGGTAATAAATTATTTGAGTAAGCACCTACCTTTTATTACGTAGTAGTTACTACTGATGTATTAGATTTAGATACTGTGCTATTACTGATGTATTAATTCTTAATTAACAGTTCTCTGTGAGCCTAGGCGTGAGGGCAGTGCTGATGTCCATGTTGGGGCAAGACACCCTCCAGACATATATGGCATCGGTCTTGCATCGCACCTCAGAATTAATCAGTGTATTTGACAATATTTTCCTGAATCCTAATTCTTCGGTGTATGGACCGAGCCACGACAGAAACGCTGGCAGACGGACATATATGTGACTCTACGAATAACAAGCCCGCATAAGCCAGTAGGTAGAGACGCCTGAAGTCGGGAAAGATTATGCGTAGTACATAATATACAATACTTAGTTCCTGTTTACTTTCTAATCTATGTCTAAACATATCCAGTCACGCGAAAGTTGTATCTCTCTAAAAATGTTTGACTAAAGAAAATTTATCATTTATATTAGAATATTTAGCTGCCCGAATAGTGCCCGAAGAGTGGTATGCTGATGAATGAATGAATGAATCGCTGAATTAGATACCTATTCTAAGCTAGAAATTTGTTGTTTGTAAAAGTTGCCTGGTGAGTTTTTTTTATTTAAATTAGTGGACATATAAAGGTGCGTCAGTAAATATGTATATACCAACCTATCCAAAATAATACCTAAGCTACATAATTATTACTATAACATCTGGTAGATATTACACCTGTTCAAGGTTCCAATACACATCTTGATATCACGCCGTAATAAAATAGAATCAACTAAGTATAATAACAAGGAAAGAGGCACAAAGAACACGTAGTTTTTCACGCATCACAGTTTCGTTTGAAAATCACGTGATCGGTGATACGAAGTGTCGTTCGCAAAGAAAATAAATGAAACCCAGATTCATATAAGTAGGTAGGTACAGTAGATACAAGTATCATACATTTATATCTACGGCAGTCTGACTTTCAGTGTAATTTGCATTGTTGAACGGAATTTGCGCCTTAAATGGCCTCTACCCCGACCAACAAGAATATTTTTCTAATTATTGTTATATTTTCCACATAATTTGTAATTTTTTTTGCAATATGATATCTTACCTTAGAAAACTGTTGACATTTTGCTCCGAAGAAACAATCACAAACACTTTTTTATCTAAAAAAATCAGAGGTAAAAGCCTTCGCAGGCTCGGTTCGCGGAGGTAGATGACGGAATGTGACTCTGCGCAGGCGCAGGTAGAGACCGTGTTCGTTAACTATGTTTGTGTGAGTGAAATGTAATTACACTGTAGCAATAGTGTTAAAGTTGTGCTTGTGTGCACATTGTAAACTCGGCCACACTATAACATAGCACATCCAGTTCCGATAAACCATAGCCAACAGTGTAGAACGAATACTATCTAGTGGCCAGTTGTGAACTTAAACCATTAAGTATCATTACGGGGTCTTAATGTTACAGCACCCTGTGATTGTTAGTGACTCTTTAATTGATATTTTATTAGTCATATTTACCATTATAAGGTTATAACCAGAGGTGCTCGGCAATGGACGTAGGAGAGGCCGCGGACTTTGAATTAAAAAAAAAGGAAAACTTTATTAGGTTTTTAACTGGTTTTTTATTTGCTGTCAAATTGGATATTGACGACAGAATCACATCTTGAGAATTGGAAACTACATAATATCCTAGGTACATACCTTTTTTAGGGTTCCAAAGTTCAAGTTTCAGAACCTTATACTTTCATCATGTCCGACCGAGCGTCCGCCCTCGGCTTTCCTCCCAAACGGTTAGTGCTAGAAAGATGAAATTTTGGACGTTTTGGTGTAAATGCTACGCCGAGACATGCTACTATCAGTACCTACCTCCCACTACAGTAAAGTTGGAATGATTATTTTTTCTAGCGTCTACCCATAGCGTGGGGTCTCATAAGATTGAGATATTTAACTTTTTAGCTTTTATATTAACATGACATTCTCAGGAACCAATTCATAGATTTTAGAAAAATAAAACTGCCGGGGTCGTTTATTTCATAATATAAAACTGCATTCACACATTTAAAAGAAACTTATCTTAGCTCGGGAATCGAACCCGAGCGTTTGGAAAAATAAAATATACGTACATACCTACACTATTTCTATTTACACGTCGATTGTGTAGGACTTAAACAATAACGGTCATTATGAGTCACCATTCATAATGAGTGATGTCTAAAATTAATAAAATGCATGGTTTTAATATCTTTCATTTTATTTTAGTTGTTGTTTGACATATGTGATACTGACAGCCGGCAACGTGTCTGTTTTAAACATACTGTTGAAGACCTTGACCGCCAGGCTATAATAAGGGTACTCAGGTACTCTGCACAATCGCCCTAGGGGCTGCATGTCTCTTAGACAGGACCACTCTAAGCGAGGAAGCGAGGGCCTTTGCGGTCATTGTTTCAATGACACAAGGAGGCGTTAGAGCGGGACCACAGGCCTGCTTCTCGAGAAACCGAGGTGCAGCGGTCCCATCTCCGCCATGAAACTATGCAGAGTTGGGGCTAACCATCGCCGCTCACGGAGACATAGAAGATCAGGTCTTGGAGTGGGAGTGGCTCCAGAAGCGACATTGTGACCTCACGTATCGTGCGTCGCAGATGATTACCGGGCACGCATGCAACGATACGATGGAAGTATCTGTGCCGTATCCATCGTCACACCTTAGTGACAACACAGCGAGGCTTGGTCATGGGCGTAGATAGATGAGATCATGATGGGAGTAATGATCTCCAGCTGGAAGAAGTGGAACGTGGTCGTATCCTTGTGCGAGCAGGTTATGCTCGCCAAGGAGGGGGTCGCGAGGATAAGTCGTACCCTCCCCGCTGATTTACGGTGTGTACGGCGAGGGCGTCGCAGACTTCTCTATGCGCAGGACTTCCGACCTCCATGATCGGAGCCAGGAGACGGTTGGTTGGTAACCGAAACCCACCATCGAAGATTGCGTACTGTGGGGTTTGCAGCTCACACACCCGTTAATGTGCGAAAACCACCTTGACCATGAAAACCCCATCTCACTCCAAAGTTGGCGGCCCACCAAATGGCCCGCAAGGTCGTTTGTCTTAACCCCACTATCTATATAAATCCGGAACTATAAGGAATAGCGAAAAATGCTCAAAGGAGTCACGAGCCCGATTTTAATGAAACTTAAAACTTCATCATTAGATTTTTTTAAAACCTATAATCCTAGCTGGGAATCGAACCCATTGATTTTGAAAAAAATCACATCCTTTATTATTACACCATACGATAGTGTTGCTGTAGGATCAAATTAAAAATTAGCGACAAAAAATGTTGTCGCAAATTTTTGTGCGATGATTAGTTTGCCTGATAAGAGCGCGATAACGATTTGCAACGCTTTTTCAAGATGGCGGAAAACCCATAAATGTTGATATCTCTTGATACTCGTATATAAAAAATAAAAAAGCGTCCTCTGACTTTTGCACACCCAAATATAACATTTCAATGCACTATACTGAAGACCTACACAATCATACGAGTATATTGCACAAAAACATATAATTTTCCACTGTTATAATTTTATTTTCACTGACCGGTTTCACCTCACGGCTTCATCAGAGATTAATACAAAATATAGTTTTAATTCACATAAACATGTCGTATTACATATTCATACGGGCATCAAAAAACTAGATCTATTATCTAGTGTTTGTTTGTGATGCCGTGAGGTGAAACCGGTCAGTGAAAACAAAATTATAACAGTGGAAAAGTATGTGTTTTTTTTGTGCAATATGTGTAGCAGATTCCAAGTGCCGTCAATCGACCGTACGACAGTACGACAGTATAAATAATCATAGAGCAACACGGTCGTCGTATTACACGATCGATATCTAAATAGAAACAGCGTAATTTTTTCGATTTTCGAGCTGAGTACAAGTTTTTTTAAATCTGTGAATGCAGTTTTAATTTTTACTAAAATCTATGACATGTTTCCTAAGAACAGATCTTTGTATGTCTTAGTTTTAGACCTCATACTCACCCATTTGAATGTATAATAACATTATGCTTGATTCGAGTTGTTAGTTTTGTATGTTCACTGTACCAGATATAAAAATACTATACTAGTACAGTCAGCGTCTAATAGTTAGTTACAGTCAAGGTACTCTAATCTATAGGCGCAACCAAATAGTCAATGATATCGGTACAAACAAAGTTTCCTTATTGTTGACAACAATGTAGTCGCTCCAAAGGGCGAGACGTTTAAAGTGTCACATAGATAGGTTCAGTCAGTGTTTAAAAATATCGTAACATGCTAAATGAGACATCAAATGCGCACGCATACTTGTCTCTTTCATTTCGAACATGACGTCGTAGACTGGTTTTTGTTTAAAACAGTTGTAAATAAAGGATCATAGCATGTATTGTTATAGAAGTAAACCATAAACCAACCAACTAAAACTTAAACGGTTTCCCTAGATAAAAACCTCTTTAGACAATATAGTCTAGTATTTATTGCATGTTAATTTTATTTATTAGTCATATAAGTCATATCAATGTCAAGTGCAATAAAACCAACTAGAAATAATATGTTTGAGAGAGGAAGGTGTCTCCATAACAGATATTTCAAATGAACTGGGAATATCCGTAAGTTTCACATTAGAATTAGATCAGTTACCTATCTTACTAATTTTTATTCATACATAACTGACATATTTTGTTTTTTAATTTAGAGAAACACAGTATACCGTTGGATAGAGAGATGGCAAAATGAAGGTGCTTTGCGAAACCATGTTTCGTTTGGTCGTCCACATCAAACAAATACAGATGAAGACAGAAACATAGTGCAGCGAGCTGAGTTAGCAATCGATTTATATACTCCAGGAGTATGTCGGTGGAATTTGGCATATCACAGAGCACAATAAGACGACGCCTGCGGGAACATGGGTTACGCCATCGTATTCCTGCTAAAAAACCTAAATTAACACCGAGGCATAAAGCGCAGCGTTTACAGTTCGCACGAAATTTTTTAAATTTTAATTTTGATAACGTGATCTTTGTAGATAAAAAGTTTTTTGTTCTTCTGCCCAGAGACGCTTATCACTATACCGGACATTGAACACAAGATATGATGAAACAAATGTCCTCCTTAATAATCGCAGTGGTCGAATCACCTTAGGATTTTGGGGATGGATGACTCGGAGATGACTTGGAGGAAGAATGAATGGCACTTTATACAAAGACATCCTCGAAAACGTTTTGCTTCCAACAGCCAGGATTTTTTTCCCCATGAAGCTATTAAGTTTGTCCAAGATAACAGTTCCGTACACAACTCCAGAGTTGTTCAAAATTACTTGGAAGGTAGCAGGGACCTGGAGTTAATTCCGATGCCGCCTCATAGTCCCGACCTAAACCCAATTGAAAATTTGTGGGGTATAATGGTTCAGGTATGAGATGGTACACGAGCACGAACCACTTCAAATTTAAGGACTCACGTTAACGAAATATGGGAGTCTATGAGAGGGGACAATTTTTGTTACAATGCTGTACAATCGATGAGAAGACGTCTTTCCGACGTAATTCTTGCAGATGGAGGCTACACACGATTTTAATTACTTATTTTGCAGTAAAACTGCACTAACCGACTTCAAAGAACGTAAATGTACTTTTAACTCAATAAATCTTTACAAATTTAACTTAGTTTTTTATGACACCATTCTTACAATGGTCGAACTACAATAAAAAGAGTTTTGCGTTTTCGCTCAATGTTGACGCTCAAGATATTTGTCCAATGTCTATATTAGTGCCTCTGAATTGAACGACAGACGTAACATTGGTACTTTTATACCTATAAACAAAAACCAGTCTACGACGTCATGTTCGAAATGAAAGAGACAAGTATGCGTGCGCATTTGATGTCTCATTTATCATGTCACGATGTTTTTAAACACTTTGACTGAACCTATCTATGTGACACTTTAAACGTCTCGCCCTTTGGAGCGACTACATTGTTGTCAACAATAAGGAAACTTTGTTTGTACCGATATCATTGACTATTTGGTTGCGCCTATAGATTAGAGTACCTTGACTGTAACTAACTATTAGACGCTGACTGTACCTACGTGACCGTGCCTATACACAAGATAAATCTTGAGTCTCTTTTTCTTGGTAAGATGGTCCTGCGACACATAGCGAGGATGTGCATTTGCATTAGGTGTTCTGTTATTTCGTGACCAAATCCGACTATACAATTTAGTCAAAACTAACCCAAACTAAAAAAAATATACCGATTGAATAGAGAACCTCGTCCTGACATCTGTTAAAAAACCTGACAATGTGCTGCAGTACGATGTTGTAGTCTTGTACAAATATTATTTTTATGAGTCTATTTACACTAATTGCAATTATTTTCTGTAGATGGTAATGGATGTATGTCACTTTCAGGGGGTTCGTCTTACATAAATACATAAATACATCAAACACCAAGTTCAAGTTCAATCATTTATTTCACAGAAATTATAATTATGGTGAACCGTTTAAATAGGTACATAATGATCAACAGTTATCTTATAGATACTTAGTAAAAATATTAAATACACCGATTTTTCTACTAATGTAGAAATCCGGTACCACCAATGTGCCAGTAGTATAACCCAGCGGCAAAAATAACTTAAGGTTATATTTACATTAAAATAAGGTTAACAATTTATGAGGTCATTACTTTATAACAAAAATACAAATACAATTCAGGGTGTAACCTTTTAACCCAACGTGGAAGCAAAGTAGGTTAGCAAAAACAGTCCTTACTTTTAGAAAATAAAAAATCTGGACGTCCGGCGATACATTCCAAAGCTATGTCTGTTGTGATCAACAGACATAGCTTATGCTGATAACCTATTTTCAAATAAGGTTGACTTGGTACATGGGGATCCCAAGGGGATCCTCATGCGCCCTTCAAAAATATATTTATAAAATATATTAAGAATAACAAAGAACTCCATAACATTTTCCACCAAGTGCGGTTAAAAGCTACATTAGCGGTTAAATACATGAATACGATTAACATATTTATAACATAGTACTTTATATAGTACTTTTCTCAAACATGCACGGATATGTTGTCATTATTTAAAAAAGAACACGTATCGAATGTCGAATTTACGGACAGCTTTGTTTTTTGAATTTCGAACATTACCACAGACTAATAATGTTGTATGAAAAATAATTGCAGGCGTGATTTTTAAATTTGGAACACTACACGTGTCCAGCAATGTTGTATGGAAATTCATTCAAGGCCTTACGTGCCAAAGGGGCAATGGAAAACCTGCTTTCAGTGAAGTCCAAAAGAAAAATACGTTTATGTATAATATAAAAGTATGTTTTATTTCCCTGCATTATTTTGAGAAAAGCACTATATATGCCTCGGCAGAAATGGCAATTGTCTGTCTCGTATTAGAGAAGTTCGGCTCGGCCTTCAAACTCATACTCGACCTGCAATTGTCTATTTCCCGGCCTTTGCAATAATGTACTATTAATCAATCAAGTTTTTTATGGATACATAAATAAATATTCTCTGTTTTTTTACCTACCTAATTTGATTGACAGACTACAGCCAACCGTAGCATACTACACTATACTAAATACCATACATAAATACTAAGACACCGATGTAGTCTAATGGTATATATTGCTAAATTTTAATTCAAAATTCGATACGAACTTGAATATACCGTAAACGTCTTTTAGATCTCAGCAAAATTTCTCAAACCAACTTGAACAATAGTGTTTATAATGAATCAATGTTTTAATCCTTTTAGTACAGATTTTCTCCTAAAATCTTTGATTATGCGATACAAACTGATGTGACGCCTATTATCGCCAATGTGGATCATGAATCGGTGTGCTTGTTAGAACTTAAATATTTCTGAGATAAATAGTAATACATAATATAAATATATATTGTTTATTTCATTTGGAAAACTCTGGAAGAACTGAATCGCAAGACAATAACGTGATGTATGCTAATGAACCATTTCTAAAAAGATTTTATTTAAAATAGATCAATCTTTGAGACTCTGTTGTAAATATGTATAAAAAATTAATTGCATTCATCATAATGATCATCATCATCTCAGCCCAGTGGACACCCACTGATAGGGCCTTCCACAAAGAGGGGGGGAATTCAGCCTACAGATACCACGCTAGCCAGACGAGGTATTATAGGGTTTTGTGTCGAGTTTTCCTGCTGTAAATTATATACTATGATAAACATACTTTTACATTTCTGAACACATACTAAATCATCATTCACCGAGCCTTTTCCCAACTCAGTTGGGGTCGGCTTTCCAGTCGAACTGCGATGTGGCTGAATTTCGATATTTTCCATGAAGCGACTGCCATCTGACCTCCACAACCCATGGGCGATATCGAAGTTCTGTAGTTAGACCGCGAGGATTTTTGATTAAGGGCTCCAACTACCCCTAACGACTGTCATAGATGTTAGTATGACAACCGGGACCGACGGCTTAACGTGCTCTCCGAGGCACGGAGGGGTCTCAGTGTCTTAAGAAATGGTCACCCATCCTAAGACTGGCCTGACTAGATGTTGCTTAACCTTTGCAATGTGTTAACATTGTCGGTCACCACTAGACCACGAGCCTCTCGTAACTATATAAACATAGAAAATACCCAAACTCCGAAACAAACATTTAATTTTGTGTATCACGCAATCTTTTGAATCGAACCCGGGACTTTCACGGCAGTCGCACCACTGGCGCCACCAAGGCAGTTTATTGAATAACTTGTACCTAAATTTAATTTAATCTGATATCTATACTAATTTTATTATGATTTATTGCTTGTTTGTTTAAATTAAATAAGCTCCGTAGCTACTGAACCATGAATTTTGAAAACTCTTTCACATGTGTAGCTACATTATCTCCGAGTATTTACTTATTTATCCCGCTAGTGTGTCACGGGATACGGGGACGAGAAAAGCATATCACGCAAGCGGAGCCGCGGTGACATACAGTACCCGGCGATAAATATTGCACATCGAACTTTGGAAAGAGACAATCGGCTAATTTCGGCTTCGTAGAGCATTATCTCTGTCGCACGAAATACAAACAGTCCAGTATCTATTAGGAGCTGTTAAAACAATTATGATTTGCTTCTTTTAATAATTCTTTTTATTATTTGTATAAAATACACCAACTTTTCGATAAGTGTTGGCTTTAGGTTCGGGTAAAAAAAAAAAAAAACATGTTCACATTATGACTGACAAAACGTCACATAGGTAGTGTGCGACAGAGATAATGCATCTACGAACCCGAAATTAGCCGATTGTCTCTTTCCAAAGGTCGATGTGCAATATTTATCGCCGGGTACTGTAGCTAGATTATTATAGTTCTACGATAATCTGGCCACCGTTTATACGTTTTATGCAAACTAAAAATTATGGTTTGCTCTTTTTACAAGTTAAAATCAATCCAAAATACTTAAATGCATAAAAGAGACGTTTTGAAACTTTAATAACAAGTAACTGAAAACGCCTTCAATTTTCTTAAAATTACGAACACATAGGTAGGTTAGTACAAATAATAAGAAGGAAAGAATTATTCTTATCGCTAATGTAAATTCTGAGATGGTACCAAATATTAAATCTTTTTGGCAACCCTAAATATTATATTCTAGAGTTAACGCAAGCGCCGGTAACTTTATTAGAGCGAAACATGATATCTATCATGATTTCAACTCTGTATTATCACAGATTGCAAATATAATTATTAACTTATAAATAGGTGGTATAATAGAACAGGCGTTTTGACAAACACAAACAAGTTATGGACAATATGGCGGCAAATCTCGACTGGGCGGTAGGCAGACGTAAGCCTGTTATTGCAAGCAGAATTTTATCATAATGTATTATGATTCTATCAACTGTGTTTAAAAAAATACTTTACGATACAGATTTAGAGAAAATGTCATACAACATCTGTACTGATCATAAAAGTGCCGCTGTCATAATCATGGGTATGTCAACTTTTGAAACCATTTATTTCGAATTTTCGAGAGTTGATAAATGTATTTTCTAACTTAATAAAACTAAAATTACTTACAAATATAACCAGTATTAAACTAATCACAAAAAAAACATAATTCATACACAATATTTTAGTAAAAAAAATATTATATAACAGCACAGCGCCATTCATTATACCTACTACGAGTATTGTAATGCCGTGCCTTCATTAGCGAGCGAAGATTCGTGTGGCGTTGGCGTGCCAAAACATCGTGTTTGGGTATAGACTGTGTTCTTGTCATGCTGTCGGGCTAATGCGAACATTCGTGTTAACGCCTTTGATTATAATATATACCGTATCTGGCACAAAGTACGTTGTCAAAAAAAACACGTCGAACATTGACACAAAATCAGACTTCAAATTACTGAAATGGGACCAAATTAAAATGGGACCACTCGGTAATAATATACTGGAATTGAAAACCTCATTTTTGAAGTCGGTTTAAGAGTAACGTTTTGTTCGTTACCGACAATGCCTGATTTACCGCAGAATATAGTCTTTACCCGAATACTACGTGTTGCGATCGCGACGATCTACCCGGACACACTTACCGTGTTTTATTAACACGAACATTCGCCGTAGCCCTCAAATGAAGTCACGGCTTAACTGAAATACATTTGAGACGAGACAACTGTAAATACTATTTGGCACTCATTCAAGAGTGGTAACGGTAGATACACAATAAAATAGAGAACCATGTGTAGTGAAAATAATAAAATGTTTTTGTTAAACATCATTTCCTTTTTTTGCATTTAATGGCATTAACTAGAAGTTACAGTTTTCATGATTGTGAACATATCGTCATCAAACTTTTTAACCACCGTTAACATAGCCAACGGCTAAAGGTAATTCTCTAAGAAAGAAAGAAAGATACTACTGTATACTACATCATTTCCTTTTTTTGCATTTAATGGCATTAACTAGAAGTTACAGTTTTCATGATTGTGAACATTTCGTCATCAAACTTTTTAACCACCGTTAACATAGCCAACGGCTAAAGGTAATTCTCTAAGAAAGAAAGAAAGATACTACTGTATACTACATCATTTCCTTTTTTTGCATTTAATGGCATTAACTAGAAGTTACAGTTTTCATGATTGTGAACATTTCGTCATCAAACTTTTTAACCACCGTTAACATAGCCAACGGCTAAAGGTAATTCTCTAAGAAAGAAAGAAAGATACTACTGTATACTACATCATTTCCTTTTTTTGCATTTAATGGCATTAACTAGAAGTTACAGTTTTCATGATTGTGAACATTTCGTCATCAAACTTTTTAACCACCGTTAACATAGCCAACGGCTAAAGGTAATTCTCTAAGAAAGAAAGAAAGATACTACTGTATACTACATTTTTGATACTACTTGCACAAGTATAAAAATTCGTCTAATTAAAAAAAAAGTTTATTTTGACAACACTTGCATTGTTATTGAGATCTTAATATCAGACAGCTTTGTAGTTGTTTTGCGGTCTAATCAAGTAGGTGACTCAGTAGTTGACATTATTACAAATTCACAAAATTCACGCGAAACTAGTGCCAAAATATATTGATTAGAGATGTACAATGTACATACCTCAATATACCTAATGGTATAAAAATATACAGACCTAATATATCTTATGACGTACCTAAGTACACAGTACACAGCCATATTTTTCGCCGTACAACGGACCGCAACCGGAGTAGAGTCAGCAATACATTCTGCATAATTTGTTCACCGTATGTCCGATGAGTGTAAATTATATTCATTATAAACCATACACCACCGTAAATCCGGTGAACACAACGGTCCGTTATCCAGCGCCCGTGTACAACACCCCTTTACGGTTTAAAAACAATAGACAATATTAATATAAAAGAAACAACCCATACAGCATGAAGGTTTCAGAACTCTCATAGGAATCACTTGAAACCGTCATAGAACTGATATAATATTGTTTGTAATTATAATTATCAAACATAACAGATGTGTGTCAAATTTAATTTGACATACTTTAATTATACTATAACGGTTAATATGCGTATGATGTAGAGGAACAAGGCTTTGGTTGTATTTCAGGATCGGGAGAAGGCATCGGGGCATCTTCTTCGTATATCATCATTAGTTTGCTGTACTCTCGTTTCCGACGTGAACTCTGGAAATATTTGCAATAAACAATCAATACATATAATAAAATTGCAAGTGGTCGATGTCTGTATATCGAAGATATAATAGAGAAACTGTTGTAGGGGGACTTTATGAACGCAATAGAACCCAAAACAATGGTTTTTTGAATTTTTGTCTGTTTAGTCTTTTTGTGTAAATGTTTGAACACGCTAATCTCAGAAACGGCTTAATAGGTTTGAATGCGGTTTTCAGTAATGCGTTGTGGTTTATTCAACTTAACATTTAAGGTTCCTTTTATTTCAATCGGTTCATAAATAAAAAAGTTATGTCGATCTAAAGTAACACGAAGGCGGAGCTGCGGGCAACATCTATACATAATAAATCAGTAACTGGTGATCAAGAAAACTATAACAAGCAGGCGGGGCTGCAGGCAACAGCTAGTCTTATAAATAAAATTCTCGTGTCACAATGTTAGTTAACATACTACTCCGAAACGGCATGACCGATTTTTAAGAAATTTTATATGCATATTCAGTAGTTCTAAGAATATACTACTATCTATTTTCATACCCGTAAGTGATAAGGGTTGTCCGCCCAACCCTAAATTTTCACCTTTCTATCACCAACCCCTATTTTTAATAGTCCTTATATCCCTTGGTCACGACAGTTCTTATGAAAAAAAAAATTCGTTACGAAGTTCGGCGGGACAACTAGTAATACATAAATACACGCGTGTTTCTTCGGAGGGGTATGCAGACATGATAAACGACAACTTTTCGATAGTAAATTTATAATCCCACGTAATTAGGTTACTTTTATGTTCGTCACAGCCTTCCGTTGGGTGAGGTCGACTTGAGTCCCTAAGATCTTAGTGGAACCCCTCTATACCTTACAATATATGCAAGTGCAATATATGGACTGCCTAGGTGATGCAGTGGTATGAGTATGCGACTGTCGTCTCATCATTCACCGAGCCTTTTCCCAACTCAGTTGGGGTCGGCTTTCCAGTCTAACTGCGATTCGGCTGAACTTCGATATTTTCCATGAAGCGACTGCCATCTGACCTTCACAACCCATGGGCGATATCGAAGTTCTGTAGTTAGACAGGTCGGATTTTTGATTTGGGGCTCCAACTACCCCTAACGACTGGCATAGATGTTAGTATGACAACCGGGACCGACGGCTTAACGTGCTCTCCAAGGCACGGAGGGGTCTCAATGTCTTAAGAAATGGTCACCCATCCTAAGACCGGCCTGAGTCGATGTTGCTTAACCTTTGCAATGTGTTAACATTGTCGGTTACCACTAGACCACGAGTCCCTATGCGACTGTCGTCTATGAGGTGAAATTATTTGTGTGATCCACAAATGTTTGTTTCGGGGTAAGTGTGTTTTCTATGTATAATATGTACGTATTTAGAAATATATAAGTATGTTTATCAGTTGTCTAGATCTCATAGCACAAGCTTATAGCTTAATTTGAGCTAGATGACGTTGTGTGAGAACGTCCAAAAATATTTATTTTATTTTATTTTAAGTGTTGGTATAATAATTATTATTATATTTAGCAGAAGAAGTGTTCAAGGCTCTCCCTGTACACAATGTTATAAATAAAATAAAATATAGAAATAAAATATAGGATCGACTTAGATAAATGTTACTAAAGGAAGGCTTCCGAGACGAGAAAATTAATGTAAACAAAGAATCGGGCGTTTAAAACATTTTTATTTGACTTATTCCCTATTCTAATCGCACGTACCGTCATGTTTGGCCTTAAAAGCGACGGATGAAAGACAACTGCATCTAGCGGAGATGCGAATGTTAAGATGGATGTGTGGTGTGACAAGAATGGATAGGGTAAGGAACGAGTATATTAGAGGAAGTTTGAAAGTTGCACCAGTGAACGAAAAATTGAGAAGCGAGCGGCTGTCATGGTATGGACATGTTATGAGAAGAGAGGAAAGCAATGTCATTAGAAAGGTGCAAAGTATGACTGTAGAGGGTTTAAGACGTAGAGGTAGGCCAAAGAAAAGATGGATGGAATGTGTGAAAGAGGATATGACAAATAGAGGAGTGACTGAAGAGATGACGTCTGACAGGGATGTGTGGAGGAGAAAGATTTGTTGCGCCGACCCCCAAATAATTGGGATAAGGGCAGGTAAATGATGAATCGCTGTCGTCTGTATTAGACATGGATGATTCGTTGGAAGAGTCCGAACGTATTTATGACACAAATGGTTCAGAAGTACTATAACACATGTTTATGTACGTACGGTACGAGTGAAAAGGACAGAGATATAATAATCGCTCGCTTTCGCAATGAAACACAGTAACGGTCCGTTTGTTGACAACATTTATCTCGTTTCGTTGGCCTTACGTTATGTGACCTACATAAATAAATATATTTGATTTTGACGTTGAATTTTGTGTGTGAGATGAGATATTTTATAAAAATAATGCACTTGTTCAACTGACCCTGACAGCGGCTCTGGCCGGGTTAGAAATAGTTTCTTCACCAGAACTACTGGAGCTCGTGATTCCTTCTTCTAATGTCAGTCTAGAAGCAACGCCTTCTAATTGCAAATCCAAGTACAACTGTCCTAATTGATCATTGACTAGTGATGACTGAAACAGAAACAACAGGATAATTCGAAATATGTTTAAATTTATTTTTATACTATCGATTGATGGCACTTGGTAATCTGCTACAATTTGTAATAGCATCACGGCATCATCACAGATATCTCGGATGATGCCGTGGGGTGAAACCGAGGTCATGAAATAAATAAATAAATAGTGCGGTCGGGGGACCCCCGTCAGGAACGAAGTTCTTTACGCAACTGCAACGCAACCCAACCTAGGTTTGGGTTACTTTACGTTTTACAAACGACGCCGACACTAAATTAAAAAAAATAAAAAAAAAAAAATAAAGCCGCCCATATTTTGGCTTCTGCGAATTACTTTGAGAGTCTGTTACTGTGTGTTAGTTTTAGTTTATAAGGTTATGTGTAATTAATTATGTAGTTGATGAGCTTGGAAAAAAGAAATAATACAGACAGCATTCCCACGGTGGATTGCTATAATGAGAGTGTTTGCGCGGTAATCACCAGTTTCTTCCCTCCATCTCTTTGTACTAACCTGTTCAAGTGCTTTTAATTTCTGCTTGTCAGCGGTAAGGACTTCGTCTATACTCTTGGAAAGAACTTGATATTTATAGATCAGTTCAGATGTAACGGATACCTAAAGAAAAAAAAATTATAATTAGCTATCATTTTCATGAACTCGTCTGCCAAGAGAGTTTTTATGTGTTTTTTACGGAATTTGACTACTGAATCTATCCCTAAAAGAAGAAGCGAGGAACCTTCAGTAACGCTGGAGTTATAAACCGCGCATGATGTGAGTGGGATAGAACCTTGTTACAATAACTGATCCGTGACGTCATCAATCGCTGAACAGTACGGATAACAAAACCGTATTGTACGTTAATCTACGTCACTGTGACGTCACCAACATGGCCGCCAATCCCATTGTCATCTTCATAAAGTAAGTTCATCATAAAGTGTTTCGTCACCGCGATTACAAAGTCTCATAAGAGAAGCCACGATTCTTGCAGGTACGAGGACTAAAACATCGGACGGATAGGTAAAGCCATCGGTAATAACCGAAAATCAACCACAGTAACGTTAAGTTAAAGTCGTATGCAATAGGGTAGATGCTTACAACTCATCATTCACCGAGCCTAAGGCTTTCCAGTCTAACTGCGATTCGGCTGAACTTCGATATTTTCCGTGAAGCGACTGCCATCTGACCTTCACAACCCATGGGCGATATCGAGTTCTGTAGTTAGACCGCGAGGATTTCCAACTACCCCTTACGACTGCCATAGATGTTAGTATGACAACCGGAACCGACGGATTAACGTGCTCTCCGAGGCACGGAGGGGTCTCAGTGTCTTAAGAAATGGTCACCCATCCTAAGACCGGCCTGAGTCAATGTTGCTTAACCTTTGCAATGTGTTAACATTGTCGGTTACCACTAGACCACGAGCCCCTCAGGTAGATGCTTACAACTAAAATAAATTATTTAAACGTCCCTTTTAAATTCTTTTAATTATTAAGTAAAAGAATCCAAAAGAAAAGCGACAATTCTATTTAACCGTATTATATTTCTTGTAATTAGTTTTAACTTTGTTTTTTTTGACGATTAAAAAAAGGAGGCTGTTCTCAATTCGACTGTATATTTTTTTAGAGTTATACCTCTAGCAAATGTAATCCCCAGAAACGGCAACAGGCTCGTCACCTTTTAAGTGGGGGTTTAATAATTGGCTAAATGTGGGCGAAATAAGCGTCTCTGTCTATCTCTTCGGGGATAAAGTGATTTCGGTCTGTTACCGATCCTTCAACTGGGTGAACCGATTTCGATTACTTTTTACTTGAAAGCGACTGCTCCCCGAATCGATTCCGAAAAATATTTGGTGCCATTTCGGTTATTTGAAGTCGGTTTTTTTGTATCAATGTCTGACGTGTTTTAAGCGACTTTTAATCATCATAATAATTACTGATTTGACAGTACAACGAAGTGAAGCCTAAGTACCTATTTCATTCTTAATCCGAATTCACACCAATTGGACGTCGCATGGAGACTAGCCCAATGAGACTCCCGGGGTTAAACTGACTCTCATTGGCTGATGCCGGGATTTTCCAATGAAAGTCGAGTATGTAAGCCGCGTCCGATAGGTTTGAATACTATAAGCAACATTACATAGCGACTTAAGTAAAGCCAACGAAACGAGATAATTCTCTTCAACAAACCGACCGTTACTGAGTTACATTGCGATAACGAGCGATTATTATATTTGTCCTTATCACTCATACCGTAGTTGGTCGACGACAGATGTCGTTGCGTGTTTCATGGTCATTTGTCAACATTGATAGAATAGATCGTTCCGTCATAAATACGTCAGATTGAGACTCTTTCCAACGAATCATATAGAGATTTTCTAATATAGAGGACAGGAATTAGAATAGGGAATTAAACAAATAAAAATGTTTTCGAAACTTTGTTTAAGTTTTAGAGTTTTCGAAACGAAAATCTCTTATACAACAGTAATGTCCGTCCGTAAACAACTTTCAACTCGAGAACGGTAAGAGCTAGAGACTCAGTGTAAACGCCAATCGACTCAGCATGGTCAAAGACCTCTAAAATGAACTTGACCTTTGACCTCTGATCTCAAGGTCAAGGTCAAAACGAGGTCAAATCAAGAACGGTAATAGTTAGAGACTCAAGACCAGCTGCAATCAACTCAGCATGGTCAAAGACCTCTAAAATGATGTTAAACTTCATGTCATGTGACATTTTTAAGATTTTATGAAAAAAACTTTCGAGAACTCTAAAATATATGGCAAGTTTTTGCCATATTTTTAACTTGTTTTATTTGGTCTCGGTGGCTTTACTTTAGTCGCAACCTATCATTGGTTGTCATTTAACAAGGTGAATGACGGAACTTTGGTTACCTTATCCATCCACGGCGGATCCATTTTTCTCTTAGGAAACCTTTTCGCAGGTTTCGTGTCGTTACTTGAACTACCCGTAAGGTGACTCTATAAAAAAATGTAAATTAGAATAACAACCTTAGAGCACAGATAAAAGAATACTATACAGATGCATATACAAAGAAATTATGGGGATGATCTTAGGCAAACCCATATTACAACTATATCTGAAGCAACCTGTTATCTAAAAATAATACGTGAATTGCGCGGCTAATAGGGTATTAATATTTGGCAGATGTGATAATTTAGGTTCCATTTTTAATGTTCGATGGACTTTCAGTGCTTAGAGCTAGACTACGAACAATATTGATAGTACAACAACGGCAAAACAACAGTTGAATTCAGTAGCGCTCCCACAAATCCATCCATATACACTTATATACGCGTTTACAATATTAGTAGGACATGGATTTCTTACCCGGTAACTGTTATCTCTTCTTACAAGCATTTTCTTAGCGTCACTACTCTCCTCGGCACTACCAGATTCTGTTTTGAAGAATGATGAATAAAATGACGAATAACTTGATTCTCCATCTGTCTTTGTTTCGTCACTATTAGTAAAGCTGTTATTCTGTATTCTACGGCACCCATTTTTCCTCTGAAATCAACAATATATATATACAGTTATATATAGTGTTTATCCGTTATACTTTACTGTAAATCCTAAATATTTTTTGTTTTATTACGAGCATTATTATTTATTTTATTATTACAAAGTAATTAAAATAAACAGCCCACTGTTCTACTACCAGGTCCGAAGCTACTACATGGGTACCGTGAAATAACGAGCCTCGTCAGTTGATCAGCAGGTGGGCCACTAGCAGGTGATGCAGTAAAGATGTTGGAAGGGTCCCTTTGCACCCAGTTCAGAATGTGGACCAGTTGCTATTGCTAGGTGTCTCGCTCTCTCAGATGCCATCAGTTGAAAGTAGGTAGGTACTTTAGTGTAGGATAGTATAGATAGATGTAGGATATTCCATTACGCAAGTTTTGCATGCAATTATGACGTTACAAGTTGCATGAAAGTTGCAAACGTATATAACTTGTATAGGTACACTACAGTAAATTGAATATGGCGGTCTTAAGTGAACAAGTGACAACCGCATAATGGGACTCGAGATACTACTAAAATTTGCCCAAACGATAACGCGTGAGAAAATTGGTGCAATAGTTTTTGAGTTTATCGCGAACAGACAGTCAGACAGACGCTGTGGAGGACTTTGTTTTATAATATGTGATAAGTGAAAGTAAAAAATCAATGTGTTACATTGATTAGGTCACGTGACCGAAATTTTCTGCGACATTGATTATATGAAACGATCGACTTTAGTCGCCACTTCGCCGGGCGCCACTGGAAATGCTTCCCAGTGCTAACCAGAGGCGCTCGGCAATGGACGTAGGTGCAGCCGGGGCGTTGGGCCGCGTAGTAAAAAATAAACACTGCCCTGCATACTCCTAGCCCTCGATACTTACTTACCATATAGTTTAAAATCACGTTCTTAAACGTCGTTAATGTTTTGCCGAATAAATAATTAAATACTAAGACAGTTTTGTAAATAATGTTTATTGCATTTAAGAGCCATTTCACAAAATGCGCCGTCTTAGTACTGTGCCCACTTGTGTATCGTAATTTATTGCAATTTCGATTGAAGTTATATCAATATTTTGACAAAGTATATGCAAGAATTTCCTATATTACTGCAAAAATCGGTTCTCTAATGAACGTAGTTTATTTTGGAATAATTTTATTTTTGTAATTACTGTGTATTTAAGCCAAAAATCACGATCAAATTGCGATGTTAAACTCAAAAATTGGCCGAATGGTTTATTTTTTGACTAAATAATTATAATACAATTCAATCATCTGTTACATTAAATGACGATTAAAATATATATCCAATGCTTTATGTATTTTTTTAAACTCAATTTATAAGTATTTTTGATTGAAATACGACTCTGAAATCAACCCTGCGCCCGTTTTTCAATAAAATGCTTGTGGCAAATTGATTCCTATAGATCAAATAAGTTATTTTTAGGAAATGTGTTACATTAAACGTCGACACGAAAGCTTGGCCCATTTTTTGCGCATATTCAATAACTTCTAGTTATTACAGACTATGGTAATTTAGGAGCTCAAAATATTAGAAATTCGTGCGAAAACGTGAAATGGCTCTTAACAGGTAGATTAAATGCGATAAACATAGCAGTTAGTACTTAAAATGTTTTAATTCATGCCCAGGCTTTATCAATAACATGCGCATTCATCAATATGAGATGATTATAAATGTCCAAAGTAAAAAGAAAAAACGAAACAAAACAGTGATGTCGGTGCTGTTTGCTATGGCCATGGTTGTAACCTAAATGAATTTACTAATGGTTCATGCGAGTATCCGCCAAGCTATTCTACAAAAACACCTCGACAAATAATTGACAGAACTTGCCAAACACCAAAGAAAATATTAAAATTTAACTGATGTATCCATGGCATTCCTTCACGCTACGTTCACGCGACCTATTTAACATCCTTACTTTCTTACTTTCGATTAGATATGTGCTACATAAGCTACACTGCGAGGATGTGCTGTGTGGACAAACGAATATGCTTGGTGGATGTCAAACGCATCCATGGCAACGTAGCATAACACATCTCGTCGAAAGGCACCCAATTATAATCATAAATATAAATACTTTATTTCTAACTCCGTTCGTTTTTGACAAATTCCAACAAATGTTTTGACGAAGGTTTCTTCTGTTTCAACTTGACGGACCAATGTACGCATGCTGTTAATAGTGCAAAGACATAGATTGCATACCCGATAATAAACATTGGACGAAGAGCTACTAACTGCACTGCTGTAGATATTATTGCTAGACGACGTTGTCATATCACGTTTCTGGTCCGGCCATGCGTAACCCTTTCCAGGTATGTAATACATACTACAAGCCTGCGCAATTGTAGAATAAATCAAAATGAAAGAAAATACAATTTCAGAACTTTCCGATGTCTAGAGAGAAGAAATACCTTACATTTCGAGTTATAAATTCTGTATTTGAACAACATTGACGTCTAGACACGAAGTAATAGTGTAAGAGTCATTACATTGAATGACTCTCACATTTCTGTGTTTATTTATCTAGTACCTAGTTAAGTATCTTTCATTTTAATTCTGGTGTTAATACTTAATCTATAGAAATACCGATACCTGGAGGATCACTCGCTAATCAATGATCGGCAATATGGCTTCAGGCCAAAACGATCAACGGGTGACCTCCTGGCATTCGTCACGCATGTATGGGGTGGGGCTATGGAAAAGTTTGGCGAGTCCTTGGCTATTAGCCTGGACATCGCCAAAGCTTTCGATAGGGTCTGGCATGCTTCGCTCCTTTCCAAGCTTCCGGCATATGGTCTACCTCCTCAACTGTGCAGCTGGATTGCCAGTTTTTTAAACGAGCGCCGAGTGCGGGTCCTCTGCGATGGCCAGGCTTCTCGCTTTTTGCAAGTGAATGCCGGGGTACCGCAGGGGTCCGTACTGTCACCAACTCTCTTTCTTCTGCATATCAATGTATGCTTTCCCTCGGGAACATTCATTGCTATGCAGATGACAGTACATTGCACGGGAGTTACTCGGTTCGTCCGACGGCGGGGCGATCTGTGATAGAGGAGGAGAGACGACATCTCGTGGGTGATCTCGACCGAAGCCTCGACAGTATCTCCCAATGGGGTGCCGAGAACTTGGTCGAGTTCAATGCCCACAAAACACAGGCGTGTGCATTTACAGCGAAAAAATCCCCTTTCCTTCCCCTACCCACTCTTCAGAATGCAATATTACCAATGAAGGACAATCTAGACATCCTTGGCATAGACGTTCGTCGAGAGCTCAATAACACAAAATACATTGAGAGATGTATTGGGCTAGCTTCGCGGAAACTAGGAATACTGAACAAGGTAAAGCGATTCTTTACACCGCACCAGAGGTGTCTGCTGTACAAAACGCAGATTAGACCCTGCGTTGAATACTGCTCTCACCTCTGGGACGGCTCCGCGAAGTATTTGCTGGACGCACTCGACGCTATGCAGCGACGCGCTGTTCGCATTATAGACTGTCCGGAGGTAACGGGAAGCCTTGAGCCGCTAGCCCAGCGCCGAACAATTGCTTCCTTGGCCGCGTTCTACCGTATTTACCACGGTGAGTGTTCTGAAGAGCTCTTCAACCTGATCCCACCCTCTCCCTTCCGATCCCGAACAACGCGTGCCGGGCAGAGATGTCACCCTCATACCGTGGAAACCGTCTTCGCGAGAACCGAGCGTTTTAAACGATCGTTTCTCTGCCGAACGATGGTGGCTTGGAACGCCCTGCCTGCGCACGTGTTTCCTCCTACATATAACCCTGGGCTCTTTAAGCGAAGCGTGAAGAGGCACATTACAGGGTCGTCAAGTTGAGGGCCACTCTCTATAGTATTCCTGTGTACTGTGAGAGTCGCCCTCAATTGCCAGACGTCGCCTCAGCTTACCATCAGGCGAGTGGCGTCAATTTGTCGACCTAAATATAAAAAAAAAAAAAAAAAAAAAAAAAATAATAATAATTATGCAGCATGTAAAATCTAATGTTAATCTATTATTCCCTTCCCATTCAGATGCGAAAGCTGATAGACGTGTGCACGTACTGCTCCATTTTCTGTTTTTTTTTTCGTATATTAAATAATAAAGTTAAATTAAATTCAGTGTCTAAAATTCACGAAGATACCAGGCGGACAGAGAAACCTTGGAGTCACGCACAGTGTTTATAAAAGTACCAGGCGCAAGACGAGCTCTGAGTCACCCATACGTAGTGAGTACCTGTACATACATCCAACTCAACTTAGTACCGGCCTATCACAATCAAACAGGTAGTAATTGGCGTTTGCACTAATTGGTTGTCACACCCACCTGCGTATACGCACGTCGACACCTCCCACATACTTTCGTAGGGCGGGGTCAATGACCGGTGACAATATTGGATTGGTGATTTAATGTCTCACATTGCATTTTTAAAGATGTTTCGTAATGTCCAACGTTCTCCAACTGTATCGCAATACTCCTTATCCGATTCTGATTTAATGAATATGCAAGAGGACTGTGGCTCAGCGGCGCAGCGAGACAAGCGCCGACGTCTATCCAGTGAATCCCACGATGGCTTAACTGCCTTTAGGTTGGAGTTGAAAGAACTATTTAAGACCTTTACAAGTAGCATTACTTCACGCATAGATACCTTGGAAAGTCACATCTCCGATGTAAAAACTAATGTTACATCAATTTCTACCACCAACATCGATATTGGAACTTCGATAAATTTCGTGTCAGAACAAATTAACACAATTGAGGCCAAGATGACGTCACTAGAAGATCGCAAATCACTAGTATTGCACATTTCCAAGTTGGAAGATAGCTGTGAGGAATTACAACGTAACATGTATAAAACTAGCCAAGAGGTTCGGAACGTTCCTAGACGGAATGCGGAGAGTAAGACTAACTTATTTGAAATGGTCCACAAATTAGGTACCTCCTTAAAGATCCTCATAGAAAGGTCTGTAGTTAGGGATGTTTACCGCATACCCGACAAGAAAAACCAGGATGTTGGAACTCTAATTATAGAATTCACGAATACGCCTTACTAAAACCAATTTCCTCGGTGCGGCAAAGAAGTATAATAAAGAACATCGTCCTTATCAAATCAACTCCGGTGCTGTTGGTTTTGCTGACCCTGTGAACCCCATTTACATATCTGAGCGTCTAACACCAAAAACTAGAAGATTGCACTCTCTTGCATGGGATTTTGCCAAGACTGAGAACTACGCCTACTGCTGGACTGCTAACGGGCGTGAATTCCTGCGCGCAAAAGAAGGTCAGCCATACACAATAGTTAGAAGTGAATCGCACCTAAACTCACTTAAACAGACAGTATGACTAGTTAAAATCTACCCTATTAAAATAAACTATTTCCTTGCACCCACACCTCATGTCTATTATTGGGCTTTCATACCCATACAATTTCTCATCAACACAACACTCGCCATAACACTACAAACTAAACAACACACACTGCCCTTCGCGTTTCCACTTAACTTTGTATACAGTATTTACTCATTACCAAACTGGACTGCCATACTCCCACAAACTATACATATTAACAACCTCAACACACATATATATACACAGCATCATGCTTATATTCCCGAGGGGGTGGGTAGAAATGCATTGCACAGCCACATTTTGCCAATCATCTCAGCGAAGCTCAACAAATCTCTACGAACAATTCAAGTTTCATTGATTATTTTCACTCATCACATAGCGCTTATTAAATTTGTACACTGTAAACAATTTCACTTAATAATGTCTAGCTACGCGTCCTGTTTACCACTTTTCTCTGACTTAATTTTGGTACTCGCTTGTAAACGGAACCTCCTACTCCTTTATAATCCTTATAAATGGCGAATGACCTAGTAAGCATAAGTGACGATATTGATAGTATATCAGTTGCAACAAACCATTATTGTACTCCTGAAAATTGTAGCTTATATGTTAGTGAAGCGTTCCAATCGGCTAAGTCTATAACAATCTTTCACATGAATATCTGCAGTGTAAATCGGAATTTTTCACAATTGATGTTACTCCTACAAAGAACGAAACTGTCCTATGATATAATATTGCTCACTGAATGCTGGATCAAAACAGCTCATAGTATTCCGAGTATAAATGGGTATAAGCATTATGTGTCAAATTATCATAATCAAAATGATGGAGTAATTATTTATATGAAAACTGACTTAGAGTGCACTGTTGAGGAACCCATGTTTCGTGAGGCTAGCTGTTTGGTTGTTAAACATTCTAACCATTTCGCTCTTATTGCGGTGTATCGTTCACCCTCATTTAAAAGTCTCAATGTGTTTTTCTCGGATATGGACTCAACTTTGAGTCGCCTGGAGGGCTTTAAAATTGTTACAGTCATGGGAGACATTAATATAAATATCACGCCACCTAATTATGACGATTGTAGTGAGGAATATTTAAACCTCATGGCATCATATACACTTTTTCCAGCATGTATATGCTGGAAAAAGAAAGAAAGTGATGACTCAAAGTCCCTACATGGAATGAGAGATGTCTCGATCATATTTTTCTTAAACTAGGTAGCAATGCTAAAACCTTAGTGTTGCAATCTGCTGTCACTGATCATTTACCGACAATCTTACAAACGAATGTACCAATCTTAAAGGTTAAGCGTGTCTATAAGCACATGAATACAGAGGCCATTGTTGCTGAATTGAAAAACACTGATTTCTCCACCGTCACTAGCTGTAATGATGCAGACAGCGCTGTCAGTGGTAACTAAACATACTATTACTCGCAATATATCTCGTAAAAAACATCCCATGAAACCCTGGATCACTTCTGGCCTGTTGCGTTGCTCTCGAAATCTAGATAGACTTCACACAAACTCTAGAAAAGACCCTCTTAATCCAGTTCTCAAAGTGACCTACACAAGGTACAGAAATTACTTATTTAATCTCCTGAAGAAACTTAAGGCTGAGTACTACAAAAACGAACTGCAACAGGCACGAAGTGAACCTGGGGCAACGTGGAAGGTATTTTGTAGGTGTGGGAGACTCACTTGCGACTGCCATCACCCAACGTTGTCCAGTCATCTTTCCCAAACCGTACACTAACACTTCGCCACTGGATAGCATGGGTGTGATTGAGACCGATAGTGAAGAAATTTATCAACTAATTATGGGTCTTCGGACTCATGCGTTGTTGGGTGGGATGGAATACCGTCCAAAGTCTTCAAGGCCGCGTCGAGAACTCTCACCCCACTAATTGTGTACGTAACGAACTTATGCCTGACTCAGGGAACCTTTCCCTCTGCCTGCAAAATGGCTGTAGTGCATCCTATATTTAAGGGCGAAAGCAGAGGCAGTATTGATAGCTATAGACCCATCTCTGTTCTAACTGCCCTCTCCAAGATTATCGAAAAGGTCTTAAACACCAGACTTCTCAGTTTTTTAAACAGGAATAATGTCATAGCAAATAATCAGTATGGTTTCCGACGGGGAAGATCAACGGAGGATGCTATACTAGAACTCACTCAACACATCTCTAAAAACCTCGATGAAAAAACTAAAGTGGCTGGCATATTCCTCGATTTATCAAAGGCTTTTGATACTGTCTCTGCTCCCATCCTCTTAAGTAAACTCGAAGCCCTGGGAGTTCGTGGAATAGCGCTGGATACTTTTAGGAGTTATTTAACTGACCGCGCTGTGTGTTTTCATCGACAGGTACTTCAACCGTGACCTCTCTGTCTCCTATTGAGTTCCCCAAGGCAGCGTGCTCGGACCGACGTTATTCCTTGTATACGTTAATGAACTTTGCAACCTCGAACTCTCTCAATGTAAAATTATATCGTATGCCGATGATACTGTCTTATTAATTTGATGGCTCCACCTGGGAAGAAGTCCGTAAATCGGCTGAGGAGTCTATTGGCATAGTAACTAAATGGTTTAGTCAAAATCTGTTGACTCTTAACCTATCAAAGACAAAATACATTCCTTTTTCAATAACAAAACCATCCGTGCGTGCCCAAAGACTGATCCTTAAGGTAATGTGCTCAAAGCCGTTTCGTTTTCCTACCAGGGAGCGCTTTGAGTTGACAGAAGTTCTATCAGTTCGACAGCTGTTTGTGAAGCGTGCTATTCTTCGTAAACATTCCCACATGTTATTTGACCCGAAAGTTATGTGTAGACGCAGAAATGATATTGTTTGTACCTTAGTTCGTCATCGAACGTGTCTTGCAGGTCGACACCTACATTGGCTGGCTCCTAAACTTTACAACAAAGTTAACAGGATCCTAAATATCTACAATATGACCACTATACAGGTTGAGAATCACAATGTGGCTGCTAACGCTGGATTATAGTATCACTGAGGAACTGTTAGGCTATGTAAATTAGTTTTATATCATGTATATTTTGACACACACACACACTAACACACACACACACACACACACACACACACACACACACACACACACACACACACACACACACACACACACACACACACACACACACACACACACACACACACACACACACATACAAACACACTCACAGAGAGAGAGAGATCTTCCTTCAATGAGATCCCCCTCTTAACCCATCCTACCTAAAAAAGTTGTATTGTGTTCATTTTTACTTAACTTTAACCTTGATTACTTAAGGTTTTGTTTATGGGCGTTAATGACTGCGATAGTTTTATACTAGTGCAGTCATTATTGATTTATATGTAAATGGCTGTTATGTTTATGATAATAAATAAAATAAATAAAATAAAAATAAATAAATCTACCTATTGCTATATGCTACTTCTACATGCTACAAAATTATTTCACTCATAGGAAAAATACACGAACTCCGGCAACATTTTAATTGAATAGACCATGCATAGTTAGTGGGTTATATAGTGCGTTGTTAGATGTTAGTTATTGTTGTTGCCTCACGGAATATCAACTTCAATGACAACGGTATTGTTATTTATATTCTCTTGGAATCATCAGTAGATGCAAGGCGGAGGAGCTTCATATATATTTCAACTTCAGATCTTTCTATATGCATTAAAATGTTATTGTCTCTTTTCATCTTTATTAATTCATCATTGATTACGTGGTTTCCAATCGGTAGAGGACATCGATTATCGATTATCAGACATTATCGTATCATTTTACGTCCTATATTCCTACCAAATACAACATTCTTTCATATAATTTCTTTATATTATACTCACTTCTTCATAGAAGTTAATACTTTTGCTATGACATGACTTTGGTAACGTGAATTCTAACACCAAATCTTAAAACTAAAAAGTACTACGCACAGGTTTACTATATATTTGTATGAACCCAAGCGTGCCACTTTTGAGAAACAATTAAATTACTTACAGATGAAAGGAAATGTGTTCATACTCATAATTTTTTTTTACAGTTTTTACTCAGTTAGGCATTTTCTTCAATGCGGAACGCTGACAAACATACAACGCACCGAAAGAGGCTCATTGCTCTCCTTAATAGTACGCGAAGTTCATGTACTTGCGGTATCTATAGTATAGTATATCTGTGGTACTGTGTATATAACAGAGGAGTTTAGGTATCCGAGAGACAAAACTCACAACTTCATTGGTTAAAAACCCGAAACCAACTTAAAATAACCCCCTCCAAACTAGAATAATATGTTACATAAACTAATTCAAGCTAGCAATACTTTCATCATTGTTGTACTCACCTCCTCATAGTTGCTAGTACCCAAACTAAGTGGCTTTTGTGTGGTATTTGTGTGCATCAATGGAGGAGGCATCATGGTCGGTTGGATTGGAAATGCAATTTGGGAACCCGTAGGTATCAAGAACGGTGTCCCGTAAATAGGCTGGCCGTACATCATACAGGGAACTGGAACTGAAGAATAATAATATAATTCTTACGTAATAAAACTGTGAAATTTAATAATTTTGACTATATACTGCTACAAGTCGTTTAGAAACAATTTGTCCAAAAGCCACTGACAAATCAGTAAGCAATGACTTTAAATAGTTGTTGCATACAATTAACTTATGTCTAATTTAGTATAATTTTCAGCGGCACCTATAGAAAGATTTCAACCAACAGAGCGACTAGTTTACACTGATTTACTGGCGAACGAGGTTCAGACGCATACATCAAATTTACACGATAGTAAATTGAATTGCACAAGTTACTTGAACGACCACTACCCATTTGTAAATCCTAATGTTTAAAGTTTCACTATTTCTTCAACCGATATCTAAACAGGGCTTAACCGTTACAAAAACAAGTGTGCTTTAGACATTGAAAGACATTGAAAGACAGAATTCTCTCTCTAAAAGTAACTCTAACTAACTAATATTATCTCCCTCTCAACTTTCGTTCACCTTGCCCGCCCGTTCACACTTTTCGTAGCGCTCTCGTCACGCATTCACCAGCGTACTCTCACGTCTCAGTCACGGGTTGAACGGTTAAATCCCGATTAGATATTAGTAATTAGTAAAGGTTTATATAACTAACCTTGAGGAGGCGTGTTTGGAGTAGTAGTACCATTTGTTGGTGTTGTCATCGGAACGGGTGCGTAATATATCGGGAACATGGCTATACAAAAATAACTTATATTAATACCTATAAACCATAGACCTCCAACCTATAGACAGTATCAAATAAAAATTGTGTTATGTGACGTTACACAATCATTGTGTGACGTCATCGCAGTCAAAAGACTGCGATGACGTCACACCATTATTGTGTAAGTGCAAAATCACGAAATATAAGACATTATTAGTCAATATTATATATATATTATACTAGTGGTCGCCCGCGACTTCGTCCGCGTGGTAATTTGAATTTTTTCCCGTTCCCGTCGCGCCGCGTCATGTTTTGAACAATTCACACAATATCTTTATAAATTGTAGCCTATGTGTTTTTCTGATGTATAAGCTATATTATTGTAAAGTTTCATTAAAATCCATTCAGTAGTTTATACGTGAAAGAGTAACACACATCCATCCATCCATCCATACATACATACATACAGACATATATACATACATACATACTTACATACATACATACTTACAAACTTTCGCGTTTATAATATTAGTAGGATTAGACATATATTATATTAGACATTATTAGTCAATAAAGTTTTTAAGTAATGCTCCACTTTTTTGTAGCAGTCCAAACCGGTCAGGATATTCGTGATAATCAGTAAAATGTACATGTACTATTTAGACTCGACTACTAGTGCACAAATACTGTGTAAAGGAGGTTCTCAATTCGACTGTATGTTATTTGTATGTTTGTTGAGCCATGGAGCAAGTTAAATGTAAAATTTTCGGATGTTCGTTTCTCAGCAACCTCTTGACCGATAATGAAATTTTTTTCACCTAAATTAATAGCTGATTTCAATTAAGGTCGTGACGAAGCTCAAATATTCAATATAAAAAAAATATAAAAAAAAAAAAAAAACGCTTCGCTCAATACGAAGCCGCACACTGTTTACAGCAGCGTAGCTTTACCTAGTTACCTCATATCTTTAGACTGAGTAAACCGATTTTGTTTTTTTTTTAAATGGAAAGCTACTACATCCCAAGTGATCCCATTTCAATTTGTATTTGAGGTGGTTTTTTAAAAATTCTGTTTGAACATACGCGTCTATGTTTTTTCCGTTCACTGGCTAAACCTTACTGTTATCTATGTCTATGTACTCGTTATGTTTATTGAATGAACTGTGACACACACCTGGCATGTTTGCAACAGGGCTCATAAAGGTCATCTGTTGGGGAAAACCGACACCCACGAAGAATGCGTTCATGTTGTTCACTGTTGGGGACGGCAAACCAGGACCTGGTACAACATAACAATATAAGATGAATATACATTGTGTAACATTTAAATGGGTCAGTGTGGGAAGTTTTGAAATTATAATCTGATTGATCTCTTCTTAGGAACCATGTCATCGGTTTAGCAAACATAAAAAACTGCATTCACATATTTTTTAAAAAGATATTAGTATAGATTTATACTATTTATAAAAAAAATATGTTAAATGTTCTCGCATCGGACTGAACCCTGAATACCAAGGACTTCTTGACTGTCTCGATGGCGCAGTGGTATGAGTATGCGACTGCTGTCCCTGAGGTCACAGGTTTGATTCCGGGTCGAATCAAATATTTGTGTGATTCACAAATATTTGTTTCGAAGTTTACCCAAACTTCTATGTATAATATGTATGTATTGAGAAATATATAAGTATGTTTATCAGTTGTCTAGATCCCATAACACAAGCTTATAGTAGCTTAATTTGGGCTAGATGACAATCTGTGAGAATGTCGTAAAAATATTTATTTATTATTCTTTATATTATATCCTGAAAATTTCTAGACTATAGTGGGTGAGTAATCTACTTACCACCTAAGGCAGTAGAGGGCATAGGCGGCGGAATAAGAGCTGGAATTGGGGTTGATCCATGTTTCCTTGTGTGACGCGACGATGGTCGGGGAGAAGGACAATGGTGTTTACTTTCCGAATCAACATACTTTGATGCACGCTTCACACCATGCTTCTGTAAATCAACAATAATATTTATTTAATACTGAGCGTCAGAATAATTGGTTTTTTTATTACTTTCGATACTTTACAACTCCTCTTTCCCTCCATATATTTGATAGATTCATTTCTGTATTGTCTAAAGTTGTTAAAAAACTTTCATCAATGTTTTCCGAAACAATTAAGTCAGTTGCACAAAACGATTTCTTGACTCAAACTAGGCAGTGTTGTGGATACTAGGACTGATACAAATACATAGACAAGTATACGTAGAAAACCATCGAAACAAATATTTGTACATCGCACCAACATTTGATCAAAACTGAGAATCGTAACCGCGACTGAATTTCTTCGAAAACTGTCGAAATTCCATCCAGTGTTCTTTCTCTACACTGCGATGAAACTTTTTCAGTGCCAATGGAGCTCGCAGAAGACTTCTAGGCAAGTTGGATTTGGTACACTTCATAAACGCTTTAATTGATAAGATTGTTCCATTATAGAATTAGAATGTAACAGGATCGACTCAGAGTATCCATAGTATATGTGTTGCATTAGATATGGATGATTCGTTGAAAAAGTCCGAATCAGATGTATTTATGACAGAACTATTATACTCTACCGTGTTGACAAAATGGTTGAAAACTACGGTACTAAATGTTTACCTGTACCTTGAAACACGCAACGACAGCTCTCGACGACCAACTTACGTCAGTATTGGGACAGATATAATAATCGCTCGCTATCGCAATGTAACTCAGTAAAGGTCCGTTTGTTGACAAAAATCGTTTCGTTAACCTTACTTTACTAATATACGTATATTATTACCTGACTATCAGGAGTTCCATCACCGGCAGCGGTTGGCTGATACGACGCGTTACAGCGCGCTAAATGCTCTTTCTTTTTCTGCCTTTTCTCATTAGTCGCCTTTGCCCTATCACCCTTATAACTTGTGCGGCATTCACGGTGAATTTTCATTAACTCTTTTTCCATTTCACTATTATGTCTATAGGTAAAACAGAATATCTATATTAATATGTGTAAATTCTTGTATTAAAAAAAAGTAGGAAGTAAGTAAACAAAAAATAGGCATTGTACATTGATGAGAACTGTTGTATATCGCTGTAGGGGTCTTGCTTTTTGATAGGTGACAGTGACAATATGAAACTGGCTCTGTATGTATATGCCATGTATGCCTATTTATTATTTCAAAAATATAAGACAAATCTTTTTTAAAAAAGATTTAGATGGTATCTAATTTCGAAAACTGCATAAAACCTTAAGCAAAAGTACATGGATGGCGTGTAGGCAAGCAATTGAACGAGGCACCTCTGACGTCATATATTATACGAAAGGTCTAGATCATGCGAGAAGGCGTTTTTAGTCCCTTCGACCAGCTTCTACCAGTTTCCAGCGGCGCATACGCCATAAGCCACACCTCTCCACAGATCTAAATAAAAATTGACAAGAAATAACCGCTAGTACTAACTTGTTGATTAAACTCTCAGTAAGACGACAGTATGAGGACTGGATTCCGCAATCATTTAAACGGTCGAAATTGGATTGAGAGGTACCGGGTATTTCAACTGACGCACCCGCCGAGTGAGCTAACGGAGTCATAAATGATCTGAAATATAAAAAAATATTGTATGAATATGATAATTTTCTCAAAAGGAACTATTAGATAAACTATACCAATAATATAAGTACCTCGCAATTACGTTCGCATCCCTCATACCAAGTATATTTTCACCTGTAGCGGTATTGTAGTCATCATACGAACAAGGATTGTGGCTGTCGAAATATCTAAAAAATAACAACATTGTTTAAGAGTCCGTATGCAGAATAGAAACGGGCGGAATTAGGTATTTGACACATTTTGTGCGTGAGTCCGGAGTTACCGATGGTGGTCAGCCAGTAGGTACGGCGATTACATGGTTTTGATCTTTTTTTTTTCATTTCATAATAATAATGTCTTGTGTGGGGGAGGTGAAAAGAGGGCTAGGAGGGGGGGTGTTTTTTCTCTCTCCTTAAATTCAAGAAAAGACCCTCTAAACTCGTATGATCCCGTAATCAAAACTCCTCTACCTTTCCTCTGTCGTTGCACTCTCAAAGGGGGGGCGAGGGCTAATTTTTTTTCCTAATCAAGATCATTTGACCTCCTCTATACAAAGGGGCTCTACCAACATATTTAGGGCCCCAGTGAACTCATCTGCTAGTGGCGCACCTGCTGATCAACGGACAAGGCTCGTTAATTTACGGTACCTATGAAGTGGCTTCGGTCCCTACGTGAGTACCGGGTGTTGGTCCGGGGGTGCCACCGTGCAACTGTGCTAAAGCCCCACAAGTAACCCAGCCCAGGCTGGTTGCGTAAGGGGTTCAACAGCTGCACCGACGCGCCCGGGGCCATGTATGGTGCAGCAGGCATGGGACCAGTGGGGGTAAAGCGGAGTTTAGTGTGGGTGGTGTAGGTCGATTCGCCGGCCAGGGAGACCCTTAGCAACGGCGTTGCCGTGGCCGCCCGCAACACAGTCATGGGGCCCGCCTGGGACCAACCACACCAGGAGGCTGCCCCACATGTTCTCGCGCATAATCCTGATGTGGGATCGCCGCTCCGGGTGGTAACCGGTGTGGGATAGCGGCGGCCTTGCACCAGGGGGGTTTGGTAGCCCTTCCGTCCGGCGGGTCGGCTCCAACCTAACCACACAGTTCCAGACGAAGCTAGCCCCTGCGCTTTGTCACTTATTACTGCTGCACCAAATGTCGCCCTGTCTTCACGCTTCTTCTTCAAATTTATAATGGCAGTGCAACAGAAATAAGTAAACGTTCCACAGCGGCCCCAGGAAACCCCACAGCTTCACTTTTCGAGGTGGAGTTCACCAAAATCCGTGGACTCCATGCGAACCTCGATGCCGTCCACCATACCTTGAGACGGCTCGGCGCGCTGTGACGTTCCTCACGGAGACACAAATACACCGCCCTGACAACACGCCTTACCTGTGTTGCCCCGGTTATGTATATATGTTTCGAGGAACAATACCGGGGTGCCGCAGGGGTCCGTGCTGTCACCAACTCTTTTCCTTCTGCAAATCAATGATATGCTATCCCTCGGGAACATTCATTGTTATGCAGATGACAGCACATTGCAGGCGTGTGCATTTACAGCGAAGAAATCCCCTTTCATACATTATTACCAATGAAGGGCAACCTTGAGATCCTTGACATAGACGTTCGTCAAGAGCTCAATAATAAAAACTACATCGAAAGATGGAAACTAGGAATACTGAATAAGGTAAAGCGATTCTTTACACTGCATCAGAGGTGTCTGCTGTACAAGACGCAGATTGGACCTTGCGTCGAATACTGCTCTCACTTCTGGGACGGCTCCGCGAAGTATTTGCTGGACGCTCTCGACGCTATGCAGCGTCGAGCTATCCGTATTATAGATTGTCCGGAGGTAACGGGAAGCTTTGAGCCGCTAGCTCAGCGCCGAACAATAGCTTCCTTGGCCGCATTCTACCGTATTTACCACGGCGAGCATTCTGAAGAGCTCTTCAATCTGACCCCATCTTCCTTCCGATCCCGAACAACGCGTGCCGGGCAGAGATGCCACTCCCACACAGTAGGTACATGTTAGCGAGAACCGAACGTTTTAAACGTTCGTTTCTGTGCCGAACGATACTGGCCTGGAACGCCCTGCCTGTGCACGTGTTTCCTCCCACATATAATCCTGGGTTCAGTAGGTCGTCAAGTTGAGGGCCACTCTCTATAGTATAGTATGCTGTGAGTGACTCACAATCGCTTGACGTCGTCACGACTTACTACCAGGCGGGTGGCGTCAAATTGGCGAACCCAATACAAAAAAATAAAATAAAAAACTACTTCTATAAAATTATTACTCAGTTTGACTCTACTCGGGAGCCCCCCTTGGGGGACTGGAGGGCAAAAATTGTGTCAGTGAGTGAGTGAGTAATCCAGCTTTATAAAATATAACAGCTTTTTTTAACAAAAACAATGATAAATACATTCTACATAATCACTTGTTGTATTTAAAAAGAAGCCTAATCATCACAAAATAATAACTAATATTACCAAAGTATCAAAATCTCACGCCACGCTATATTCGTCTGTAGACGGCGTCGAATTTTGGCGCGCAGAGCGACACGTCCTCTCCCTGTAAGCGCTTGGCGCGGACTACTTACTTGAGGTATGCGTCGAGTATTATAAAGCGAAATTTAGGTGTTTTTAAAAGATTATTTACAGCCTATTTTTTATTATTTAGCTTTCTTTTTTTTTGGAAATGGATTGATTTTGAACCAAGGTTTATTTATGTTGTTTTAATTTTATGAACGAGAGTTTTATGTAGCCGAAATAAGAACCAAACCATTGCCCATTTTCTCTAAAATTTGACTAACTTAAATATTTGTTTACTCAATTTTTTTTTATGAAAGTGATAAAAGGTAATCCATACATTTGATAGATGACTTTTACAAGAATACACTGTATTTTTGTAATACTTTTTAGACGTCAAAACGATTAGTGAATTTGTGATATTCTAGACCTCTTCCAGCAAGAGATACGAAAAACTACCGATTGTTTTAGGTCGATTAATCAAAATTTAATGACAAAAATAAGAAAGTAGCTCACTTATTAGATCATTATTGAAATGATATTTCATGTTGTGCATTAAAACTTATAAAAATACAGTATTTTCAGTGTAAAAACACGTCTGTAAAATCAGCGAAAACGGTAAAATTTAATAGGAGGACTCTTAAGCATTTCTCAAACTTTCCAAAAAGGTCACACTATAGATATACAAGATAACGTGACGATCTTTTTATCTGTAACATTCCAAGTCTTTATCTTTATGGTGAACCTGATAAATTCCAAAACCAACGTTTGGCTCTATTATGAACTGTACTCCACGACAAAAAATATAAGTAAATAATAAATGAAGGCGTAAATACCCCAAACAGGGTATGCTAATAAAATATGCTAACCTAGCAGTTGAATACATATTTGAGCCGTTTTAGGTTGAGACGCTGGGGTCATGGGGTCCGAACGCGCGCCGCCGCCGCCTTTATAGACAAAGGCTAAACGCTTAATAATTCTTATTGTAAATAAATATTTTATTAGTAAAAAAGAAGTAGTTAAACTATTTATGTACCTACTATGTACACAGCGAATGAAAAAAATCTAGGGTACATAGTAAATACACCACAAGTGTGCAAGAATGAACTGGACCTTAAAAACTATCTATATATAGAAATGGGGAATGTCCCCCCTTAGCCCTCGAGAACTGCTTATGCTCCAATGATGGTTGACCCCTCTATGGATAGCCCTCGATCTGGAGGCAAGCCAAAAAATCGAAAATTTGACCTAGCCCTAAGGGGTCAAAAGTTTTAGGCCAAAACCTATGGCGTGGTGCGGCGCGAAGCACCGCGCAAGACACCGTACTAGGTTGTCATAATTCACCTACCTTTGCAATGTTTCATTATAGTTGAGTTGAGTGTAGCTAAGTGGAGTTTCAGTACTAGACTTGTCATCGTTGCAGTCGTGATGCGGCGATAAACCACCAAGCATCACCGAGTCCCTTTCCTAATTAAAATAATATATTATTTATAATAGTCATCATCCACCGAGCCCTTTCAGCCAACTCAGATCCACTCCAGCAGCAATGCGGTTGAACTTCGATACTTTCCGAGAAGCTGCTGCCATGTCTGACTCACAACGTTACTATAGGCGATATCGAAGTTCTGTAGATTTTGTTTTAGAGCTCCAACTACCCCTAACAACTGCCATAGATGTTCGCATGACAACCGGGACCAACGGCTCTCCGAGGCACGGATGGGTATCAATGTCTTGACCCACCCTAAGACCGGTGAAGGAATATGCGTGGATGTTGTAATAAATGCAGATTAATATGTAAAACAATTTATATTGATATTGAGACCGGTCAAGTACAACGTTGATATTTCAACGAAAGAGAAGAAGCGACATCTGTGGCAGTGTTGGGAACTAAAATTGGTTGCGTTCCAATACACACAATCTAACAACCGGCCTGGCTAGATGTTGCTTAACCTTTGCAACGTGTTGACTTCGGTTACCACTAAGCCACGAGCAATGTTTTGGTAAAGAGGTGTGGCGGTGAGTATTACCAGATTATGGCATTAAATATAGATTGACGTCCATAATTATGACTATGTGACCTACATGAGGGAATTTTCACTTTCCTATATCATTCACAAAAACATATACACTGTTAAAAAATTTTACATAATTCTTGGGCAACTTTCGTTGCCTTAACCTTTCTGTATTTTTACATAACTATTTACATGACTATTACATAAATTTACATATATTTATTACATAAATTTTATGTAAAACTTTATGAAAATTGGCGATTTTAAGGAAAAAATGTAAAATTCACGAAAATTACGTAAAATTTCATATTTTTCCGTAAGTTTCCCAGATTTTAAGGGAATTTTACAGGTTTATGTAATTTTTTTTGCATATAAAATTACAGAATTTTTAACAGTGTAACAGTTGTGACAGCACTTAAATGAAGAATAGAAATACCTATGTTTATGAATTTTGCTTTAAATGGCAAAAAAATAAAAATAAATGGTGTGTTCTTAATCCCCAAAGATTGTGGAAAAAGTAAGACAAAACCTCATCTTAAATTGCAGTCCAAAACAAAAATAATCAATAAAAAAATACTTTTTAAATCAAACTTTTATCATCATAATATTGCATTGTCATGCGACTTACATACGTGGACGGGTTTCAGCTCCATCGGAAACCGGAAAGTGTGTTAAATTTTACTTGCAAGATTTGATTACATCGGGACTTGTGTTAGATTAGTTTTGTACTAATTATTTAAAAAAAATTCAGAAGCAACTTACATAATAAATATTTTCTGGGTCCAGTATTTCCACACGGAGCTCGTCGTCAACCTTTGGTGGGTCTTCCACGAGACTTTCCATAAAGACCGCGAGATCTTGACAACGTTTGCTCATCTGCTGCTTGGCGATATCCGCGGGCTTCGTCGGTACCTGTTAAGTTGGGACACTCCACAAATATTGAGGCTGCTTCATTTGAAAGGAATATATTTAATACGTTAAGCGAAAACTTGCGGTACAAAGTTACGAAAATTGTGCGGAGTATGGAAGTTTCGCACACTTCATATGGAGGAGTGAATGGAGCTATTTTTTGTTATGCGTAAAACATGCATTAAATGAATAAAAACAACATTACCCACTACTACCATGTATTTGACACACACACGCATAAATACTATTGTGTTTGTTGTTAAAGTCAGTGGTTGTCATTGATATTACGAGTGTGGATTGAAAAGTAATCGGCCTAACCAAGAAAATAAATACATAATAAATGAAATATATTTTTATTTTTGAACGTAATCACCATCAAGTTCAATGCACTTTTGCCATCTTCCCTTCCAAGCATTTAGCCCGTTGAAAAAAAAATGACTGCTGCTTTGACCTCGTCATTTATCAAAAATCTTTGACCTCCCAAGTGCTTTTTTAGGTTAGGGAACAGAAAAAAGTCTGCCGGTGCCAGATCAAGTGAATAAGGTGGATGCGGTAACAGTTCAAAGCCACAGTTGTGAATTTCTGCCATTGATTAGACAGACGTGTGAACACGAGCGTTATCTTGATGAAACAGGACTTTTCGTCTGATCATTCCTGGACGTTTTTCTTTTATTTCCTCTCGTAAACGACGTATCCGAGTTCTCAGAGTTTATAGTCTGAGCCCTTTCAAGATAATCAACCATAATCACACCCTTCGAGTCCCAGAATACTGAAGCCATCACCTTACTTGCCGACAAAATCGACTTAGCGTTTATGGGGGGTGGTGAACCAGGTCTTTTCCACTGTTTTGATTGTTGGTTTGTTTCCGGTGTACAGTAATGAACCCATGTTTCGTCCAATGTAACAAAACGATTCAAAAAATCACATTCATCAGCTTCAAATAACTCCAAACAGTCGCGTGCAATAGTCAATCGCATACTTTTTTGCTCAACTGAAAGCAGTAGCGGAACCCACCTCGTAGACACCTTGTGGAAACCCAACATGTTGACTATTATGTTTTGAGTACGTTCATAAGAGATGCCTATAATCTCGGCTATCTCTCTAATTTTCGATCTGCGGTCTCCCATAATTAAGTCGAGTATTTTTTTAACATTTTCGTCAGTAGTGGACGTCAAAGGCATTCCAGAGCGGGGTTCGTCTTTCACACTCTCTATACCACGCTTGAATTCTGCTATCCATTTTTTGACGGATGAATATGAAAGAGCGCAATCCCCTAATGTACTGACCATATCATCATGGATGGCTTTTGATGTCAGCCCCTTCTTATGGAGGTACTTAATGACGGCACGCTGCTCGATTTGCTCCATTTGCGGAAATGATGTCAGATTGCTTTGTTAATAAATTTATAATATTAAAACTAATTATAGCACACGTTTCTAACTTCACACAATTAACAGGTCTGAACTGAACTAAATAATGTGGGTAGATCTGATTTTTAGAACTAAATGGATCAGTGTAGGCCGACTACTTTTCAATACACCCTCGTATTTGTTTATCTTTATATGTACGCGAAGTCTGTTTACATTTGACATATGTTGTCTCAAACCACATTGAAACTTCATCAAGTTACACTGTGAAACTTTCTCCTAGCTAAGTTTAAACAAGTGTTAGTTTGTACGAATGCAAGCATATTATATAACATTTTGTTATTATATTTCTATTAAACATTATACAGCTAAAAGTTTGTATGAACGCTAACAAACTACTACTGGTTCTAATTGAATTGAGAGACTATGCAATGCGTTGGCATGCTTCCAAAGGAATTGCCAGATTATATCCTAGTTTATCCTGGTACGGTGGGTAGTTAGAGCAATTAATAAATACATTTATGAACAACTAGCGTCGTCCGCGTGGTAATTTGGAACTTAAATGACATTGTCCCGTTAATGCTATTACAGGCGAAGGGAAAGGGTTTACCTTTCCCGTCGCCTGTAATAGCATCTAGCTTCGCAGATAATTATTTTAGAACGAATTTGATTTCCATAAAATATGTTATAGTAAGTTAATCTTAAAAGAGATATATGCAACCGAGAACTTTCTTTTACAACTTTTAAAGAGGAACAATTCTTTAGTACATCATTTTATCATAACATTAACCGTTTGTCCAGCGCACCCAACGGAAGTTCTCAAAAGAAATAAATTATCCCCGTTTTTTAAACATATTTCACTGTTGCTCCGCTCTTATTGATCGTAGCGTGATGTTATACGTAGGTCACACTATAAGTTTTGCGTAACTTAAAAAAACAACATGTTACAACCAAAATATTGTTTATTGCTTTTCAAAATACTCTCCTTTACATTTGAAACATTTTTTCAGATCTGAAGGCATGTTTTCTACGTGCTGATTGAACGCTATCACTGCCTCTTCGGAGTTGGTAAAAGTGAAACCTCTTGATTTTGGGGAAAATACAGAAATCACAGGGTGCTAGGTCGGGGCTATGCGCAGGATGGGTGACGAGTTGTACTTTTTCGGAAGCTAAAAATCACTTTGTTTTGTTGGCCGTGTGCGAAGAAGCGTTATCATGATTTAGGAGAACTCTCATTTTCAAACACCCATTCACAAGATTACTGTTTTTTTTTCGGGTTCAAAACAATAAATCCACGTAGATTAGTAAATATTTATAATTTCTTTCTTAATATTTTAAGAATAGTTTAAGCAAACTCATTGCTTTGAAATACAAAAAATAAATAAATCCACGTTTCGTCTCCTGTGACAATGTCATAAACAGCATTAGAATATCCGTGGTCGTACTTCAGTAGCATCTGTGAGCACCATTCCACGCGAGCCCGCTTCTGCTCTGCTGTCAGTTCATGAGGGATCCAATGACAACAAAGTTTCCGAACTTTCAATTCTTCGTGTAAAATTTTATTTGACTCATACCAATCCCCAATAATCCTCGAATTGTCTCATAGGTAATCCGCGGGTTTTCTTCAATTAACCGCTTAACAGTAGCCACATTATTTTCGTTGACGGCAGTTGAGGCCGCCCTTCACGAAATTCGTCATGTAAAGAAACTCGACCTCTCTCAAATTCGGCAAACCATCGCCTCACGGTGCTCAAACCAGGTGCTTCTCTCCCAAAAGCATTTTGAAGACGAGCGACACAGTCTTGCGGAGAGAGAGAGAACTTTTAAAATCATAAAAAATCGCTCTAAAATCTTTTCGACTTAATTCCATTTTCGTTGCATACGTAGACCTTTGATGTGTGATAAAAAACAATTGACAAATGATTTCTCGCCAATTGTTTTTATTTATTAATAAGAAGGTTGCAACGTTTAAAAAAATATAACATTCGAAATTCAAATAGTTCCGATTAGCTAGAAGTGCAAAACTTTTAGTGTGCCCCATGTATAGCCAATAGCCTTCCTCGATAAATACACTACTCAACAAAAACTACAAATTTATCAAATCGAACCAGTACTTCCTAAGATTAGCGCGTTTAAACCAAACAAACTCTTCAGCTTTATAATATTAAGTATAAATAAATAAAACCACTCGATTAGTTACCTCATTCATAATGCGGATAATACTATCCCTAAGTGCAGCCGCCCTTTTGTTAACTTCTTCTGACACCCTCTTCACTTTGTCAGGAGTGATAACTTGTAATACATCTGGATTAGCCGGGCCCTGAAAAATACACAATTAAGTTTTGGCGAGTAAGCGCACCTTGGCAACGCAACTGCGCAACTGGGTGTTTACTATGGTATACACCAGTTTTCCCCAGCAACTTTATTGGTTCTAAATAATGACATTATGATTGAAAGAGCAGCGTCCGTGCATGTACAGCATTACCAGGTGAAGGTGGTTTGGGTCTTAAAATAACTGTGATGCCCCTTTAAAATTGTATACCAGAATGAAGGAGGAGGAGGATTTTTTTAGCCGCTATGTAATTCTCAGGTGCCTCGATAGATGGCGCTGTACTGTGTAAAGCTGAAACGCGGTATGGTTTCTTTACCACTTACATTTTGATTTAATAACCGATCTTTTGTCTTGGAGAAAGGTGTATTTGTTCAGCCGCATTATCTTTAAATAGGAACCTAAAGAATCGGAACTCTTGTATCGTCAAAAGAACGTATTTGGGTAATAATATAATATGCAAATATGAAGGTATACAGTACATCACTGAAGTGAGACCCAAGACCCAAACCCAATACTCATCAAAACTTAATTTTATTTAGTTTGTAACTAAATTCTCAGTCACATGTTTTGACCGCTCAGCCACAGAATAGGGAATAGTATTTACATACAGAACTTGCACTCCGGCGTTAAATAAAGCACATTCTTTTGTTTACAGAGAACATCATTCGAACGTTAGGGTTCTCCAGTAAAGTAAAATATATTTATACCAGCATAATTTGACCAATAATTATGACGTTAATGCCTCAATATCAACTCTATGGTCAATGTCGTGTCACAAACAAGAGACAAACCTTACTAACTTACAACGTCAAGTTGTAGCTGATTGTTAGGCGAGTGACATAGCCCTGGCTCAGCCAACGTGCGATTTCCAGTTACGAATAGGTACCTATGTAGTGTATAACGTTATGTAATTTATTCTAACACTTAGTAGCTGAATAGTTTAAGTATTTACCTCTAATAAGTTATGTTTTCCAATAACAAATTCTAGTTTCTTTGTCCAAGGGTTTATGATCGAAGTCCATTCGGTTTCCAATTTTACGTAGTCTCCGTTTTGGGTTAACATTCTAAAACATAAGTTAGTCCTAAAATTATACACTCATTACAAAATACATCGGGTGTAGAGGATGTGTTGAAAATTCATGTGTAAACAGTTATTTTGAAATGTAGTTTCTCAAGATATAAATCTAATGAATGCCATCAAAGTGTGTTTGTTTTTTTTTTTAGGATTGTTAAAAAAATCCATCTGACTACAATCAAATTCATTATTTTGCTGACGCTATAATTATAAATTGGTCGAACGGTTTAGATTTAACAATGAAACAAACAAGTACATTTACATACATCAGAGTGTCTAGTACCAGTTCCTTAAGTTAATTTGCTCGAAATACGTTTTCATATTCCTCCATACATATCACACAGTTCCCTGACGTTACCGCAAAAGGCACTGGTGTGAAATGTATGGGGAATACGAATACGTATTTCGAGCAAATTAACGTAAGGAACTGGTACTAGACACAGGAAAATATCGGGTATCTTTCTTTTTGGTTAAGGGCCCAGATCGTGAAAATCACCGAAAAGAGTGTTACGATTTTTCATATTTAACCTATTTACATATGATTAATAACAACGATAATTTGTATATATTAAAATGAAAGACCAAAAATGATGTTAGTGCTAATTTTAACTCTTAAAACCCTGTAGTTGTTATATAATAAACGTCAACAAACGCACAAAATTGAGAAAAAATTCGAAAACCTGCCTTCGTATTTTTCAGATTTAACCCAATAAATCAACACAAATTGATAAAAAGAAACACTTTTTGAACACTGAAAAAGCCAATAAATATAACCATGTACTTTTTTTTGTACCTTTACAAACAAAGACTTCCCCTTTTAAAGCCCTAAAATCTAGATATGTTTTACGTAAATTCTCCATAGAAAAATGTATGCAAATTCAAACGCGTCCCGATAGAACGATCGTCGCAACTAATCGCCAGTGCGCCATAGAATTTCAAAGTGACTCCACGCGTGTCGGATGCTACAGCAAAATTACGTGTTGTGAATTTGTGTTTTTTGTGAAAAACTGTAAGTACAATATTTTTATAACTAATTTACTTTCAGTAAATAGAAAGTACCGATATAATGAAAGTCTGAAAGAAAACCATGATGGAACTAGATATAAATCGTAAGAAATACAAAATTATTTACTTTGTTGCGTAGGTCATTTTATGAAACTTGTAAAGTAGGTATCAATTCAGGCTTGAAACAATCAAAGCCCTGCCCACCTTATTTTCTCGAGATATGAACTGGCGGGGTATATAGTTCTCTGCACGACATACATAGATTTTTCAACATGATAAAGGCAATAGGTATCATAAACGTAATTGGTAATCGAGGGTCTCTTTTCGCAGGATAATTTGCGGAGTGCCATGCCAGCGAAAAGAAAATTTAGTACGCATTATAAAAACGTGAAAGCCAAAAGATCTCGGAATAAAATGTAAGTTCCTCCCTACTTATTTATTTACCTGCCTACTTGACTACGTCTTGTCCTAAATACCTAGAAAAAATTTACTAGATTTGTGTTAGTGTCAAGTAAAAATCCTAGTTTTATTACTTTTATTTGTGTGTATGCTTATCATGTCTTAGTAGTAATAATAATATAATCTATTTGCATTTTGAACAGGGTAGGTACATTACAAAGCAAATAGGTACAATGATTTAGATCGCCTGATTCAGACATATACCTACAACAGCATGTAAATATTGATTTGACATGTAATTAGATAGGTACACAATTAGGTATGTCAGTCTAAGAAGAAAAATTACAATGTCCAGTAGGTAATAATTACGTAATTTCAATATCTATATAAGTAATAAAGTCAATTTCTATAGGAACAATTTTCATAATAATAAATTTTATTACATAATATAGTATTAGTTTTCATATATTTATGTATTTCAAAGCAATGAGTTTGCTTACACTATTATTAGTTACAGTATTATTAGTTTTCATGTTCATCATGTCTAAATATGTGGAAGTGGAAGTAGGTATGTTTCCTATCAGAAATTGCACGGGCGCACGCGCGCCGTGCCTGGCGTAGGGTTGTACAAAAATTACAAAATAAATAAAAAGTGGATATTGATGAATAATATTTCCAGTACTGAAAATGAATACGTAATTCTTGTAGACTTGTTACATAAATAAACAAACTAGCTAGTGATGGGCGAAGACAAAATCTCAGTACCTACAGTTTTTTTTTGCAATATTTATTATTTTCATTGTGAGACAAACACATACTTCTCAATTACTTTCTCAAAAGAAAATTCACGTTCAAATCTCGTATTTTACCAAAATCAAGAATTTTTTTTTGTAAAATATTATCTTTTACGCGACTGGTGTACGTATGTATGTATGTATACTAAGTAATATATCTTTGTGGCACGATAAGTTCAAAATTATTGAACCGATTTTAATGTTTTTAGTATCATTAGAATTGTCTTCTAAGCCCGAGTGACATAGAATAAGTGACGCCATAAAAAACCAATACGTATAGCGTAAAGGAAATTTATAATTTCTGTTCATCACGAACATAATATTGTATGAATTCTTTTGCACTTTTATATTTGTCTTCGTCAGTTATGAATATAAATAAATAAACAATAAAAATGTTAAAACCAGACAGATTAAAAAATGAAAATGTGTAATAAAAATAAATAACAACACCATTGTAATATAGCGTATTTAGCAGTCGGGGCCTATTTTTATTATTTTTGTAGTAGTATTTTTGTAGACCTGACACTCGTCGAATAGAACCTGTTGGGTTACTTCCAGCAATTGTTGGATGCGGATTAATGGACGCGGTAGAAATTTTAAGTAAAAGACTGTCATATCATTCTAGAAGTTTAATTCATAATTGCACAAGTAATATAGTTGAAAGTTTTAACGGAGTAATTGCCAAATTAGTTGGGGGTAAGCGTGTAAATTATTCTTCCCGTGGTTCTTATGCGGGCCGATGCGCAGCTGCTGTTGTGTCTTTTAATACGGGATCGATTCATAGTAAAACTCATGAAGTCATATTTAAATCTAGTCCTAATCCTTTGATCGCGAAAGTGGAAAATAGTAATCGTAGAAACCGTTTAATTGCTAAACCTAAATTAAGATTGAAAAAAAGCCACAGCGCTGTATCGAAAGACGCTCACTATGGACCAAACTGCGAAAAACCTGATCTGAGTCCAGAATTATATGAGAAAGCCAAGTCATCTTTTTTAGTTGATTTAAAGTTGTCTTGTGCTGAAAGAGAGGAGCTTGAAAGGTCGACCCATTTGCAAAGAAGTAGTGCTGAGTGGATGAGTACAAGGAGAAAATTACTAACCTCATCATCGTTCGGGGAAGTTTGTAAAAAACGAGAGAGCACAAGTTGTGCTGCTCTTGTTTGTAAAATCGTTTATGGTAGTAATATCTCCAGTTTGCCTGCTGTACGGTACGGTATCGAAAACGAAGAAACTGCAATTAGACAGTTAGAAATTCAAGAGAATATTAGTATACAAGGTTGCGGTTTGTTCGTCGACGATCAATATGAATTTCTTGGTACTACACCAGATGGCATTTATGCAAACGGTTTAATTGAAATTAAGTGCCCACATTCTTTAGCTGGCATGACTCTTGATGAAGCAATGGCCAAACATACCTTTTGGGTTAAGGACAAGGCTTCCAAGGGTTATGTCATAAATAAAAATCATTACTGGTATTTCCAAATTCAGGGACAGCTACATATAACTAAAAGAAACGTTTGCATGCTTGGCATCTGGTTTGGTGCTACTGTACCTATGAAAGTTTATATTATGGAAAAGGACGACAAATTTTGGAAGGAGAAAATGGAGATGAAATTAGTTATTTTATTACGATTGCCTCCTTCCAGAATTAGTTGATCCTCGGCAGTCACGAAGCATGCCTATTCGTGACCCGTCCAATGTCATAGAGGCTATGAAAGAGAGGAAAGAAAGAGCTTTACGTGTTTTGAAAGAGAAGAACGTCTAATGATTTTGAAAGAGACTGAGGTAACTTAACTACCCAGCCGGTCGATTCACGTAAACACGCCAGTTCAAAAGTCGTTTTAACTTAGAAACTTAGAAATCGCCTTTTGGTTTTCTGTTTTTAACGCACTTACTTATCTAGTCTTGGATTGTCATAAATCTTCCAATAGCTCAATTTCTATACAATTCCTATACGATTTTGAAGAGTTACCTGGTGTAAACCCAATGTCCGATCCTAATGAAATTAAAATGTGACCACACGGGATCACCAGCTTTCAAATAAAAATAAAAAATCATCAAAATCGGTTCAAAAAATACAGCGAATTGAGAATCTTCTTCTTTTTTTAAGTCGGTTAAAAAGTGTGCGAAGTGACATTTTTAAGTCACTACGCACACCGTAGGGTTTTTATTACGTGAATCGGGCAGCTGGTAACATTTTCATTCTGATAGGTTTTGCAATAGCAATTGATTTTATCATCAAATTAGTAGAAATCAGAATCAATCAATGAAAAAAACATTAGAAACTCTTAAACTCATATTTTGTTATTGTTTACTTTCGTTTAATTAAATATATGAATAATTTATAAATTTCATGTTTGTTTATAACTAATTTTTGTACAACCCTAGCACGCTTTTTAGGTGGCGACTCATATTTTGTTTACTTTTAATTATATGAACCATTTTTATACTTGTGTTTCATTTATTGACAATTTTTTGTACAACCCTAGAAGATTTTTTAGATTGCGAGGTGATCGTAAGTTGAGTTTACGCAATAGGCACATTTCCTTGCGTAGATATAAACACTAGCGAGGAAAGGCTTGATGTTATTTCGACCGTACTTCCTACTGAATTTGCAATTATTTTATTGAATGAAAATTTTACGAAATAAGAATAAACTTTGGTAGTAAAATTACAAATAAATACATAGGTACTCGTAGTTGGAATTTTAGGTAAGTAGAATACAAAAAGGTCAGTCCGGACCTGCTCTTGATTGTTTATTATAAATAGAAAATCATAAAAATTGTGTCTCAAACTACTCTTATTTATTTATCTAGTAATTAGGATCATTTTATAACGAAAACTACTCTTGGAATATTTTACAAATAGGCAGTCGTTTATTTCCAATAATTCAACATTTTTGTTATGCTGTAAATATTCAACTTCAATAACAATAACTCAACGTGGAACGTTTGTCGCAAAACATTTTCAAAATCGCGCTCTCTGGGTCATTCACCCGCCCGTCGGATGATTCGGGCAACAATAGCGCTGCTGTCGCTCAAAATCGACTTTATCCGTGCGCGGCCTGGGCCCTTAATAGAATAGTACCTAAACATGTGGACATTGTTACCTATACGCTTTTGACTTTGGCAGTCCTCCTTCTTTGACAATAATTTGATACACCTGGCTCATGTAACCCAGATCTTCCGGATGGTATAAGTGCAGAGCATTAGTGTTAATCAGATCTTGTGGTAAGTATCCCAAATACGGCACCGACTCATGGTCCATGTATTCAATATTACCGCTTGCTGTGTGTCTCAAGACAAATGTGGTGGCTTCAGCTACTGATTCGTGTGGGACTGTGGAAATATAATAAACCTTGTAAGAAAAAAGTTAACTTTTACATAATAAATATTGTCATCCATCCAACATTGCAACGGAGACAGCATTCTAGGAACCTTCCCATTCAGCAATGACGCTGAGTTTTCACACGATCTTTCGTAAATAGTGTATGTGTAAATAAATAAATTAAATAAAGTAGGTATGTACCAGATATTTATTTAATTAGAGCAATACCTATTTACTTTGCTAGATTACTAAACTATATCATAAAAGTTCATACATAAAAGGCCTTATGTTATATGTAACATTGTCGTAGATAGGCTCTTTTGTCATATTACTATGTCGCCATCTGTGAGGTTTTATTAATGGCTCAATGTCCAATATATTTTTGTTACTTTCATGTATTTAGCTAAAAGTTTTCTTAAAATAAAATAAATAAATAAGAGCGAGAGTGCCGATGCGCAATAACACCCCTTTCACTCTCACCCAATTATATTCTATTTAAAACCATCATAATGGTAAAAAAAACTAGTTTTATGTCAACTACCGACAATTAATAAGATGTGGAGTAGTATAGGTATGTATGCGGTATCCACATTACTTGTTTTATAACTATATTCTCATCTAATTATATTAACCTATCTTTATTGTTAAAACAAAACACACATACATATACATACATATCACACTTATATCCTCGAAGGGGTAGGCAGAGGTGCATTACACACCCAAAATTTGCCAGTATTTTCAGACCCACGTAATAGGGGGCAAGTCTATTGCCGTCACCGGGCACATTTTTAATGGGTTATGTCCAAAATGGCCGACTGGCTTTAATAAAAAGTAGCAGCTGTATTGTAATTTTGAAAAAATTGGAAACCCGTTGCCTTGCGATGAAATGTTGATGAAAGGCAACAAAATCTTACGTGCCAGCCGCTATGGCACAGCCAATTACAGTCCTGGGCGTCTCGGACTATATTATGGTTTATTGTTTTGTCAAAACGAAACAATAATAGCTATTCATAAGTAAACTTACGTTTGAAGGCAGATGTGAACACTGTTGCTTGTATGATCAAGTATATGGTATTCCCTTCTTCAACGCTAATATTTTTGAAGTTCAGTTTCAGTAGAAACGGCACATAGGTCACGCTTCTATCAGTGACACCAAATCCAGTAGATAATCCTCTATACTTTCGAATTCGGCAAACCATTGTGTACACTGAATCTGCTGACCATTGAGCTGAAAATTACGTTTAGTACAATCACTATAGAATATACAAAAAGATATCTAATTATTGTATTGTAATTTACATAGATAAAACTGCTTTGTTATTGGCCATCACCTTCTAAAGTAGAGTTAGTTTCCACAGATATATAATATTATATTAAAATATAATCACTGGCCCAATCATTATAGTTTAATCATAGGAAGTTTTAGTACCTAAGTAGATAGGTAAGTAAGTATGACATTTATGTACCTAACAGTGCTATTTATTAACTTCGTATATTCCCTTGAAAATATACAATTTCTATATGAATTAAGAATTACCTGGAACTTGCGTACTATTCGAGTTTTTCGGCACTGCCAAGCCATTGGTTATCTGCGATGCAAAGGCGGTGCGATCCTGTGTAAATACTCAGACTTTGATATTCTACGTATGCATGATATAATACATATATTCTCGAGATATAAATGTTCAAACAAACCCGACTTTATTTACATTTATACATACATAATGAACCATGAACCATGATACGATATAAGTGCTTATAGTAAGTACTTACTTTTGCCAAATACTTAGGTACATTCATGAAGTGGATAGGAGGTCATAAGTATACTTAACTGCTATAAATTACTAGCTGACCCCGCAAACGTTGTTTAGGCATAGTTTGGGCCACCGATTCTCAGACCATATCATAAGAATCTGTCAAGCCGTTTAGAAGTTTGGCCACAAAAACTGAGACATGAGAATTATATTTTTGTTCACCGGAATTATAGATGTATCCTAGTCTTATTTTGATTCCTTTTTGAGATAAACATTCATAATTCAAAAACTGCAAAACAAGACTATTTATACGATCGATTGAATGGATTTGGTGAAAATTATAATAAGTATAATCAATCACATAGTTACACATATATAGTAGGTATAGAGGTATCTTATGATAAAGGATCAATATTAAATAACCTCAAAATATTATTTGTCTAACTTACCTTTGGATGAATAAAATCTATGAACGACCTGCCAATCCACATGTCCTTTGGAAATCCGAGTACTGCGGTCAGCGTCGTTGTCGTATACATAACAACACCGTCATGCATAGAAATCACGCACGAGAAGCCGTCCTCCAGCTAGAAAGGCAACAGGCATAAATACAGTTATAGGTAGTATTTTGGGCTATAATATTCATATTGACTTGCGCCGATTCGGAGTATACGACAAAGTTATACGGTATCACCCTGTGAAAGTCCAGCATTATTACTTCAATATAGATACTATGGATAGTTGGGAGTGATTTGAAGGGAGCTAAATCGCTATAAGCCGGCAAATTGAAGGACATTATTATGGTACCAGTGGCTCAGATAGTGTTCCTTGCTATTAGGACTTTTCAAAGCGTAGGTACAATCGCACCGCTGAAGTCACCATGATGAGCCATAAATACAAATCATCATTTCATACTCGTACTTACCTCGTAGGAGTGATTGGGTCCGGTGACGTAGGTTGTTGTTTGGGCCACTGCTGGCACACTAAAAACGGCAACCACCTTCAACAATAAAACAAAATTAAGTCTATTAAGCCCTTATTTTTAGTTATTAAACGGAAAATGGTTACAAAAATATCCTCAGTATGACCAAAAAACGGTGAAGTGACTCTGTTTACTTATTATTTCTTAATAATTGTACAAAGTTAGCGATTTTTACAACTCGGCACCTCTCTCAGCACTCCTGAACTATATAATTTTTCTTCAAAGTTCATCGCACGGAGTACCATCTGATTTTTTTCTGATTTATTGGCCACACCAGCTTTGAGAAGGAGAACCTCTATTTAAATAAAAAAGAAATTCGCTTAAAAGGTGAAATTCTCGCAAAATCGTCTTAACAACCTCCCAATGTTTTTAAGATTATTAAGTATTATTATTAAAAACGTAGATACCTAATGAATAATATAAAGGGAGGACGGAGGAAAATACCAACTCTATGAGGAAGACGCGAGAGACAAAAACATCCCCATATTACGTGTACCCCAAAAAGACCTCCCACCACATCAGGCAAGGCTTAAATGACCAGTCCCACAAGCTTCCACAATGGGGTATCCATTTTATAAGTTTAGAAATACCGCATCGCCAATCCATTTTATTAGAACAATCCAATGGAATATACATACGCTTCAGACGTATGCTTGCGAAACGTGATTGAAATTGTGACGGTCATAATATAAAGATCACGTGTTCGGGCGCATGTTTCTTGCCGGTGGCGGTGGAGCTATTACTCATATAGTCGTAACTCGTATATATACGAGTATATTATTATGTCTGACGCCGTTGTAAGACGGACGTCGCCTATAACTATAATAGACAAATTCTATGTTGCATAATGCACTTGACGTAAATAATTTAAAGAGATAAGTAATATCCTATTTTAAATCTATTAATTTTTGAGACGCGAACTATAGAACATACATGACATACATTTTTGTGATATTTAACCTCAAATTTTAATAGACGCGGACAATTGACAACTCTTAGAATGATCAAGACGTTTTTTTTTTTCTGGTAAGTTAATAACCAGGTTCAAAGAAATCTAAGATTTTTGCTAATTTGCCTAGCCTAACATACAGACGAATGTTTAAACTCCTTCATTTTAAGTCAGTCACAAATATCGATTTCAAAATACCGATTTTCATAATTCCGACTGGTTCAAAATTCCGAATATAACAACTCCGATTGATCATTATTTCTATTTTTATAATTCCTAAATTTCATTATTCCTAACGTTTATAATTACTACTCTCAAAATACCGAATGATATTTCGAAACATCAACAATACGAATTCTGATTATTAAAATACCTAAATAGCAAGACACATAAACACATAATTGCTCATCAGAGAGAAGTAGGTGTAATATTTATTTACAATAAGAATTACAATATACAAAATATACATAATTATAGACTAAAAATATTTACATTACAAAATATCGTTTAAAAAATCCTCCGCGTCATTGCCGACTGGGAAGGTTTTAGTATGAGGAGGTAGAATTAAAAATGTTTCCCAAATTTTTTATATAATACAGATCAATTCCGGCGCTTCGCCGGCCGCTGCCGCGACACGCTCGCTTCGCTCGCTCGGCTCGCGCTCTGTTGTGGTAACAGTTCTAATACCCAGACCAGACTGCGTGAAGTTGGTTCTGCAGCGATTTCTTTCTGTCACTAAATTCTGTAGAACAAACATGTTGACTTTTAGTTTATTCGCAGTATTGAAAATCGGAATGTCGTGTTCGGACCGAGAACCCTTCGAGCGTTTGACTCTTCGAACGTATGAAAATCGGAAATCTAACAAATCGCATTAATGACTTTCGGTAAAATAAAATTCGTGATTTTTAATAATAGACATTACCATTCTTAGGTATTATGAAATCGGACTTTTGAAAATCGGTACATCGAAATTCGGAATAAAGTTTTTCGGAGTATTTGGGTGTTCCCTAGTTTGAGACTAGATGGCGTTGTGTGAATTGTCCTAACATTTGTTTATTTATTATTTATTTATATTCAATTGAACTGCTGCTATAATATAAACCTGTCAAAGTACTAAGGGGTAAAATGACTACTAGGATCATTTTATACTCATTTCATCTCAAACACAGGGGCTTGGCCCCAATTGATCTTTTGACTAAGTCCACGCCTCCCTGGACCCCAACTGGACCACCGCCACCGTAACGGAGTGGCTGGTTGCGTGACAGAACGTAAGGTCTATACTTGTGTGGCCAATTTATTGCGAAGAATTTTATTTAAATATAAACTATGTCGAATGAGCCCGAACAGTTTGTGACCCCCGTCTTGGCACTGCCCTCGTCAGGGCGGTGACGGACCAAAACGACGACCACTACCCGACGTCGCCCATATAACCATATTATGATATTACCTTGAGGTTTGGCCGTCGCCGTCGCTCGTAGGCTCTAACTCTATAAAATAATATCATGTAGAGGTTACCTCATCTTTTATGCTGTTTCTGTCGGTGGTGCATACCTCCATGTTTTCGACACTGATATCTGCCTGAGGGTGCACTGGCGGCGAGGTCGGAACAACTGTAAAACAAAATAACAAACGGAAGATAAACCTGCACTTACGTGTTCACAATATTCTTATAATTAACTGAAAAATAAACTATTTCTACAGTCACAGGAATACCACGATTTGTACTTACAATAAAAATATACATTGTACATACCATGCATGCTTGGGAAATATTGAACCCAGTTTGTACTTTACCTCAAGAACAGAATCTTGTATTATTAGAGCCCGAGTAACAAATCCGGACGCATACCTAAGGAGTATACAGAGTGGAATTTTTTAACGACACCTCGAGGGAAAGTACTCTACATACTGAAGATAGACAATTTTACTCAAAGGAATCATTCCTTTATTTTTAAAAAGAAACAGAACTGCATTCACGGATTGTCGAAAATTTGTTTGCCACACCTGGGAATCGAACCGGGTAAAATCCGAAAAAATAACATCCTGTACTTTTATGGCATCGATCGATAGGGTCAATCATAAGGATCAAATTTCTCTAACAAACGTGGTAAATTAAATGAAAGGAAAACCTTGAAATATAAACTTTTTTAATTGAACGAAAAAAAGGGTATACTAACTAATAATTAGCTCGAAATGAGCTCCATTTTGTTGGATACAGAAATGTATTCTTTTAAGGAATTCATTTTGAGTAACTTTTAATAGCGAGTTGTGATGAATATTCAAAATCGTATTGTGTACCTCAGTTCTTAACTCGTTTACAGTTGCATAGGAATTTTGGTAAATTAGATTTTTTACATATTACATTAAAAAAATCTAAAAGGTTAGATCTGGAGATCTAAAGACTATTGCAGGGCGATCTATTTCACTATTCTATTTTCAAATATTCAATATTTAATTTAAATATGGAATAAATGCCTCACGCAGTTGTGTCCAGACAGCGATAATTCATAATTACTATCATAAGTAATCTGATGGACCATTGAGTAAAAGTGCTCTATCTTATCCCATTGAATTTACAAGTTTAGATTTCAAGGTTTTCCTTTCATTTAATTTGCCACGTTTGTTGGAGAGATTTGATCCTTATTATTGACCCTGTCGATCGATGCCATAAAAGTACAGGCTGTTATCTTTTCGGATTTTACCCGGTTCGATTCCCCGGTGTGGCAATCGAATTTTGAAAATCTGTGAATGCAGTCTGTTTCTTTTTTTAAAATAAAGGAATGTTTTCTTTGAATAAAATGGTCTTTCTTCAGTATGTAGAGTACTTTCCCTGCAGGTGTCATTAAAAAATTCCACCTGTATAAGGGGATTTGTGTGAAACGACCAACAGGAAGTTTGAAATACCCGAACACACTGGCACTCTGTAATGATAATTAACAAATGGTTTAGCACTGCTTAACCTCCGACTTTACTCAGCATCCAAAATAATGTTGTTAATGGTACAAATTGTTGTTAGTAACAAATAACCATCTACACTTTGGCATAAAATACAAATGTTTTGACTCGTAAAAGAATTGGTTTTAGCAGAAGCATTTATTTAGAAGTGTTCGTAAAAATTGGACAACTTTTGACCTCATAAAATAATGAACTAGGCACAATGAGAAAACTTATATATGTATGTCTAGAAAGCAAATCCACATGAACACAAATGCAATCAGAGAACTTTAAGAGCCAATCCTCAAATCAATATTTGAGGACGATATTCCAGTAGTGTATCGTGTATCAATGAAATCCCGACAGAAATCACGTGATGGTTAGGTATTATCGATAAATAACCTATTGGTGACCATTTTTATGTTTATTGAAAGATTTTATTTAACATGGCTTTCGGATATTACCAGGATACCTTAATGCTACATGCACACCACAATGCACACGTTTTACTGCCATACGACGATGCAACAGAAGAGGCAACAATATCTTATCTATAGCAATAGCAATAGCAATAGCTATAGCAATAGCTATAGCAATAGCTATAGCAATAGCTATAGCAATAGCTATAGCAATAGCTATAGCAATAGCTATAGCAATAGCTATAGCAATAGCTATAGCAATAGCTATAGCAATAGCTATAGCAATAGCTATAGCAATAGCTATCTACTATAGCAAACGCAGGAGAAAGTCGTTAACATCTTGGCAGAACCTTCCGTCTCCGACCTGCTATATATTCGTTTACCTCTAGGTATGTAGATGAGCAACGTCTTTCATTTTATATACAGGATGTCCCAGAAGTCGACGTCAAGCCGGAATCAGGTAACAGGCTAGGTCATAACAGTTGTCATAAAAATATTAAAAAAAATCTATGTCTTTTATTTTCAAAAATTATAGACGTTCAAAAAATGTAGAGAAAATCTACGCCTTGTGAATGTTTTTTCATTCCTGATGCTACAGATATGTACTTTTTTGTTTTGTTTTTTCTCTAATGTAACCCTGAATACTTTTTCTTTAAAGTCTAAACTGAAATTTAAACTCAATATCTCTAGCTCGGAAGTAAAATGTCATGTCTGACGGGCGAATCTTCCGTTTTTAACAAATTCAGCTGCTTCCGTTAATCGTTGCCGCAACTCGTCAAATTGACTTTAAATTTCAGTTTAGACTTGTACATGACATCTGTTGTAATTTTAATAAATCAAAGTTTTTCAATTATTGTTGCTTTATTTAATAACGTCAGCAACAACTATCACATTTTAATTAGATATCTCTATCTCAATCAAATAATAGTAGCTATCTGTCTCGCTCACACTGATCAAATCAGTCCATTGGTACTCCTCTAGCTATAATATTAAGAGTTACGGCCTTGTGGAAAGCCACAGGTCCATCAGAATAACTTCTAAGTAAAGTAATAAAATACTTAAAAAACCGTATTTTTTTCGAAAATTAAAAAAATAGCCGCAATGCGAGAAATAAACTAGTGAGTGTTTTACAGTTTTAGAAGCCTAACTCACCTAGTACATTTTTTTTTCAGTGTGGCTAGTTAAAACTGAGCTAAGTATTTATTTTGAATTTTTGGTTGGGCAAACGGTGACATTTTACTTCCGAACTAGAGAAATTGAGTTTAAATTTCAGTTTAGACTTTAAAGAAAAAGTATTCAGGGTTACATTAGAGAAAAAACAAAACAAAAAAGTACATATCTGTAGCATCAGGAATGAAAAAACATTCACAAGGCGTAGATTTTCTCTACATTTTTAGAACGTCTATAATTTTTAAAATACAAGACCTAGATTTTTTTTTATATTTTTCTGACAACTGTTATGACCTAGCCTGTTACCCGATTCCGGCTTGACGTCGACTTCTGGGACACCCTGTATATACACTTATTATCTCGTAATTCATTGCAGCACCGAGTTAAATACATAATAATATGTACATTAGTTTCTTAGATAAAAAAATATCTATAGGTACAAAAGTTGTTTGCACGTTCTTCGTTCTTTCATGCTCGCGTTTTTAGGGATCCGTAGTAAAAATCTCGGAACCCTTATAGTTTCGTCATGTCCGTCTTTCCTTTCCTGCCAAACGGTTAGTGTTAGAAAGATGAAATTTTGCACGAATATGTGTATTTACTATTCCGACAAAGTGCTACAATAAAATTACGATTTTTTTTCTGGGGTACCTCCCCTTCAGATAAGGTGGGAATGATTTTTTGTTCTCGCGTCAAAGTCATCGTTTGGGCTATCATTAGATAGGTATTTTTAAAATATTGGGAGGTTGCTAAGACCATTTTTTGATTTAGGGGTCCATTTGCTAGATATTCAACTATAAAGCGCATTTTTTTGTTAAAACAGAGTGTCCCTTTCACCCTCTAAAATCTAAACGGCTAGCTCGAAGAATCTGAAAAATTTCATGATGGTAGTCCATATAATGAACTTTGAAGGAAATCTATAACGAACCAGATGAATTTGTTAGTTTAGGAGTTATAGAGCCTATAATGGGTAACTACGGAACCCTATATTATGCGTGGTCCGACACGCACTTGGCCGGTTTTAGTATATTATAAGATATAGAAAAGTATTAGTACCCCAAGAGCAGGCGAAAAAAATTTCTTTGAATACAATAAGGTGGAATTTTGTCAGTTGGTTATCATAATAAATTGTGTACACCCACATACTGCGGTCAGTCAAGGGAACTGTAGAACAGGCGTCAGATATACGCCATCAAACATGTCGTGAAATCGATGGTAATTAAATTAATTTCTTAAGGTTGAAAATTGTTTTACACAGATTGAATATGGCATGTATATATATATATAACAGTTATGGCAGTCAGTCAGCTAAATGGCGGAACAGAGCTGGTCAGTCAGGCCATAAGATGTAGAAAAAATAAATAAGTTACAATGAATTTATTAAGCCTGAAAATTTGTATAGGGATACTTAATTGTATTTTAATCATAAATAAAATTTTCAGTCAGTCGTTTTGTAGAACAACTTCGATCAATCACCCAAAAAAGTATTTAAAAACGCATCTAATAGCACTCCGCACTCACGCATAACAACCTCTAGAATTCTTCAACTAATAACGTTGTCCAATTCGCGTTAGTTTTCTTGTGAAGTTCATTTCATGTAATATCATCTATAGTTTTTTAGATTTTTTGAGCGAGCAGTTTAGCTTTAGAAGGGACGCACGAGTTTAACAAAAAAAAATAGTTTTAAAGTTGAATTTCTAACAAAAGAATTCTTAAATAAAAGAAAAATCCTAGAAACCTCTTAATATTTTTAAAAGACCTATCTATTGATACCCTACACATTGGGGTTGACGTGAGAGGGTTAAGTAATGATTTTTTTCTCACGTCAAAATCGTATCATTAGATAGGTCTTTTAAAAATATTAAGAGGTTTATAGGATTTTTTTTTTATTTAAGAATTCTTTTGCAAGATATTCAACTTTACTACATTTTTTTTGGTAAAACCGGACGTCCCCCCTTTTTAAAACAAAACGGCTGGCTCAAAAAATTATGATGGTAGTAGGTACATGAAATGAACTTTACAAGAAAACTACCGCGAATTGGACAACTTTATTAGTTCAGGAGTTCTTGAGGTTGTTATTATATAGTCCTATTATATACGTTTTTTGGCTGACTGACCGACGTTGTTCTATTCAACGACCGACAGAAATTTTAATTTATGATTAGGATACAATTAAGTATCCCATCCCTATAAGAAATTTTCAAGCTTAATAAATTAATTGTAATGTATTTATTTATTTATTTATTTATCTGGATACCAATTATCAACCTTAATAAATTAATTTAATTACTATAGATTTCACGACATGTTTGTTGGCGTATATCTGACGCCTGTTCTACAGTTCCCTTGACTGACCGCAGTATGTGGGTGTACACAACTACGTTAACCAACTGACAAAATTCCAGTCTTAATGTATTCAAAGAGATTTTCATCCCTAACTCTCGTACTCGTATTATAGGCGGTGGGAACTTTTTTTTTTTTTTTTTTAATCTTTATTTAGGGAGCTTAGCCACAATTATGACTATGTCGTCCATCATAGCCACTTTTTATGTTACTTGTAATTATACTATAGTTAGTCTTAAATATTCTAAATACAATGTGTATATGGCCTTAGCTGTGTCTGACTGTGGACTAGCCAGGATACTGTTGCACCTACCGGTTTCCATTGCACTAATATTTAGCACACAATTTCTTTGTTGTTGGATCCGAACACATTCCATCAATACATGTTGTACGTCCTCAACAGCGGTGGGATCTCTTGATATATTATGTAATACATAATATATCATAATATGTATAATGCAATATTTAGTAAGTGAAGACAGTCAGTTGCCAAACTTTAAAGAAACACTTGTCTTTTATGTAATTGAGCGAAATAGTGCCATTTCTTTGTTTGCATATCAGGTTACATGTGAACTGTCTATCGAGAAGAAATTTTCAATAACAACGACTGATATCGGTGACAACCACCTCTACGAAGTGATAACTATTCCTACTAGTACTATATGTAGGCGCACTTTCGAATAGGACAGACAACTCCTAACATAACTACCGAATAGGAAAACCTGATACTGTAGGTAATACCCATCTGGCTATGCGAAAATAAATAACTTAAAGAAGCCTCTCTTGATTACACCAGTCAGAATGCTAAATTTTAATACTAATAAAAAAAAAATTCAGTAGAAATGTCACTCACCATCCTTATCACATATTTCTTCCTTGGGGGCATCAAACACTGGTGCTGGCTCTGGTGGATTTACTTCAGTTTCTGCTACCACATTAGCCTCTGCTGTTTCTATGGGCGGTAACTTCTTCTTTTTCTTTGTTTCTTTTTCCTTTTTTGGGAGTTGACCTATGTTGTTGCTATTAAAAAAGATACAAACATTTTTTTCACCGGTTAAGGTTTTTGGGTGATAATACAGGATGTCCCAAGACAATGCTGTGCTGGTGGAAAAGTGCCCTGAATATTGTAATTAGACAATTTTACTAACAGGAGACTTTATTTCATTTATAAAAACAAATTTATCTGCATTCATAGATATTTCAAAAATCACCTGTGTGAACCGGGAATCGAACCGACCAAATGGTAAAAAAAAACAAAATAATTATGTTATTTACGACACCGATCAAAAGGCTTCATAACAACGAATATTTTTGTTTCTAATAAACTTGATAAATAAATAATATATAAGATTAATATATAATCAAGTCAACATATTATTTATTAAGATACGAGTATAAACCGGGTCGGTTCGAGACCCAGGTCACACAGGTGAATTTAAAAAAATCTATGAATGCTGTTAAAATTGTTTTAAAAAAAAGTCTCATTTTGGTCAAATTGTCTATTTACAATATTTAAGTTACTTTCCCTCCATGTAGCATATAGTCTTGGGACACACTGTATAGCGTGAACCTTTTATCGACTGTATGACTACTAATTGACTACTCACCTGTTCTCAAGATCATAAGAACTAAGTAGGTACTTGCAGAGTTAATATTACTTGACTCAGGCAGTGGGTGTCAACTGCGTTTAATTTGAAGGTTGTTAAATCTAAAAGTCTAATCGTACATATTCTTGTGACATACCTGCTGCCTAACGTAGACGGTTTTCCTCCACCTCCTCCATATCCACTACTCCCGCTGGAATTGCTGCCTGAGTGAGTTGATTTCGAACTGTGGCTGCATAAAAAAAATCCGTTAAAATATAAACTTGTTTAAGTCAAATACACAAAACCATATCTTCGCGCGATAATACGGTATACATACATGGTTGCCAACCACTGTTAAAAACAATATTTTACTGTTTTTCACTACCTACATTATATTTGGGATGCTACTGTCGGGAATGTCCTAGTGTGCTCCTTGGCTTAGTTAGATGGTAGCCGTGGGGTAGGTGCACCCTGGGCAACGGAGCAGTACATCTCCCATGCTCCCACGAGAGAAAGAGAGATATGTAACCATGGGAGATGTACTGTTGCGGCCAATACCTGACACAGTTAACCCCATTGCACGAAGGTGTCGTGGGATGGCGGGAGTTCTAGGCCCGCGGCTCGTTCACTCGCCCTTGGAGTGAGTGACCAAGCGGTGATGGTGGCATACCAGCAGCGGCTAGGATGCATCATCATCGATAAGTCTTTCCACGTGTCCCTCTGACTAGCAGAGGCCACAATGGACCGTGGAGGTGGTCCGCTCTGGCATAGACCGGTTGTCGTAGTCTATGTCATGGCCGACGGCGGGGAGTGTTGGGCTGTCGTTCGCTTGGTTGGTGAAGGTGAGCATGCTCCCACATCTCCGAGGCCAGTCAGGTGGCGCTTGAACGTAGCGTAAGCTCGCGCCTCTGACATAGAGTGGCCGAGGGCGGCAGGTCGGGGGACCCGCTGTTCACTATAGAAGCCATGAGGAGGGTGACACCCCTCGTGTTTCGGGGTCGTCGCTAATGCGTCGTTTAGGGGGGACAATGCTCCCTCCCCCGCGGAGAGCCCTAGCGTCCTCAGGGCCGGGAGTCCCACACGAAGCCGTCCCGCTGCGCCCGCAGCGGGGAGGCGAAGTGCGTAAAGATTGTAATCTACTTTTGCTGTTGCCCAAAAATAAAGTATACTTCTCTGTTCAGAATCAAAATGCTAAAACTATAAGTGTAGACTTAGACGATCACATTTTAGACTTTTAGAGATTTTAGACCATAAGTTTTAACTTTATACTTTTAATTGATAAGGTTAATTTATTTAGAGAAATGTTGCGATTCCAATCAGACTTGTTTATTTACGGTTTAAAAAACAGAACTTAGTACATTAAAGGTTACTATTATTATGTACGAGTATACAGGTTTAGAGCTAATTTTTGTATACAGTATACAGGTTTAGAGCTGATTGGAAATACGTCTTTGTCCTAATAAAAGAATTAAAAATAAAGTGAAAACAATGAGGCAAAACTTCAAGAATCAAAAGCCATACAGTTAGCACGTTAGCAAGCAGCGAATTTTGAATTTAAAATTCACAACATTACGCAAATTGAAATGCAGAAGTTCAACGTTGTATGGAAAAAATCTGACTGTAATGTCGAACACCTACTAAAATAAATTATTAAGATATTAAATGTAATGCATTTTACTAATTTTAGACATCGTGTTTCACATTTATGTGTACATTTGATGTGTAAATAGTATAAGTTTTATTTTTCTAAATATCCGGGTTCAATTTCCGATCTAAGTACAAGTTTTTTAAAACTGTGTAAATGCAGTTCTTATTATTTATTTTTTCTAATGCCATGGTTCCTAAGAACAGATCTTCGTATGGCCCATTTGATTATTACACTCTGTGTAATGCAAGTGGCAGGAAAATAGATAAATTTTAGCAGCAATGTAAGTTCGTGACGCTTAGCTTTTTATTTAAAAATACTAAGCTAACCTAACCTACCCAAGTTCTGCCCGGGAAGAGTGGGTCCGTCCCCGTATAGCAACGTTCCGGGAAGTTCCGGATGACGAGGCCGTCCCGCCCATATCCGATGTCGAACTGGGGGTGGCGGTTCTAAAATTAAAACTGAAGAACAGCGCCTCTGATCCCGATGGCTTCACTGGGCGAGTTGCCGGCCGCGTCATGCCGGAAATTGAAGATGAGACGCTGTCCCTCATGTGGGAGTGTTTGGCGTCCGGAAAAGTCCCGCGACGATGGAAGACGGGGAAATTCGTGCTGCTTCGTAAGCACGAGCGTCCCCCGGAGTCGCTATCGGTCTACCGCCCCATCGTTCTGCTAGACGAGATGTGCAAGCTCTTCGAGCGGGTGCTCGCTGCGCGTCTCGTCGGGCATCGGGAGGAGGCGGGGCTGAATCTGAAATGTGGCCAGTACGGCTTTCGTCGCGGAAGGCCCACCCTGGACGCCGTATCCCGACTCTGGGACAGCGTCGAGGGTGCCGTTGGCCGGGTTCGAAAAATCCGAGGCCCCTTTCTTCCATGGGCCTCGGATGAGACCCTCTCGGGATGCCCAAATTGTGGTGGGTGGCACCTCCATGGCTGTCGGGAGAACCCTAAAATATATGGGTCTCTTACTCGGCAGCCGGTGGGGGTTTGTCGAGCATTTCCGGCGGCTGGCGAGATTGGACAGTGCTAGTCGCCGTCTATATGAAGGTGTGGTACGCTCCAAGGCGCTCTACGTAGCGCCTATTTGGGCGGATGCCCTCAGCGCCGCGAACCTGGTTCAGCAGCGACTACCGCAGCGGATCGCGGCGCAGAGGGCTGCGCGGGCGTACTGCACCGTGTCTTTTGAGGCGGGCGGCCGCCCGGCGGGCGTGGATGTTCGCACAAAGTTCCCCGTAGCATCTCGAAGCAAGAGTCCTTAAGAGAGTCTACGAAGAGGTCGCCCTGGTGCGACAACAAGGAGGTCGTCCGTTGCAGGCCTCCGTCACTCGCTCAAGACCGCGCGCTATTTACCTACCGCTCGGCGTACCTTCGAGAGTACAAACTGGCAGAGGGCTGCCGAACGCTCGCCTGAGCGATCGCATCGCACCGCACTGCACGTTTCCCGCGCTTACGCTTCGAAATGCAGAAACCACGTAATTATTGTGCGGATTATAGCAGGTATGCAAATGGTATGCACTATTTTCATAATAACAAAATGCATTTTTAACTTGGGTTTCATTTACTTACATTTCTTTTTGTTTTTCGTGCACCGGGATTACGGTATGTTTGGCTAACAAAAAAAGCGGCCAAGTGCGAGTCGGACTCGCCCATGAAGGGTTCCGTAGCAGCAAGTAACATAATATTTTAATTTTTACGATTTATGGCATATTAAAAAAAACTACTTACTAGATCTCGTTCAAACCAATTTTTTAGAAGTTTGCATGGTAATGTACAACATACATATATTTTTGTTTTATCATTCTCTTATTTTAGAAGTTAGAGGTGGGGGGACGCATTTTACCACTTTGGATCACTCGCGCAAACAATTCAGTTTAGAAAAAAATTATATTAGAAATCTCAATATCATTTTTTTTATTTTCTTTTTAGGGTTCCGTACCCTAAGGGGAAATACAGAACCCTATTACTAAGACTTCACTGTCCGTCTGTCTGTCTGTCTGTCCGTCCGTCCGTCTTTCTGTCACCAGGCTGTATTTCATGAACCGTGATAATTAGTATACCTTGAACCGTGACATAGTAAATAATGTATTTATTTATTTATTTTTCTTTATTTATTTTTAAACTTATGCACAAAACTGTACAAAGGCGGACTTAATGCCACAGGCACTATCTACCAGTCAACCTTTGGGTGATGCAGAGAGAACTAGTAGTAGGTGATCAGAGGTTGCTATGACACACAATAATTATTATGGCAAATAATAAACTTAAATAATAACTACTTATATAACTAATATTAATATACATACGTATATGACGTCAATAAACCTACATAATACTAAAACATACCTACATAGTACATACAATTTACATAAAATAGATACACAAATATAATTACATATAAAGCTACAACTTCTATAAAGAGTGAGTGACAAAAGTAAAAGAAAGCTAAACTGATTCTGCTTAGGAATCCTTATACAGCTCATATACCTTCCGGAACGGCTGGTTGACATCCTGACCTCCAAGGGGAGCACATTCCAAAGGAGAATAGATTGCACAAAGAAAGAAGAGTGGACAAGGCTGGAAGTGTGAGAAGGACAATGTAAGAAAAGACTATTAGAAGAGCGTAAGTTTTTATTGTGGTTGGTGCCCAGAAATTGAAAGTAATGAGTATTTATGTTGCCGCTATAACAACAAATACTAAAAACCAGAATAAAATAAATATTTTAGGGTACAACCCATATAACAAACGTGATTTCTTTGCCGTTTTTATTTATTGATCAATAAAAAATATAAATCATTATATAAAACTAAAACATATTGATTGACTAATTAAAAAATGGTTGATTCGTAACATTCGTTTTATTACAATAATAATCATAGGTACAACCCTAGCGCATTCTTACGATGGCGTCACTAGCACGGCTGGCAACACAGTCTCGACTCTATGGACACGTTTTTAAGGTACATTCTTCTCGTTCTGTGCAGCAGGTATTATTATTAAAATTTTGTAGGTTAATATAGAGTAGGTATTTTCGCTTTTGTATGGGAGTGATGTATCTTTTACGTAGTAACTATTTATTAATCTGTGCCCGTTGCCAGAGCAGGTCGATCGCTGGAGACCTGTCTCCTCCCTCCTGGAGCCTCCTGAGGCAGCTATCGAGGGAGGCTATATATTATATAGACTATATAACATCACTTCGATGAATAGGAGCGGAGCAGCAGTGAAATATGTTTCAAAAACTGGAAAAAAATATTTCTTATGACCACTTCCGTTGCGTGCGCTAGCCAAACGGTTAATGTAACGTTAAAAAATGTACTAAAGACTTGTTTCTCTTTTTGAAATTTTAAAGTTTAAAAAAGGTCATCGATGGTACTCGTATATATCTCTCTCTATATCTAGTCTCTTTTAAAAGAACTAGCTGACACCCGCGGCTCCGACCGCGTGATGTAGTTTTTTCGTTCCTAATTCCCACAGGAACACATTACCGGAAAAAATCGTCAATAGAAATGTCACTCGAGGATCATGTAGAAACATAAATTTATAATGTTTATATTAGTGAAAGAATTTTGAAAATCGGTTTGTTTTTTATTTATTTATTTTTCCAATACACGTAAAATACAATCTATACATTACAATGTCCCACACTACGAAGACCTCGCAGGGTCTATCTGAGTATAGGGAGCCGCAATTAATAAACTAAATTATTTTTTAGAAATTATATATAAATTAGTTTAACTATACATTAGAAAACTGTCGATAATGTAGTTAACTACGGTTATTGGTATATGTGTTAATTGTTATATCTTCTCTCATTATGACATTTTGGAAGAAAGTGCAGTTTTAGTTTACATTTAAATGATTTATGAGTGCTTCTATAAAGATTCTGTAGTTCGTCAGGTAGCCCGTTTAAAAAGACAGGAACCAAATAGTCATCAACTCTTTCTCCATACACATTTTGAGTTTTAGGTATGTATTTATTTTTGTGTATAATTGATCTCATGTACTTCGGTCTCGTCCTCTCAACCAGTCTCTCTGGTACACTAGTTTCAGTGAGGATACTAAATTCAATTTTATCAAAAACACTCATAACATTACAGTACTTGAATATTTCGCAATCATTGTTAGTATATTTTTCTTTAATTGTTAGTATATTTTTCTTTAATATGCTATTTAAAGTATGTTCAGTTTTTGTATCACAAGCTTATATTAGCTTAATTTGGGCTACATAACGTTGTGAGAAAAGGCCCAAAAAAAATATTTTCCTTTAAAAACTCAAAAACTTATCCAATAAAACTCGTAAAAAAGAAAACAGAACATAAAACAGACAGGTACCTATAATACTATTACGTGAATAAGGCACAAAATAACTAATTTAAGGATGATTCCCAGTACGACGTGCCGTGTCCGGGCCGTGCCGTGTCACGTTGTAATAAAAATGGGTGCACGGGGCGCCCACCGTGCACTGCCTTGCAGTCGATGACAAATCTTAGAGTTGTGCACAGCTCAACATTGCCGCGCTATCGATAAAATACATCTTTATTTGGGTCAATATTGAATTACAATTTATATAGGTACAAGATATATTCAGAAGGGGCTATCAATAAATTACATCACACTAATTTTATGATCCTTGTCACACGTTTTCACATTTTTGAGACGGACTCTTACAAATCTAATATCTCAAAGAATTCGGTTTTAGTGTCAATGTTTGACGTGTTTTTTAAAGAAATCAATCTTATTCGATATTTTTGTGAATACATTCATCACATTACGATTCGAAACGATATTATTCGGATTGAATAACAAGAAAAATAGAATTTGAAACATTCATCTATGGTGGTTGACCATAGATGATGTTTTCAAGTCAGTTCGGGCGTCTTCGAGTAATTGGTGATATCTAATCATAACGGGACACGTCATTTCATACACTAATTTACTTATCTCAACTCATGGGTTTTAGAAATGATAAATGTAAATGTGAATTCGTGTAAATTTCATATTTGAAACTTCCTTTCTGGCTGATGAAATCACTAGTTGTCCGTTGACACAAACAAATCACCTATCACAGACACTTCCGTTGTTTCCATGTACAGAATACACGGAAACAGCCCGGTGTAATATGAATGACTGGCACGGCCCGGACACAATGACCGTAGCTAGCCTGTCTAGAGCACGGCCCGGACACGGCACATTGTACTGAGAATCATCTTTTAAACTGATTATTTTTGTAGACATGCATACTTTTTACCTTTCGATATCCTTTGGAAGTGTGAAAAACGAGAGATTTCGATCTTTGTTATTATTTAAAAAGTCGAATGCGATACAATATGCGTTTGCTTCCATTGTAATTTGAACTTAGCTATAAAGACGACCGAACAGAACGACAACGTGACATATGTACACTGGTACACGGAGCGCGATTACTGATAGCGTCCGTCTCGATCAACGCGCGGCAGCCCACTGAAATGCACCGCTTCGACCAGACCCGTCGCTCGGCGTGTCGATTCATGCCTAAACTGCGGAGTGCGCCAGACTTGGTGTGCATCTAATACACGGTTGTTTACCGTGCCAGTAAAGCGCTCGGTTTAATTCCAAATTTACAACAGCGTTTGCAATCGTGCCTTTTAATATAATAAGTTGTGCGAGTAGCTCTACAAGATATAATTATGTACCTATAGAGCAGGTCTTACAGGGAGTGACGTGTGCAATAATAATATATATGAGGATCGCTGTCTGTTTTAGGATCAGAAAAGCTAACAGATTGATATTCTTAATGGTTTCTCGGTCCAAAGTCCGCCTGCGCCATTGGTAAATTCTCTAAAGGCGTACCCGGGTGCCCGGCAATAGATGACGAGGCGGCCGCAACGCAGGGCCCAGCGCTCGACAATTGCCGCCTCTCTGGCCAGCTCCTGATCCAGCGTGTTCAGCAGCCACCGGGGTCCCTCCCCATCAAGGGGCGATCAGTCACCGCGGGGGTGACCGAGGGAGCGGCGACAACGTCGAACGATATGTATCGATGGTCCGACATGGTCTCCACCTCCTCGATCACCCTCCAACCCCGTATGCAGTCCACCAGGGCAGAACTGGCAAACGACAGAACGGCAGAACTACCCTGGGTCCGCAAACAAGTGTGGACCGCCCCCTGTTTAACAGCACCAAGCCAATTGACACCGCCTACTCCTCCAACACCTCTCCTCTAACCCCAAATTCGCGAATGGGCGTAGAAATCCCCGACGACCAATGCAGGGGTGGGCCGTTCGTCCGCCAGCAGGGTCTCTACTTCGGCGAGCACCAGTTCGAACTCGGCGAGACCCTTGCTGAGAGAAATGTACACTCCAACTACTGCGAAGCCACCCATCAGGGCTAAAACACACCCACGTCCCCTCAGCAGCTGCTGAAGGGAGACGCACCGACCGCAACCTGACGGGCGACTATGGCCACTAAGCCGTCGCAGTCGCCAGCCCGTCACGATCGCGGACCAAATACGGCTCGCTGACGACGGCGACGTTCGCCTACCACTGTGCCATGGACTGCATTAGGACATCCTGAGCAGCGACACAGTGGTTGGCGTTGGCCTGCAGTAGAGAGATGTTGGCCATTAAGATTGGGCGGTGTCCATCCTCTCCTCAATCGGCGGCGAAGACTGAGTGGTGGTAGCGCATTGCGCCACACCACGTCTTCTGCCACCGCGACGTCCCCGCTTTCGTGCATCAGCAGCCAGTGGAGGACGTACTGGCACCTCAGGGGGCAGGCGGTCCACGACCCCGGCGAGGCGCGCGTCGATAATGAAGCCGATCTCATCGCGCGTCATCGCCGGGACGAAGGAGGCCGCTACCTGTTTTAGGCCCTCCATCTCCGCCCTTAGGGCTATTAATTCCACGTTGAGGAACACCACCTCTTCTGTCTCCGTGCAGGATTTCAACTCCCGCACACTTTTTATGATGGTGCTTGCGGCATCCCTGAGGTGCCGCACGAGTTGGCCTTTTATTTTATTTGATTTGACGGCGACGGTGTTCATCACCGCCACCGCCTCCTCAATTCCCCCAGTCAGCTCCTCAGACGTCTGAGCCGTTACCGGCTTCTCCGGTTTCTCCTGTATTGGTGACCCCGCTGAAGTGACGTATCTAATACTCAGTTGGGCCCTGCCCTGACTTGGATAGGTTAGGTTAGCTTAGTATTTTTAAATAAATAGCTATGCGTCACGAACTTAAATTACTGCTAAAATTAAAATATTTTGAGGTAATAATTTGCTGCGCAATCAGTATTTTTGCTTAGGAAAGGGATTTAGTACCTACAAAACGAAGGTTCTTTGATTAACAGTTAAATACTACCCATTATCAATTTACTTTTTTAACCAATGTTCTTTAAAACCATTCACTAAAGATTTTTGTCCGTTTACGCAAGAAGTTGGCAACCCTCTTCTGGGCCGTCACTCACCTCCCTTGTTTCTCACGTTGCACGACTCGCTCATTGCACGCCACGAGTTGAGGGAGGGTATACAAAACGTGAATCAATTAAGAGCACGTTGCTTGTTTCACGTGCTACACTTGCCTAATATCTCCACTTCGTAAGCTTGGTTGTTCTATGAGTTGGTAATCAAACGGAAAACTTAGCTTAACTTTAATTAATTGTGAATTGATTTTTGTACTGGGATTGCTTACACAAAGCACACGCGGCGTGCAATAACCGTCACTAATTTTACAGGCTCGTGATTTTATTGTTTTGGATTTTTCAACCGGTCAGGTTTTTCGTAATAATTCAGTGTACAACATTACAATTTCGGAACTTGGCGCCATTGCGATCTCGTCGGCGGTCTGCAAATGAAAGCTGCGGATGCCGTTAGCACACAAAAACATACTAGTTTTTTCATTCTTTATATATTTTGTTCGACTTCATTTTATAGTATGGATTTCTCATTCCGCAAATCATTTCCGCGTTTGTAACGCATCACACAGACAGTCGACGCTGCATCTGCAGATTGCATTCGCAGCCTGCAGCCGAGATCGAAATGGCAACTTTAACTAGCTACGCGTTTTTCAATTTACAGACAATATTTTTTTTTTATATTTTATATACAACGTGTTTCATATTAGTGTGGTCATATCTCAAGGTTGCATTGGGTAGGGCCTAAATAATATATTGCGCGGGGTCTTTAATTAATTTAATAAAATATTGACTTATAATGACGTAGTCGACAAATTTTCCTTTTTATCGATAGCTCATTGAAATGAAGCTCTAAGACTGCACTACAAAATAAACATATGATTAGAATGAACTCTAGATTTGACCTCAAGTAGGTTTGCCAAACAGTGAAATAGATTCGGACAGTCTCGTTGTTACTCAAAATTTTAACCAACAGATAAAGTTACTTTATCAATAGTTATCATACAAAATAGTTTCCGAATCACAACTTGGGGTCAAAATAAAGAGTGCCTACTCAAAGTTATTTTTGAAGTTTTTCTATGAATTTATGTATCACGTGATTGTCGTGAATGTCACAACTCACACGTAATTTGTTGTCAACCTACTCAAATACCAGGAGCAACGCATTTGCTGTCGAAGAAAAGAGAAGAAACATTTATGTTCTTGTCTTCCTTAAATTTACACTTTTTATAAATTGGTTCCGCACAGATATTTAAAATACAACTGCTGTTTGTGTAGAAGTTTATGTTGTAGCTGTTGAGAACGCTGGTGGGTATAGTAGTATGTAGGTATTCAGTTTCGGGATAGAGAGATCGTGGATGCCAGTCACTGCACTACCATATCGTGAACTCTCTTTCGACTCATTTACCATGAAGTAAATGATCTGCAAGGTGTTTGGTTATTTTTGACCGACTTTAAAAAAGAGTAGGTACTTAGGTTCTCGATTCGTCATGATAATGTGATGCATAAAAGTTCATAAAACATTATCGCTAAAAGTGGCAACTTGTATGGTTGAACGAGGATATCAGAAAAAGTAGGAGGTGTTGGTGTCAGTTTCACTAATATGTATCTTAAGGACCCCTAAAAATTACAAAGAGAACCGCCCACTTTTTTGATTGGAGCCGCTTTGAAGAAACTAGGTATCAGTAGCGATGTCGGCATATATCAAAGACGTACACGTCACAACACGTAAATTTTACCGCAAAACCCATATTATTCCGGTGTTGCAAGTTAACGCAATGTTCTTCATAAACGGGGACTTTATTAGCTTTTTTTATGCTGGATATTTGTTCATTTTAGCAATTGGTAATAAATTACTAATCTTAGACTACATGGATAAAGAAAGTCGCTTTTTCCGTCTGTCTGTTCTAATGTATGTTTAGTTCTTGAAAACTACGCAACGGATCTTGAAGCGGTTTTTTTTTTAAATGGGTTTAAGTAGGTTTCGAAATGTATTTACATGCATACTATCATGCGAGCGACGCCGCGCTGGCATTCAACAATTTTATTTTATTTCATAGGTCTTAGCGAAATATCCTGTGTTTATGGTAAATAATAATTATGTTATTATTTATCTCTTAAATTATTTTATACTAGGTACCTACTAGCTTTTTTTCATAAATAAAACTAAGTACCTACTTGGTACTTTTATTAGATTTTTACCAAAATTACGACGTAATTCAAGGAAATAAGACATTGCACTTAGGCAACACTTACAACTATCTAATTTCTTTTCAGTTGCAAGTAAACTTTGATATTAGGCGTACGTAGTAATCTGTGTTAATCGATCATGGCGTATTTAAGTAATAGTGAATATTATGAAATGATACTTTGCGTCGGGGCAGCCGATGGCAGTCTGCGTGAAGCTCGTCGCCTTTATCGAGAAAGATTTGTGGACAATAGACTCGAAGGTGAACGGCGGCGGTTACCATCTGTGGAGTGCTTCCGAAAAATGGTGAACCGTTTACATGACACTGGTTCTTTCCGTGGTTCCCGCTCAGAAGCGTGCGCGTGCTAAAAGCAGATGGTCAACATCCGTACCACTTCAGGCACACCCAAGAACTGACACCGGCTGATTTCGTACCACGTCTCAACTTTTGCCAGTGGTACCGAGAGGAAGCACAACGATCCCCTAGTTTCGCGAACCGTATTTTATGGACCTTGAAAACTTGCCTGTAACATTGTACACAAATATGATGTACCAGCAAGACGGGGCGCCAGCACATTATGCGAGAGATGTACGGGCGTATTTAGATGAGCGGTTTAACCAGTGGATCGGACGTGGTGGTCCCATACCTTGGCCTCCGAGGTCACCGGATCTCACACCACTTGACTTTTTTTTGTGGGGCTATGTCAAAAACAAAGTGTACAGTGCGGTATGTCTCACGCGTGAAGATATGGAGTCTAAAATATTTGATGCATTTAGCAGTGTAACTCCAGACATGCTGTGTAATGTAACTGCCAGCATGATGCGACGGACCCAACTGTGCATTGATCAAGGCGGCGAACATTTCGAGCCGTTACTTTAGTACCTACTTTTTAGTTTTGTGTTTATTAGAGGTAGGAAGTGTATTTTTTATTAAATTCAATAATGTTTATCTAAGTATCGTGATATTAGTGAGTTAGTTGTGTTTATTGTGGAACACGGTACCTACCTATCTACCAGGATGACATGCACAATGAAATCGGTTAGTTTTTGTTGTTTTAAAGTCCACAACCTATCATTACTACAAAATAGTATTCTGTACCAGGAGCATATGAAATAAGAGTTGTTTACGATTCATCGAAGAGGACTGAACCTTACGAATAAATTTGACCCTAGGTAGTGTTGGGTTTATAAAATATCGATTAAATGAACAAATCAATTAAATTTACATGACACCTTAAAAGTTTTAACTAAACTTGTATTTGCAATTTTGTCCGTGCGTATAGTTAACTCAACGCGCATGTGTAACGAGGGTCAAATATGACCACACTAATATGAAACACGTTGTATAGGTATATAAATATATATATATATATATATATATATTTTTTTTTTTTTTTTTTATCTTTACTAATATTATAAAACAGAAGAGTTTGTTTGCTTGTTTGTTTGAACGCGCTAATCTCAGGATGTACTGGTTCGATTTGAAAAATTCTTTTTTTGTTGAGAAATGCATTTATCGACGAAGGCTATATATAACAACACGCTACGATTAATAGGAGCAGAGCAGCAGTGAAATATGTTTCGAAAACGGGGAAAAAATATTTGTTTTAAGAACTTCCGTTGCGTGCGCTGGCCAAACGGTTAATGTTATGTTAAAATAATGTCTTTAAATGTTCTAAAAAAAGTCCGCGGTAGCATATATCTATCTTATAAGGTTAACTCACTATAACATATTTAATGGAAATGAAATTCGTTCCAAACGATTATTTGCGAAACTAGATATTATTACGGGTGACGCGACAGTAAGAATAATTACAAGCGACGGAAAAAAATCCAAATAATCACGCGGACGAAGTCGCGGGCTACCGCTAGTAACTTTATAAGGTCGTGGTGTGTTATATGCTTTATTTAAGTGGCCATTTCGTCACTTTCGTCTTTTTTTTTCGCGAGACCACGGCTTCTCCATGCTTGTCCATGTTATTGCTGCGGGCGTCTCTAACACGCACCAGAAATCATTTCCAGTGGCGCCCAGCGGACTTAGGCCGCCTGTGTGGCCTCTTCGGGAGTTTGGTTTGAATGAAAATCCCGCGTCGTTGGGGTTGGGTTTTTATCCCGCGTCGGTGAGTGAATCTGGGTGGGGCTGAGGCCCCGCAGCACGCGACCCTTCTAGCCTGCTTCTATAAGGCCGGCGGGTGGCCGTCCCGCCGTCCTCAGGCCTCGATCATGGAGGTCCTGGGCGTAAATGAGTCTGCGGCGCCCTGGCCGCTGACTGCGGAACTCAGCGGGGAGGGTACGCCCATCTCCCTCTCGGCCGCCTCCTTTGCGAGCATGACTTTTTCGCAGAAGGACACGGCTGCGTTCCACCTTTTCTGTTGACTGCGGTAAAAGTAATAAATTCACCGATTGCACTCTAAACGTTGAATCACAAGGTGATAGCTAATAAACGCGTGAGGTTAGGATAAAATATTTATATTTCTAAGTACGAGTAAATACCCAGATCATTACCATTATAAATAAAATGTAGCGGTCGTGATCGGTAACTTTAAAAAAAAAAAATTAATTCCTAGATAATTCAAATCGACCACTGTGCGCCGGTGGCGCCATGGACACGGTGTACAACACGGACGGTGTAGTAACGTGGTAGATTTTGTGGTAGAATTTTGGGTAGATTTTGGTAGAATTTAACAGATAGCGGGAGGGTCGTCTGTCAAGTCAACAAAAGTTTTCTAAGGTGACACAGACAGCGTCGTCACCATTAGGTCTGAGAGGCTAAAGACAGGCAGACCGAATCTGATATTTTCCATGTAAAGTCTAAGGAAGGCTTGAGAGGCGGCAGGAAAAGGATTATAGGCAACTGGGGTGTACTACGAAGGTTATTATTCGGGGTTCCCAGAGTTGCATGAGTTTTGGCATGTCGCGGGTGACATGTGCTAAAGTGAAAGTTCCTTTGTTCTTGTTTGTAGGGTGTGGCCCATGGCGCTTGTTGGGGAAAGGTGGAAAAATCGCACAGGCGTATAAATCGCTGGATGCGTTAAGTATTTCGACACCTGAGGCTCGAGCACGAACGAGTTGCGAAAAAGTATTTGTATCGTCATCGACAAACAATTGTATGACATTTGTACAGCGACCCTATCGTGCGTGAAAGTAACTAATTTTAGCAGCACGAGCGATTTTAAAATACTTTCGTATCGCAAACGTATCGCAAACGCATCGTCCCACGTTCGTTACGTGACACTTTATAAACAAACTTGGGAGCACGAATTTAATTTTGATGTACAGAAATGTAAATTTCGAAGGCTGGCTATCGAGCTATACGAATCTTTATTCACGTAAGTTTAGCCGGTGAGAAAACATTCGAAATGGTACCTACATGTGAATAGCTTTAATATTTAATCTAAAAGGAGTCTCTCCATCTCCATCTACTGTAGTTAGTAATGTTTTCTATGACAAATTGTAACCTATCTAATGATTTAAATGTTATAGGTTCTTTGTGCATTATCGTTTTATGTCACTGGGTCATACCAGTGAATAGTGGGAATGGCCAAATATTTAGGCCAAACCACAGTAAGAAATGCGTCAAGGAAGTGATCGAGGCTCTTATCACCCCTTTTTTTTTTTCCGCGGCCCAAGGCGGGAGAAGAAATTCCCTTTCCTTCCCCTACCCTCTCTTCAGAATGCATTATTACCAATGAAGGACAACCTTGACATCCTTGGAATAGACGTTCGTCGAGAGCTCAATAATAAAAACTACATCGTATCGTATGTATAGGGCTAGCTTCGCGGAAACTAGGAATACCGAATAAGGTAAAGCGATTCTTTACAACGCACCAGAGGTGTCTACCGTACAAGACGCAGATTAGACCCTGCGTCGAATATTGCTCTCACCTCTGGGACGGCTCCGCGAAGTATTTGCTGGACGCTCTCGACGCTATGCAGCGACGAGCTATCCGTATTATATAATAGATTGTCCGGAGGTAACGCGAAGCATTGAGCCGCTAGCTCAGCGCCGAACAATAGCTTCCTTGCCCGCATTCTACCGTATTTACCACGGCGAGTGTTCTGAAGAGCTCTTCAATCTGATCCCACTCTCTTCCTTCCGATCCCGAACAACGCGTGCCGGGCAGAGATGCCACTCCCACACAGTGGATCCTAGTGTTGCCTATGCTATTGTTTGTTATTAGTGTAAAGCAAATCGTTCACTCGAGAACTGTAATTCTTTAAAACTTGATACAGACATTCTAAAATAACTGTAAAATTTCTGGTCACAGGTTTTCAACGCCTCATATTTTCTAGCGAAATGATTCCCATCACTATTCATAACTGAAAGATATGGGTGCACCCGTACTGTCTTTTTACATTTTTTTTCTCCAACTTATCTCTCCGTCTTTTTAATAACAACAGAAGCAGAACCAATATGTTTTGTGCGGTCCATATCTGAGACTGCTATTTATCTGGTATTTAGTGAAGAATGTACCGAAAATTTACAAGGCACGGCGACGTGTAACTTTGCGGCGTCGTGACGTACATTTTTACGGTACGGCAACGTAAATTCCCACGTCACGGCAACGCGCCGCGCCACGGCACCGCACCGTTCCACGGCGACGACGTCGTGCCGTGGTGATGTGGACAGGCCCAAAGCGATTATATAATAGCTGAACTCCCTAAGTCGGCGCGTCTAGACGCGCTGTGCACGCGCACACGCGACGACAGTCGCGCGACAACGCAACTAGAGGCTCCATATTCACATATTCACAAGATGAACAACAACCGTCTCTCTCGAATACTCCACTACTAATGATCGCTTCCTGTACGACGTCTGTCGTAACGACTAGTCGCCGACGCCAGCGACAGCTCCGCGTCTAGTCGCGACGACAAGACGCCAAATGCAAACGACAACACCGCAACAAGACGCTGCGAATAGACGCGGCGACATGTCGCCTAGTTTGCGATGGCTCTAAGACAGTATCGCTTTCTTTCCGTATTTAGTGCGTACACTGATTAATTCATAAAAGTTTATGTTTGTTCGTCAAGTTAAGGCAGGTTTTCACAGGGTCAGTGCACAAGTCAGTATCGGCGCCAGTGTAGACGCCGATACTGACTTCATTTGTTTATATGGAGCCAGTAGTAAGTCAGCACTGACTTCCCACCGCTGTACTGACTTCAAATCAATTTACATTGGGTTTTTCTCGGGTCAGCGCTGACTTGTCTCGAATTCGGAGTCAGTAACTGGCCCTGTGTAAATCAGCCTTTGTATCGCATTGGTTTTTAGGGTTCCGTACCCAAAGGGTACTGAGTACTGAGACATCGCTATCCGTTCGTCCGTCCGTCTATCTTGAGCTATATCTCATGAACCGTGATAGATAGAGAATTACAATTTTCTTAGATGATGTATTTCTAATTAGGTGTTGTAACTTCATGTATTGAAAGTATGAAGTTGTTTAAATTAAATAGTTCTGCCTTTTCATATAACTGTTTGGTAGGAGTAAGGTAGGGGTAGTATATAATCTAATATATAAAATTCTCGTGTCGCGGTGTTTGTGGTTAATCTCCTCCGAAACGGCTTGACCGATTCTCTTGAAATTTTGTGTGCATATTGGGTAGGTCTGAGAATCGGACAACATCTATTTATCATCCCCCTAAAGATGATAGTATGACTGTGAAGAATAAAAAGTCGAGTATCACACTAGACTAGTGTGACGGTGAAGAAAAAAATTCTTCTGTTCCACACTGGTGTGTCAAAATGGTGTGACGGTTAGTCATGTTAAGGGTAGTCCAACCCTAATTTTTTTTTAATTATAGTTAATTTTTTATTTTTTTATGATATTATTATAACCTAAATTTTCAACCCTCTACGATCAACCACTATTTTTTAATAGTCCCTATTTCTCTTGGTAACGACAGTTCTTTTATAAAAAAATACGCTACGAAGTTCGCTTTCGTTCGAAATAGCGCCAAAGCCTTCGATATTATGGAAGTCTGTAATCTATTTATTTATCTATTTTATTCTATTTTATGACCCTGATATAAATAAATTAAGTAAGTGATAATTCACTCGATTAGTTTTAGCAAAAATGCATGTTACCAAGATTTTTGCCGGCAGTATCTCATACATAACTTTGCTACTATAATAAAAATACTAGCGAGGATAAGTTCTAACAGAATACGGTACTTTTAAGGGTTCCGTACCTCAAAAGGAAAAAAGCTTACCTTCTTCGTGATTGGCTGTTACTGCAGCTCGTAGAGTAAGCTGAATCCGATATCTTAGCAGCGGTCTCGGCGTCCTCTATGTTATCCATGTTGAAACCTACGAAAAGAATAATAGGTCATTAAAATTTTGATCAGACAGACCATCCCACGGGAACCCGAGATGATTTTGTGAAATGAGTGACTTTGTAGCGATCGCAGGAAGCCACTGTATGTGGACAGAACGTCACCGAACGCTGTGGCAATCTTTGGAGGAGGCATATGCCCCCTGTCGATTAGCTGAATTTTTTTTTTTTTGTAGATTTTGAATTGATATAGCAAGTTTCGGTCAAAGGAGACTATGTTTTTCCGTCTGTTCACAAAAGACGCGTGATATATTTTTTTAAATATTATTGCATATGGTCTGTTTATTACTTTTAAACCTTCACCAAAACAAATCGCATAGCAAGGTCAACCAAGTAGTTACTCGCCAGACATTCACATTTAGCTACTGTTACTGTTGAAGCGACGCGACGCTACAGCTGAGGGAAGGGGCGGTACCGGTGTTTCACCGCGCGCGGCCGGTGCCGTACGCGCTGCGCGAGCGCCTCGATAACGAGTTAGATAAGATGTTACGAGATGGCATTATCGAACCCGTCGACACCTCCGACTGGGCCTCGCCACTGGTGCCGGTAAATAAACCAGATGGGTCCTTGAGAATCTGTGCAGACTATAAAGGTACCGTCAACCCTGTATTACTTGTCGATAGATATCCTTTACCTAGAATCGAGGATTTAATGGTGAACATGAGCGGAGCGCGTTACTTTTCAAAAATTGATCTGTCCCAGGCCTATAACCAGATCTAATTAGACGATTCAAAAAGTTTACGGTAATTAATAGCCATAGAGACCTATATAGGTATAACCACCTCGTTTTTGTTTTATGTTTAGTGTTATCACTGTCCTTCTAAATTATTACACAAAAATAATGAAATTATTTCGGCTGTGGGATGTCAGCAGGGTGATCCACTCGGTCCAGCAATCTTCAGTTTGGCCATTAATTCGATAATCCACAAAGTAAATTCAAAGTTGAATATATGGTACCTAGATGATAAAATTTTGATCTCATTGGCTTACATTTAAATTTTAATAAGTCTGAACTCTTCATTAACGACAAAATAAACACAACCTCTGCTCAATCCATAGTTAATAATTTTAATAGCGTAGCCCCAAATATCAAAATAGTAACAAAGAACAGTCTAAGCCTCCTTGGTTCACCTATTTTTGATGAGGCCATTCCACCACTTCTAACAAATTCGGTTATCAAATTTAATGAATTTTCGGACCGCCTCCTTAAAATTAGCAGCCATTCTGCTCTTTTCATCGTTAAGTTTTGTCTATTTGTTTCTAAATTTATGTACCTGCTCCGCTGCTGCCCAGTTTGGAAATTTCCAGATCTAGACAGAGATCAGACTTGGACAATATAATAAAATTCCAAATTGAAGCTATCATAAATATCAGACTAAGCGAGCAGGCATGGACCCAAGCCTCCCTATCAATTAGGTATGGTGGCCAGGGAACCCGAAAAATCTCTACTATAGCACTGCCAGCATTTCTGTCCTCAATCCATAGCTCGTCTGACCTCGCAGGAAAAATCCTTAAAGCGGGGGCTTCAAACTGTGAGATCGCGAGCTTGGTCGAATCTGAAACTGCCTGGCTAGCTGGACCGAGTCCAAATTTTCCTCCCACTCTCAAAAATCAAAGGCCTGGGATAACATTTCATGCCAACATATTTTACAAACCCTCATTGATACCTCGTCATCTTTAAAAAATCGCGCCAGGCTAGAAGCAGTGTCAAGACAGGAATCCGGACACTGGCTCCATGCCTACCTATCCCCCAACACTGGTACTTTCATTGAACACAAGACTCCGACTCGCCATCGGTCTCCGGCTGGGGCCGAGGTTTGTGTAGAACATAGTTGTGCTTCTTGTGGAGCGAGTGTGGATCGCCTAGGTCAACATGGGCTTGCCTGCTCTTCAAGTGCTGGCCGCCTGTCCCGCCATGCCGCGATCAACGACATCCTGCGACGGTGTCTCGTCAGTGTAAACGTCCCTGCGATTCTGGAGCCCCAGCACATTGTACGGGACGATGGTAAGAGACCTGACGGGATGTCGATGATACCATGGAGGATGGGTCGCCCACTAGTGTGGGACGCCACGTGTGCCGACACACTAGCTGCGACCTATCTTCGGGCAACCGCCAAATGTGGTGGCGCGGCGGCCGAGGTACGTGAGCGCTCGAAGGTGGACAAGTACAGTTGTCTCGGCACTCAATACGACTTTGTCACATTTGGTGTCGAGACACTGGGCCCGTAGGGCCCGGGCGCGCACTCGCTTTTCATGGAGCTCAGCGAACGGCTCAGGGAGGTAACGGGAGACTTACGTGCCGGCGGATTTCTCGCGCAGCGGATAAGCATCGCCATACAGCGCGGGAATGCCGCCGCCATGATGGGCACCCTACCGCGGGGCCCAAACTTTTTACAAATGTAAAAAGTTTGGGCCCCGCAGTAGGTTTTTAAATAGTAATAATTAAATTTAGTATTAATTTCATTTTCTGTTATACCTAGTTTCTAATTTAGTTTTAAGATTTTTATGAATGTAAGTATTAATTGTAAATATACCTATTAATCTACTGTTGAAGTTACCTGTAAACTTGAACGTAATAGGTATACTATTGTAGTATTATAGTGGTCGCCCTATTATGTTCGAACAGTAGACATCGCTAACATTAAACACATATTTTGAGATATTCCCCCCATATCACCGCCCACTGCTGGGCATAGGCCTTCCACAAAGAGGGAGGAGGAGGGGGGAATTTTAGCCTACATATACCACGCTGGCCGGACATATAGGGATAGGGTTTTGTGTCGAGATTTTCTTCTCTAAACAACAACTCGAACAGTTGGTGCGTGTGATTAATAGGAAAAAAAAAGTGGATGCAGCAATTTTGTAACTGACTGCAAAGGAATAGTTATGTTTGTCATGCGATATAAAAAAAGTAATTTTAATCACTTTATCAATTGTTTAAGTGTGTGTTTTAACGTTGAATATATCTTGCAAAGAAATTTTAAAATCAAAAAAATTGTCTTAGCAACCACTAAATGTAAATGTAAAATACCTTTCTAATGATATCCCATACGTAAACACAAGAAAAAAAAACGCATTCACTCTAAAACCATTTATAATATAATATTTTATTTATTTCAAGCATAGAGCAACACGGTCGTCGTATACGATTTCAAGTAACAAGGCTCATGACGCTTATAGGCAAACGATGTGATAAATGTATATTTTCTCATTTTGAAAAATAGTCAGTTGAAGCTTAAGATCTGATAAGTATTCTGCCGCAGGATTTTTTTGAATTCGATCAAAACTCGCTGAGATAAAAAATGTTGAATGTGACCATTTTTGCGCTTTAAAATGGTTGTAACTTCTTTAAAACGCATTTTTCGAAAAAATCACAAAGTAAAAAGTGTTCATTTTGCCCGTTTTACCCTTAGAAATCATTTTCCAATATAAAAACCAACTTTTTATCAGTTAACAAATTAATTTGTTTATAACAATAAATAGCCCAACCGCACAAATTTTGTTTTCTTAACAATCGACGCCTTTTGGTCCAAGGTTTACAAAAAGTACATATTTGTATTGGGGAAATCACATTTTCACTGATTGGTCAGTCATTTTCATTTCGAAGCACTTTTTCGGGAGTTTGCCGCTTGCCCATTATAACCCTAAAAATATTTTTTTCACAATTTTATGTTAGCACTTTGTTGGCCAGATCATTACCGGGCACGGATGCTTCGGTAAGTATTATCTATTTCGTATCCACCCCAGTGTCAACACGGTACGAAAACACCGCACTCCACTCGTTGGTGGAGTGCTCAGCGTGGGCGAGTCAGCGACGGGACCTCGTCGTGAAGGCTGGACGTGGAATCCCCTGTCGCTGGAAACAATGCTTCAAGTCATGGTCTCCAGCGGGTGTAACGACGTGGCCGTGTCCTTCTGCGAGCAGGTTATGCTCGCGAAGGAGACGCCGAGGGGGAGAGGAAGCGTACCCACCCTCCCCGTTGAGTTCCGAAGTTAGCGGCCAGGGCGGCGCAGACTCATCTACACCCAAGACCATTGACTTCCATGATCGGAGCCTGAGGACGGCGGGCTAGCCACCTGCCGTCCTTACAGAAGCATGCTAGAAGGGTTGCGTGCTGTGGGGCTGAGGCCTTTCAGCACGCAGATTCACTCACTGACGCTGACAATGATGCGGGATAAAACCCTACCCCAGACACAGGCAACATAGGTGATCAAAGTCCACATAGAGGGCCACCGGATTTTCTTTCAAGGCGCCCGCCCGGCAATGGACATAAGGGCTGCGGCCTTTGGCCGCGGACCTAAAATTGCAACAAAAAAAAATCCTTGTGGTAAAGATAGATACATATTGTTCATGCCACCTTTGCCAGCACAAATGGGGTTTCGTAGTTACGCATAATAGCCTCTTATAACTCCTGAACTAACAGAGTTATCTGATCCGTTAAAGATTTTCTTTAAAGTTCATTCCATGGACTACCATCATGAATTTTTTAGATCTTTTGAGATAGCTTTTAGAGGGGGACAGGGGATGGACACCCTGTTTTAACAAAATAATGCGTTTTAAAGTTGAATATCTTATAAACGGATTTTAAAATCAAAAATTTGTATTAGCAACTTTTTTTAAGATTTATCCAATGGTTAGTGGTCGCCCGCGACTACGTCCGCGTGGAAATTTGGATTCGTTCCCGTCGCTTGTAATTTATTTTTCGTCGCGTCACCCGTAATAACATCTAGCTTCGCCATGCAAAGTTTCATGTTTCTAGCACCAACCGTTTGGGAGGAGAGCCAAGGACGGACAGACGGACGGACGAACATATCTGACGAATATATCAAATTAGACCTAACTTTTTAAAAATATCATCTAAAATGTATAATTATAATTTACTGAGAAAAGCTAATGTATCAAACTGAAAACACTTATTAATTCAACTATTTCCCTACTGACTGTTATGTACCTACATAAACTTTCCAATAGATGTTGTCTACAGTCTTTAGACAGCGTCTGTGCGTTACGTACCTAATAGAGTGTAGCTGTTCCCAATGTACTTCTAAGAGTATGGGATATGGAATAGATTAAAGCCCAAAGAAGCCTGGATATTCAGTTATGATAAACTCTCAAAAAATTGGACTGTTTCCATTTTTTTAAGAAAGGTGACACTAAAAATAAACGCTTATTTACCACCGTTCACCTGCTGAGACCACCTGGGTGTACCGTGGGAAGTTTTTTTTTACAACGGACCACCTGTGACCACCTGGGTGGACCGTGGGAAATATAAAATTTCCACCGTCCACCTCAACAGTATCAGGAATAATAACAACGAGTCGTCGTCATCGAGTCCGAGACACCCAGGACTCGAGTCCGAGACGCCCAGGATTTGAGTCTGAGACGCCCAGGACTTGAGTCCGATACACCCAGGACTTGAGTCCGAGACGCCCAGGACTTTAATTGGCTTTGCCACAGTGGCTGGCATGTAAGATTTTGCAAGGCAACAGGTTTCAAATTTAGTTTTCAAAATTAGCTGCTTATTTTATTAAATTTATTCGGCCACTTTGGACATAACCCATTTTCTAGAGTGCCCGGTGACGGCAATAGGCTAGCCCCCTATTACGTGGGACTAAAATTACTGGCAAATTGTGGGTGTGTAATGCGACTCTGCCTACCCCTTCAGGGATATATGCGTGATATGTGAGAGAGTGAGTAGGTAGATTGCCCTGTGTATCCATTAATTAATTCCCAATTACATAAGCTACCAAGTCCACAATCTATGTAGAATTATTATTTAACTGTCTGTATCTGTCAATATTGGTGTCAACCTCACCTGCAAGTTGTGCACATGCCGACCAACAGACAACACTTGTAAATGTTAGAGGAAATAGGTTACCACCTATATGCAACTAACTAATAGCCGAGAAGAGGGAAAATAATATGCATCTATATAGATATACAATTCATTCAGTTATTTAATGACAAATCTGTTACTCCCTAAGGGCTATCCCTTAGGGAGTAACAGACTGAATGAATTGTATTTTATAGTATAGGAGAAAAAGATCAATGTACAGAAACAAAAGATTTACTTATGCAGAGGTCATAGCTCATTAGTTGCCTTAAATGGATTTAGGAATTTGAAACTGACTCTAATTCGCCAGCACAACCATCGCACAGCCACCTTACTCCCTTATTTAAATAAAATCGGTATTTAATACTATAATGGTTTTTCATATTAATATTAGAGTTAGCGGGATAATTAGCATCAAAACAGTGTTACATGGTATATTTCAGACTAATTCTACTTCTATATTAGTAGTATAGATTACTATTATATAAGTAGAAGTTAGTATAAATATAGTAGAATTGGGCATAATTCATACAGGAATTTTTATTAATATTATTGGCCTGATATTTTTGGCACATTTAAAAGTTATTATGGTAAGTACTTACTAGGTCAAGGAAATCATTGCAATACCTAATGTTATACACAATTAGATTAGAACACTTACTTTTGAACTTACGTAGATAATATAACTTCATAAAGTTTATACTTCACAGTTTAAACAACACTAGATTTACGGAACAAACTAGATTAGAGTTACTTTTTCACATAGGTAGGTATTATGTTCATATTTTATCATAATAAAATATACCTAGTATAAACAAAAAGTCAAAACTTATTCCAAGAAAAACTTGAAACGAAGTTATCATACGAACATACTCGACAAATTTTTACGAGTTGACTGACTGACCGGAGTGACTATGTTTAACTGAAACTGAGTGAGTGAGCAAGCCAGATCGAGTCGAGTACTCGAGTGGCTTGTGTGAGATGTGAGGCGGAGGAGGAGGGACCAAACCACGTCATATTATTATGACTTACCAGGGCTGGAATGAGAGTAATCCTACTAAGTACATGGGTATAAATATTATTAATACTAATCCTATTGTTAGGTTTTACTGATTACTATTATTTTAATATATTTAATTAATTGTCCTTGCAACACCGAATACATTGCAAAAATATTGAATTGTGATGGGGGTAAAGATGGGAGGGTAGATAAATATAAAAACGCACTGTCAATGTCTGCCGACTCCCACCATTTGAGACTTATAAAAGGGAGTGTGGTAGTAAAATCGGGGCAGTTCCTGTTCAGTTTAGAACACGAATTTATGCTTTTTATTGCTTTATGTTATTCACAAATTATTACCATAAGTATATGTACCTAATGGGTATATAAGACAGTTTGGCTACTTGATGTGACGGATCGACTGTTGTCGATCCGTGAGGATTGCTTTTGTACTATGTAAGTTACATTGTTACTACGGTTAAATGCTTGTAAGATATTATAATAATATGACCCTACCGAGTTTCTTGCCCTTCTTCTCGGAATGTGGTAATCGAACGGGCGGATTACGAATAAATATAAAGTAAAACCTCACTGAGGGAGTTCTATTATATAATATTATAAATCCTAGTCATACTCAAATCATAAAAGGGGAAAGTTTGTATTGATGGTTGTATGTAGGTATGTTTATTTGGATTTTTTTTTATATTTGGTTCGCCAAATTGACGCCACCCGCCTGGTGTCGTGACAGACGTCTAGCGATTGTGGTCCACTCTCACAGCACACAATACTATAGAGAGTGGCCCTCAACTTGACGATCTACTGATGTGCCTCTTCACGCTCCGCTTAAAGAACCCAGGATTATATGTAGAAGGAAACACGTGCACAGGCAGGGCGTTCCAGGCCACTATCGTTCTAATGTGTGTTGTTGATTGTATGAAGTTGAAGGTTGTTGCACGACGGTGCAGTTCGTTGCCGTTGCTACTTGTTGTTGTTTCCCTCTGAAACACATGTGGGAAATGAGTACCTAATCTAACGGGGGTCGATGCCCCAGCGTGCAGGTGTCGAAATACTTACCGCTATCCGGCGATTATTCCACCTGTGCGTTTTCCCACCTTTCCCCAACATGTGCCATATGCAAAACCCTATAAAAGAACAAGAAACTTTCATTTAGCACGTGTCACTCGTGACATGCCACAACTCACACTAAACCAGGGAACCTCAAATACATACCTTACGTAGCACGCCCCAGTAGCCCATAGCCTCTTTCCGCCGCTTCTCACTTCGTTACATTTTTAAATGAGACAATAAAAGATTCGCGTCTGCCTTTCTGTCAGCCCCGACACGGAATCTAAAAACTATAGACCCATCACTTGCTTACCTACCATCTACAAGCTCCTTACATCTATTCTGAGAAGTAAAATAAACTCGCACATAGTATCTAATAATATCTTAGATAACGCTCAGAATGGATGTAGGGCTGGGTCTCGTGGTACTAAGGAGCTACTCCTCATTGATATGGCCATTAGCCAACAAGTCAAGCGGAGCAGGGGCGCCCTCTCTACTGCCTGGATTGACTACAAGAAGGCCTATGATTCGGTGCCTCATTCATGGCTGAGGAGGATTTTAGAGTTGTATAAAATTAATCCGACTCTTAAATCCTTCTTAGTCTCGTGTATGGGACAGTGGACCACAGTCCTTCGTCAACCAGGTAGTGGTGGGCACGCCTCTGACCCGCAAGGCTTGATAAGGATCGAGCGTGGTATATTCCAGGGCGACAGTTTGAGTCCATTGTGGTTTTGTTTAGCACTGAATCCACTTAGCACATTGCTGAAGGATTCAGGGCTAGGCTATCGGTTTCGTAGAGGGGGTGAGGTTCTATCTCACCTGATGTACATGGATGACCTCAAACTGTTCACACTGAAGGACCAAGATTTAGTGACATTATTAAAAACTACGGAAGTTTTTAGTAATGCCATTAAGATGGAGTTCGGTGTTGATAAGTGTGCGGTTATGCATGTACAACGGGGGAAGGTTGTAAATTCACCGAATTTACAACTTTCTGAGATAATAACTCTCAGATCTCTCTCCGAGACCGAAACATACAAATACCTAGGTATGTCAGAGTCACTGGGTATAGCGGTAGAGGATATCAAGAAATCGGTGAAAGAACGTTTTTTTGGCCGCCTGACAAAAGTTCTTAACAGTTCTTTGTCCGGTGGTAACAAATTGCGGGCTTTCAATGGTTGGGTGATACCTTTATTGTTATACTCCTTTGGCATACTTAGGTACTCAAACGGAACTAGACGCTCTGGATAGGCGAGTCCGTCAACAACTCACATTGCATCGAATGTTACACCCACGATCATCTGTCATGAGACTGTACATTCCACGGAAGTGGGGGGGTCGGGGATTTTTGAATGCCAAGAACCTCCACAACCGTGAAGTGTGCAGTCTGAGAGATTACTTTCTACAGAACGAGTGTGACATTCATTGCGATGTCGTGATGGTTGACAAGGGCCTGACACCTCTTTCCTTGGCTAACGAGAACTGGCGTAAACCAAAGGTACTAGGTACTGAAGACCGTAGGGACGTATGGAAGAGTAAGGAGCTACACGGGCGGTTCTACCGGGTCTTAACAGGACCCGACGTAGACCTGCTCGCATCGGTGAACTGGCTGCGTTTTGGGGACCTCTTTGGGGAAACTGAAGGTTTTGCCTGTGCAATTGCAGATGAGGTTATCAAGACGAACAACTATCGGAAATACATCATGAAGGACGGTACGGTCGACATTTGTCGAGCATGCCACCGTCCTGGTGAATCACTTCGCCATTTTATTTCCGGTTGTTCGTATCTTGCTAACACCGAGTACTTGCATAGGCACAATCAAGTAGCCAAGATCATCCACCAGCAACTTGCTCTTCAATATAGCCTTATTGAGTTTGAAGTACCGTACTATAAGTACACACCAGTGCCAGTTCTTGAGAATGGTCGTGCATTGCTCGACTGGGACCGATCAATCATCACGGACAGGACTATTGTTGCCAATAGGCCCGATATCGTGTTGGTTGATCGGACCCAGCGTCGGGCAGTGCTCGTCGATATCGCCGTCCCGCATGACGAGAATCTCGTGAAGGCAGAGAAGGACAAACTTAGTAAGTACCTCGATCTGTCCTTCGAGATAACCGCCATGTGGGACGTAGACTCGACGATCATTGTCCCGGTGGTCGTTTCGGCAAACGGATTAATAGCGAAGAGTCTCGATCAACATCTCAAGGGACTCTCGTTAGATTGTTGGATCAAGAGTCAGATTCAGAAGGCTGTTATCCTCGACACGTGCCGTATTGTTAGGAGGTTTCTTAGTCTGTAGCCTCCACCGCCGGTAGTTTGGGTCCTACTCCGCTACTATTGGGTCACTATTTTTTATATTTTTAAATGTATTTGTTTCTTTTTTTTTATAAATGTATTTAAAAATGTATAAAATAAGAATGTAAAGGAATAAACGAAATAATAAATAATAAAAATCTTTATTTTCCCCAAAAATAAAAAGTTCTTAACATAAATTATAACTTAAAAGGCTAGATACACTCAATGATAAATAATAAATAAATTATTGGGGGCTGGTGCCTAAACTAGATACTATTTAGTATCTGTATTTATAGGTCACCAGCACACCGCCGCCTTAGCAGGCGTTCCCCTAGCTCACATGATTATGACCTATAGGTCATAAGTTAGAAATAAAACAAATTGGCGTCTTGACAACTTACTAGACTAGATCTAGTTGTGCGGCTATTGTCATCCCCAAAAATGCCAACCTGCTCAGTTTTTTGTTGCAAAAAAAGGTCAGGCACATCTAGTTCACAAAAAGATGGTATTACCTTCCATAGGTAAGTATTTTTAATCAAATAATAATATAAATTTCTTTGTTTATAATAATCAAAGTCTCATTATTTCGGATTTTTCTATCAACACGAAGTCGGTCGTTTCATACAATTCGCAAATCAGTCAAACATGTCAAACGACTGACATGAGTGTTGCCATGGCAACAAATACACAGTTATAGTGTCTGTATCGGAGTGATGTACCAAGTTAGATATCGATAAAATACCTTGAAAATGCAAAGATGTGCAATATAAATTACTGGTTTGAATATTTAAATTACGTAGGTCTGTATAATTATGATCTTGATTTTAATAAAGGTTTTGATAAGTTTAATAGGTATAATATTGAGTCTTGTTGTATAATTTTTTTATTATACTTAAGAATTACATTACCTAATAAATACTTCGACGATATTTTTGTTCATTTATTTATTACAGGTTTCCGAAAGATCCGAGAGTAAGGGAATTATGGATATTGTTTTGTAACAACAGACGTTTGACAATGTTAACATCAATCTTGGATGTTGTTTACTTGTTTTATACAAAATTATATGTATCTGCCTTAATGATAAAAAATCAATTGGATACGTTGAATTTACCGTCCAAAACGTAAGATAGGTAGAAACTGACGTTCCACTTAATGGGCACATGTTGCAACTCATTGAATCTACGACGCGACGTTCCTAGGTCTGGTTATCGATGTCTAAACTACAGTAGAGCCTGACTGACTGAGTGACGTATTTGTAGTGAGTAATTTCAGTTCTGCTACAAATACGTCAGTCATTACATAAAATAAATAGCAAGTAAATAAAATTAGGCATTTGAGTAGCTGTATTAAAATATTTTATTGTACCCGGCTTCCACAGTACAATTTGAATAACTTACAGCATTCTGCTGTGGGATAAATGTGCTGATATAAATGTCCCATTTTCGTTTTACAAAAGCGAGCCGTTAGATCTTTAGTATAAACTTGGCCCAGCCACATTCTAACTGTTGTATAATATAGACCGTTTTCATTCAATTGTAAGGTACGGGTACTTGGAGACTATAGTGTTACTTAGACTTAGTTGAGTTAATTATTTTATTACTTTACTATTTTATTTTTATAAAATCGGTGTTGTACTCGTAGTGCCCTTGCCCTCATTTTATTCTCCATCGAGTTGATGCTTCTAGATCACTAGTGTTAACGAAAGTGATGAAAGTTCATTGAAATGTTTATTTTTATGGGGTAGGTATTTATTAAACATACAGAGTGTAATATTTATATGGGCAGCATGGAAAAGTCTGAAACTATAAGACATACAAAGATCTGTTCTTAGTAACCATGTAATCGATTGTAGTAAAAATAGAAAACTGAATTATGACATTAAGCATTATGATTTAAAAATAAACTGTATACATAGTCCACTGTATACAGCTATAGATATACCCTGTATACAGACTCTTCGATTTTATTTAGTTGTTTAGATTTATATGATGTATAGGTTTGATATAATACCTACCCTAAGTTACAAATAGCAAATAAAGTCACACTTTTATAAACAACATCCACCTTGGTGTCATTTTTGAAACCTGATTTTAATAGTCGATTTTGTCAAATTTATCGATAAAATGTATCGACACTGTTACATCAATAGTGGGCGGGTTTTGGTAGTGTCTTTATAGTGTTATGATATAAAATGTATATGTATGTGTTTGTGAAAATGTTAATGTGTTATTCTTATTGACATGTGTGAATTTCATAGTGGCACCCGATTGGGTTTGAGCGTCTGAGAATGTGTGTGTATCGATGACCCCCCCGCACCAAACATGCTAGACTTTTCGTCGTATACGGCGACAGCGTATACGACGACCGCGTTGGTCTATGGTCACCAGGGATAGATAAATACCCTAAAACTAAGAATACATATAGATACTCGTATTACAAAAATTATATTAGTGATAGAATCTTAAGACTATTGTTAGTAAACACTTCACTATCGCACTTAGGTCTTTTTGCGTACCGGTGGTAACGATCCGCGGAAGCGACGGAACACTACGCCCTGTGGCCAGAAGTTCTCCTCCATGACAGGCTCAGTCTGGTGTTGGGTACTCGCACCACGAACTACAGGAAACTGACGTTGCGGCTCGCCTCCAACAGCTGCACTCTCGGCGTGAAGTTGGCCTTCTTGCGCACGTACTGTCCGATGTCAGCCGCCTTAGTATTGTAGTGTAGGCGGGAGACATACAACGCTGTACTCGGTACTGCGGCATGCAGCGCTAGGCTGGACTGCGCTGCATCTGTGCCACAACGGTTCATAGTGGTTCGTGATCGGCGCCTTCTTTGCACCGTCACGAAACCATCACTAGCCACATCCGGTACCTTCTGTGGTAGTTGCGCTGATGGTGACGAAACTTTGTCGTTTTATCGGGGCTGTAGATACGGTCAGCGGAGTGGGGCGCGGGGTTCGCACGGCCTTACAAGTAGGGGCCGCGGGGGCGGGTGCAGTGCGGGGCATGGTGCGCTCAGCACTCGATGACGGCGACGGCGACAAAACTGCTGACGCGAAACTCACATTGAGGTCAGCTTTACGACGCATGTTTATGTTGGCGTTCGGTGGTGACCTAGATACCGCTGTAGTCTCGCGCAAAGTAACAAGTTCTTTACGCAAACTCACAACGATATCCTCGGTTGTAGCCAACCTCGTCTGGACGTCCGCCAAGCTCGCCTTTAAGGACTTTATTTCCTTTGAAAGGCAGATAATGTCGAAGTAGTCGAATGTGACCGGAGGAAGCTTTGAAAAGTCCTGGGCCACAAACGTAGGCACGTCGCCGGGTTCGGTTTCCTTAAGCAGCGTGATGATGTCTTGTATGCTTTTCGTAGTCCTGTCACGCCTGCGGGACACCATCTGGTTGCTTTTATTGAGCACGGTGTACAGTAGCCGCTTAGAGACGGCTATCTCTTCCTGGCTGAAACTCGACGAACATATCTGGATGGCCGACAGCTCGTCCAACACATCCAGCTTCTGCTGCAGGAACGCCAGTAAATACCTTGTGGTGCATACCAGAGACGCCCGGCAATGGACGTAAGAGGAACAGCGTTTGCGTGGACATAAAAAACAGCCTTATTTTCAAGCAACTTTGGCATCCGATATATGATAATCGGCTCCACTTCCAACTTAGTGAGTATGAGAACCTTCAAGGTACATGAGTCCTACTTGAGTCCCAAGTTTTATCCTTTAGAAAGTAAATTACGTCTAGGCTCTTGATCTATTACCTCATTGCTGAAATAATAGATTAGCTGCTATTTGCCAGTCGTTCGGAGGTTACGTCAAATTTCATAATTTTTGGATTTAATAAAACTCCTTCAAGTTCTACCGTAGTACCTCAAGGCTTTGTTACGTTTATTGCTTCTGTTAATTAAAGTAGATAATCATGGGGCAAGCATTATTAAGTATGCAGGTATAACAAAATTAAATGTTAACCATTCTGTCATCCGAATTCGGAATTCGGCAATACGGAGTTCAGTAGGAAAGTTAGTATTTGTATAAAACTATAATAATATGATACTTACTATGAAAACCTCATGCATTTGGCCATTGACACCATAGTAAAAAATATCATCTTTTTTTTTTTTTTTAATTCCGGGGCCCAAGGCCGTGGCCGCGCTAACGTCCGTTGCCGGGCGTCTCTGGTTACTAGCAAAGGGTATGTCCAGTGGCGCCCGGCGGACTTTGACAACGTCTGTGGTCTCTTCGGGTGTTGGGTCGGGACGAGAATCCCGCGTCGTTGGGGAAGGGTTTTATCCCGCGTCAGTGAGTGAATCTGGTTGCGTGCTATGGGGCTAAGGCCCCGCAGCACGCAACCCTTCTAGCCTGCTTCTGTAAGGACGGCGGATGGCGATCCCGCCGTCCTCAGGCCCCGATCATGGAGGTCGATAGTCTTGGGCGTAGTCGCGGAGTCTGGGGCGCCCTGGCCGCCGACTACGGAACTCGGCGGGGAGGGTACGCTCCCTCTCCCTCCCGGCCGCCTCCTTCGCGAGCATGACTTGCTCGCAGAAGGACACGGCCGCGTTCCACCTACTCCGGCTGGAGACCATGGCTTGAAGCATGGTCTCCAGCGAGAGGGTATCCACGCCCAGACCCACTACGAGGTCCCGGCACTGACTCGCCCACGCTGAGCACTCCACCAACTTGTGGAGTGCGGTGTCGTCGTCGGAAACCTCGCAGTGTTGACACCGGGGTGTGACCTCACGATGCATGCGAAACAGATAGCTACCGAAGCATCCATGCCCGGCAACGATCTGCGTCGCACGGTACGTGAGGTCACCATGCTGCCTCTGCATCCAATCGTCCATGATCGGTCTCACCGCCGCGATGATGGTGGTACCCCACTGGGGTTGCTCAAGTCGCACCCTCCATGACTCCATGAGATCCTGGCGGAGTTGGGACCGCTGGTCCTCGATTTCTCGAGACGCAGGCCTGTGATCCCGCTCCAGCGCCTCCTTGCGCCATTGGAACAATGACGTAAGGGCTCTCGCTTCCAGGTCCCATGGAGGGGTCCCGGCTAGGAGACATGCAGCCTCTCCGGAGATCGTGCGGTACCCCCGTATGGTTCTGACGGCCAAGGTTCGAAGTGGTCTGTTTAACAGAGTCACGTTCCCCTTGACCGCCAACCTATCCGCCCATACGGGAGCCCCGTATAGGGCCATACTCCGCACGATCCCCAGGTACAGTCTCCTGCAGGAAGCGTTGGGTCCCTTTAGGTTGGGCATCAGTCGCGAAAGCGCGGCCGATGCCTGAGTCACCTTGGGGACCAAACTTCGGAAATGTGGTCCGAAGTTCCATCGGCTATCAAGTACGATCCCTAGGTACTTCACCGAGGGCTTGATGCCGATGCTAACGCCTCCCACATTTATGCTGGAACCTTCGGGTGGACCGTTCCGAGGTCTGTGAAAACACAGAACCTCGGACTTGTGCAAGGCCACCTCCAGTCCCAGCTGCCGTATCCGACCCACGACTCGAGCAACACCCGTCGTGACCTTGAGTGCTGCCTCCTGGTACGTTGCACCCCGCGCCGTGACGAGGGTATCGTCGGCGTAGCACGTTACGCCGACGCCTCTAGGCAACGCATCCCGCAGCACCCAGTCGTAGCCGATGTTCCACAGAAGCGGCCCCAGGACCGACCCCTGTGGAACACCGCACGACACATCTCGCCGAGCTGGCCCGAGCCAGCTGGGGAAAGCTATGGCCCTCTCCGAGAGATAGGCCCCAACAATACGACGGAGGTAGAGAGGAGTTTCGTGATACACGAGCGCCTCCCTAACGCAGCTCCATGGCAAGGTGTTGAACGCGTTGGCGATGTCAAGAGACACCGCCACCACCACCTTGCCCTGCGAGACTGCTTCCTCCGTCAAGCTCTTCACGCGCATAATCGCGCTCACGGTGGAGCGTCCCCGACGGAAACCGAACTGGTTATCCGCCAGGTCTGGCCCCACACTCGTGAGATGCTCGACGAGGCGTTCCGCGATAATTCGCTCAAAGAGCTTAAAAAAATCATCTTGCCAAAATATGTAATTTGAGCTACATTTCACCAGATGGGTAAGGATGATTCAACCCATGGTCCTTTGGTAAGAAGGTATAAATCTTTTATCATTATCTAAAAGTTGAATGTCATAAATAGTAACATAAAAAGAAAAAGTCTAGTTTTCATGGTTTTATGTATAAATTGAAATATATGAAGATCACATTAAAATGCTTTCATGTAGCATTCTATAATTAATCTAATAGGTATTCGTGAAAATACCTTCCTACTTAATATTTTGCTTACCAACAAACTATTCCGATTGCCGAGTTACGTAGTACTATTCCCTATTCTATGGCCGAGGCTCTTAACCAAAGCATGTTCTTTACTCCGTTTGGTAACTCCTTAGTAACATAGAAATATTTCCAAATAAAGCGAGTGAATAATCGATTTAATTATAAGTACAATAGAGTTCGGCCCTGCCGTGGTTGGCAATTAACTATATCGAAGGATGGTGTTGACTCGCAATCGTTGAAACTGGTTCATCGATGAATTCAAATAGTATTTTTCTACGAAAGCAGAAAGATAAGAAAAATAATGTTACAATTATTTGTGTAATTGTAAGTAGGTATATGAAAGACTGCGTAGGTATATAGTTCTTTAACTAGACTTATTAGTAACATTGAATAACATTTTAAGTAGGTACCTAGGTACTTACAGTTATTGTGCTTGTTTACTACATATCTGACTAGTAGTAAAAAATAATGAAAAATTCGTAGATACGAAATTCGTAATTCTACTTTAATTTATAGAATAAGTAATAAAATAAGTATGTAAACTTAATTAATACTTAAATTATTATGAAACTGAAACATAAATATCGATTAAAAGCAAGTGTCGACATTATTACACATCACTATTGTTCACGCTCACATACACGTGAGCGGTTTATAGAATAAAGACAGAAGACACACGTCGCACGTTCTCTGTCGAGTTTCCTTTCAAAGAACACGTGGCTAATGACAGAGAGAGCAATATAGGTTTTCACATGTTCACGTTTTAATAAATTAGTATTCTTCGCAATAGAATGTTGTCCCAACATACCTACCTATCAAGGTCACTGAATAGTTAAGTTACCTACCTACTTTTGGACAACACACCTTACCTAGGTAGGTACTTACATTTACATCACATAGGTATGTACACATTATTGCAAATGCCGTGAAATAGGCAATTTGCAGGTCGAGTATGAGCTTGAAGGCTAAGTCGTAGGTACGTTTAGAAATTTTGAGGTTGCTAACATAGACGGAATAAAAAGTAGTCTTTATTTATGAGTCTACTAGCTGTCCCGGCAAACTTCGTACCGCCTAAAATTTTACTTTGAAACCTTCCCTGAAGTTCCAGGAATATTTTAATGCCAAATTCCGAAGCCGAATCGTTATTTATAAGAAAAAGAATATAGAAGATGGTTGCCAAGACTTTTTTAGTGTTCCGTACCCATTGCTATTTTTATAGATAATGGTACGGAACCCTTCGTGCGAGTGTCTGGCCGGTTTTTTATTTTAAGTATTTAAATGTATATTTAAACAGTAGGTAAGTATGTATTCATTCATTGTTAAAACCTCTGAGTATTCATTTCAGAGGTTAAAACAGACCCCCCGGTAAACTAAACGAACGAAACAGCAGCTCACTAAACGAAAAAAGATCATGATGATGGTATGTACCTAGTTCATAACTAAGTATAACGTGGTAGGTATTAAATAAACTAAAACGACTTTTTTTTTTAGTTCCGCGGTCCATGGCCGCGGCCGCTCTAACGTCCGTTGCCGGGCGTCTCTGGTTACAAGCAGAACGTATTTCCAGTGGAACTAAAACGACTAACATAACTCTGTTACCTAATTCAGGAGTTGTACGAGGCTATTACGGGTAATTGCGGAACCTGTGACCTAATTACGCCAAAGTTCTTGAAATTTTGCGTGCTTTCGTCTGTAATAACCCATTAAACGCTAAGAAGTATGACGTAGTATTAAGTTGTGGTTTTAGATTATGATATACTTAACCGAGTATTTCCGCCACTATACAAATTTTTGGCTATATAAAAGCATTAATCTGATCCAATGATATTCAATTTAAGGTTTATTTTAAAATTTATTTCTTTTTCAAGAAAAGACATTTTTACAGGTTTAAATTCCTCAATAACACATAACTTACTACAAGCTATTATTGCTGTTTAATTGGTTTTGCTTGACGAATTTCTTTCTAAAATACAATCCAGTGGATTTTTTTAAATTCCGCTGGTTTGCACGCAGAAGGTATTTCCAGTGGCGCCCGGCGGACTGTGACCACCTGTCTGGCCTCTTCGGGGGTTTGGTCGGTATGAGAATCCCGCGTCATTGGGGTAGGGCTTTATCCCGCGTCGGAGAGTGAATCTGGAGCCCCACAGCACGCAACCCTTCTAGTCTGCTTCTGTAGGAGGACGGCGGGTGGCTATCCCGCTGTCCTCAGGCCCCGATCATGGAGTTCGAGAGATGAGTCTGCGGTGCCCTCGCCGCTGAGTTCGGAACTCGGCGGGGAGGGTACGCTCCCTCTCCCTCTCGGCCGCCTCCTTCGCGAGCATGACCTGCTCACAGAAGGACAAGGCCGCGTTCCACCCACTCCCGCTGGAGACCATGGCTTCCATGATCGGTCTCACCGCCGTGATGACGGCGGTTCCCCACTTTGGTTGCTCTGCGTCGCCCCCTCCAAGTCTCCATAAGATCCTGGCGGAGTTGGGACCACTCGTTGGTCCTCGATTTTTGAGACGCAGGCCTGTGGTCCCGCTCCAGCGCCTCCTTGCGCCATTGGAATAATGACGCAAGGGCTCTAGCTTCTAGGTCCCATGGAGGGACTCGGCAAAGAGACTCTCCGGAGATCGTGCTGTAGGTACCCCCGTATGGTTTTGACGGCCAAGGTCAGTAGTGTTCTGTTTAACAGAGTCACGTTCACCTTGACTGTCATCTCTCCGCCCAAATCCAGTGGTCTATGAAAATAATGTAGGTACCTGTCATGCCATAAATATTTTAACAAAGAAAAATCTTTTTTTTCTATTGCAAATAACATTTATTAGGTACTTTTACAATGTGTTAGTTTAATACATAAATATAAAACAATTTTAACTCTGAAAAGCCTATTTGAAGTGGTGTCCATTGGCGGCAATACAGTCTTTTAAACATTCAGGCCAGTTATCAATAGAAGCCGACGCTCTTTCCTTGGGAAAATTCTTCACTGCCAATCGTATGGAATGTTTTACGGACTCCAAATTATCATGGCGTGTAGAGCAAGCCGTACTCTCTAAAACTGACCCTAAATCATAATTCAGTAAGTAGATTAAGATCGAGACTAGACGACGGCCAGTCTTCAGCTCTGATGAAGTCGGAAACGTTTGATTTCAACCGAGACGATTAATTAAAAAATGAAGATTTAATTAAAATACGCGACATGGTTCTAGGTTATCTAGGTCTAGGCTATCTTCATCTCCCGAGATAAAATCTTTTGCTTTCGGACAGGATTTATTCGAATTCTTTCCCTTACTGCTTTGACCACCTTTTTCGTACGAACACTACGTGGACGGCCAGATCTTTTTCTGTCGCGAAGCGCCCCGCTGCGCACGTTAAAAAAAATAAACATATGTATATATTTTACTTTATTGACAACCCTAACGTTCGAATGATGTTCTATGTAAACAAAAAAATGTGTTTTAATTAACGTCGGAGTGCAAGTTCTGTATGTAAGTACTATTCTGTGATACAGGCCTTAAATTACGACAAACAAACCTTATAAATTACGTCATACAATTATGTTCTTGTCAAAATATTGTGAATAGATCATGATAAAGTTGTTGTTATCATTTTATTCTCTAAATATACCTATGTGTAAGTAAAACGACCTTTATTGTTTAAGCGGTAAGACATAATGTCTTCCTCTTCTCTCGCATGTACTCTAACTCTACAGTAAGCGCAGTTGCGCAATCCAACAATGCAAGTTATTGTGCTTGGAATCTGTGCTTGATCGGTTGCGCCTAGAAGTGATATCTACGCGATTAGCTCCAATGTCATGCCAGTTGTTGAAGGGCTGGGTCACGAGGTATGTTCTAAGGAGCTGTTGTTGTTGTTGTCCCTCCTTGACGTACACAGCGACACCTAGTCAGTCATTCCTGGCATGTGCACACAGTATAACTGTCCGCTAGAATTGTAGTTGTACCTACGTATAATTGTAGCAAGGCTTGGGACGCGTGTGGCATCGAGGTCTTTAGGGTGGGGGTGTTCAAACCCCTCAACACCTGTCTTCACAGCCTTGCACCAGTCCAGTCTTTGCATCGCAACCCGCTACCACGAACCACACGGTATGCTGCAGTTAGCTAGGTGGCGTTTCAAGACGTCTTTGTAACGCAGATGCTGTCAGGGCTGCGGTTTCCACACTGAAGCTCAGAGTACAATAGCGTTTAGGCAGTCTAACACCAACGCAGGTGACCCTTTATGAGCTAAAACAGGTGTAAAACAGGTCACATTATACGTTCACGTCGTGCACTCACACAAAAATGCAAAGCTCAGCAACGCCTCGCAAACTTTACCTTAAAAGGTCTGCAATACTTTTTAAATAACCCTGTATACTTAATATGGAATACTTCACCTTACTTCACCAAATTCTTGAAAAAAACTGTGTAAAAGTATAAGTCCGTTTTCTCCATACAAACAATGCTTTGACATAAAAAGTGAGCGTAGTACATAATATACAGCTTGGCAAAAAAGACGTGAAATTAATAGGGGCGCCACCATCGTGCATGTGGCCACCTTATATACAACGACAAGAACAGTTTTGATACTTTGATTTAAATATATTTGTACATTATTTATTAAGTGTACCTACTACTTGTTTTGTCAGTATATCCTACTAATATTATAAGCATGAAAGTTTGTGAGTAGGTATGTAAGGATGTATATGAGGATTTTATTTTATTTGTTACTCTCTCACGTAAAAACTACAGAATAGATTTTAATGAAACTTTACAATAAGAGTCTTTATTATTCTGATGTAGAAGCTATATTATTGTAAAGTTTCATTAAAATCCATTCTGTAATTTTTACGTGAAAGAGTAACAAACATCCTTACATTGTTCTGATGTCAGATTAACACATAGGCTATATATCAGCGATGAACGGGATCAGAATTCCACACGGGCGGAGCCACGCTGGGTACTTAGAGCCTTTATACATGCATTAACGAAAAATATGTCGAAAGATTCGGCATAACTTGTAGATTCCAAAGAGTATATAATGATTACGTTTAGATGGTACTTTCCATAAAGCTATAGGTGTTTAAAATATTGTATTCTACATGTAACTATTTGTAGCAGTATGGTCAACCGACCTTCGCGTGATCGACGAATTTAAAAACAACAACAACAATGAACGTAAACCACTGAACTAAATATATACAGGAAATAGGACCGATGCCAATAAAATAAGTCTATTACAAAATCGCCGTACAACTCTTTATAGTATCGATAAAATCTTTAGGTATGTACCATAATGTTGTTATCAACATTGTATATAACAACATTCTGTTTTTAACCGACTTCAAAAAAAGAAGGAGGTTCGCGATTCAACAGGAATTTATATAAGTATTAGAATTATGATTGCAGTAACGTACGTTACCGTAATCATAATTATAATACTTAAAAAAATCTAAAAGCCACGTGGCATTGAGTTTACGAGATTTTTTTAATGTTTGTTACCTCATAAGTCATAAGTGGCATAACTTACGGGGGCACAGAATAGAGAATAGTACTTACATACATAACTTGCACTCCGACGTTAATTAAAGCACTTTCTTTTGTTTACATAGAACATAATTCGAATGTTAGGGTTGTCCAGTAAAGTACCAGCTCCAGCATAATTTAACCAATAATTATGACGTTAATGCCTCAATATCAACCCTATGGTCAATGCTGTGGCACAAACAAGGGACAACCCTTACTGACTTACAAACTTCGCGAATGTTAGGCGAGTGACATAGCCCTGCGAGGGGTGAACCGATATTGTTTTATTTTTAATTTAAATGTAGTGCTTCGAATGTGGTCCCATTTCAATTTGTTCCCATTCCGACTATTATTTATGGTCCCATTCTAGTAATTTGACATCGATTTTTTGTGTCAATGTTTGACGTGTTTTTAACTAATCTATATATATAATACGCCAGTGAAGCCGCTTCTCCTCCTAAACTAAAGAGTCGCACAGTCAAGTGTGGCAGTGTGGCACACCGTTGGAAAGGTCGTGGTCTCAAGTGGTGCGATAAGATTAGAAATTTGACAAAAAGTTAATTTTAACATGATTTAAACTGGATTTATTACTTGCGCAGTTTGCGCTACAGGTTGCTAGTAATAATTATTATATACGTACCTATCTAAGTGTGTATATTTGTTTAAATACAAACTCTTCACGGTCAAACACTGGACAAATTTAGATGAAAATTTGCATAGGGATAGTTTTGGGAAAAGAGAAGACAATAGGACTTTTTCACATGATCGAAACTTACGCGGGTGAAACCGCGGGGCGCAGCTAGTAGGTAGGGTCACATGTTCAACAATTAAACAAGTGTACACAATGAAACATCGCCATATTTCAAAATTGCGACGTTACCAAACCGTGCAAATCAGTGTGCAAGTAGGTCTTTATGAGCGCCCCCCACTGACCTAGTCAGGCGCCGCACTTCGTGGCGGAAGCATGTTTGCGGAGCAATTGTGCAATTTTCATCTAAAAAAGTAATATTTTTTTTTTACTTTGATTCTTTCCCTAGTCTAATGTGTACGACAATTGGTTATTTTTCTGTATTACGTATGATTAAGCATACTTATATCTACGATTCTTGTAGCCTACTTTAACCAAAGAGTTCATATTGAGTGCTTTTTTTTTAGGTTTTTTTAGCAAAACCCGAGGTGGTCCACGATGAAACGTTTCAACATGGACACAATGAAACTGTTTCATTGTGTACTAGGATTGATTCATTGTAGGTACATACCTAGATAAATTAAAGTAGAATTACTTTGGTAATCAGTTATCTCTTTAAATATCTTTACATAATAGAAACGTCTGTTTGCAGTTTAAACCTACATAGCACGTGTTAAAGCGCGCAGGTTGGTAGGTAGGCATTTTCAGTCGTCGCGTTCACTCACCGTCGTCGGGTGACCATAATATCTCTGGGTAATATTACTTATTTGTAATAATAAATAAATCTATTTAATAACATTTAATTGGTTTTTGATTTAAATTAAGTGAAATTTCAACAATAATAACGTATCCTGCCGTGACCTAATCCTATCTTCGCTAGATTAGGTACCTACTGCGGTGAACAGAATTAAAAGTGCTTATAGTGCGCTCGACTTATCGTCATCAGATGTACCTTATCTCAACAGACTTCGAAGAATTCCAGTTGGTTACCACAACGAACTTCCTCTCATGAAAGTAAGAACGGAAGGAAGTACTTTACGCCACTCACTACCGCTACGCACGGTTGTTACCAACTACACATCTCCTACCGTCAACTATCTGTAAAGGCATAGCTCTAGAACTCTATAACCACCCATGCTTGCGTCCGTGTGTAGCTAAAGTGGGCGTCGGATATTTGCAGCATGTGACACGTGCGATAGTGACATCGCCAGTAGACTTCGCCCTTCGCCCTTCGCAACGAGTAGACTCATTGTACAACGAGTAGGCTGAAGATGTCACTGTCGTCTTGTTGCAGCTGTCGCGTGCCGCATGCTGCAAACATCGGAAGCCCACCTTCAGTGGGGTAACCATGATCGAAATTCACTAACACGGACTCTGTTGTTAAAATAAAAATTACCTGTTGTCGTATTTCTTTGTAAGTCGCCTTTCAAACAAAATGGACATCTACCTGAGTTAATCTTTGTAAAGGTACCTCAGATTAACCATTATAGATAGATGAAGTGTCTTCTCGGCGAACACTAAATACTTACTTACTTTTCTGTGGTAAGGTGCTCAGATACGAGACGATGACGTTCCATCCGTGATGCTTCAAAAATATCGATAGTTATTGAAGTTAAAAATGAGAGTTTGAAAACAATATGCAGTCGATGCACTTTAATATTCAAACCTTGATATATTTTTCACATTAAATTAATTTCGAGAAGAAATTAGGTAAGCTGTTTACAGAATAGAGAAAAAGAAAACCCGTAAAAAAAATGAATTTGGTAAATCTTACATACATTAAAGTGTTAAATGGTTTTAGGATATCAATAAAACACAGCTATAATCGCAAATGTATTCACAAAACCGAATAAATGATTTGACTGGGGGACCGAGTCTCCGCACAGTTAGTTGTAGTAGAAATAGTTTACCTTGATTCTGAAGGAAATTATAACAAAGTACTAATAACTGTACTTAACCCTATCTCTCAATTCTAGTGATAGAGGAGAGGAGACCCATGCCCAACAGTGGAATCTGAAAATGGTAAGAGAGAGACAGACAACATATAATAATATAGGTACATATATATTATGTGCAAGTAAATATAATTGAAATATAATAAAATAGCATTAAAATGTTTTTTTTAACTATAGGTTCGCCAAATTGACACCGACCGCTTGATGCAAAGCCGTGACGACGCGACGTCTGGCGATTGTGGGCGACTCTCACAGTACTATTGAGAGTGGCCCTCAACTTGACGACCTAGTGATATGCCTCTTCACGCTCTGCTTAAAAGGGGAAGCATCGGGCGACATCTAATGCCGCAGTAAGTAAGAGACGAGGCGCAGACTAGTTTCGTCTAATGCCATGTGGTTAGGTGGGTCGCGACTCGACGGACGGGAGGGCTAAGGGTCTCCCTGGCCGGCGTGTCTACCCACTCCTCCCACACTAGACTCCGCGTCGCCCCCACTGGTCCCATGCCTAGTGCACCACACGTCGCCCCAGGAAGCTGCTCATCCTCTAACGTAACCCACCCAAGTTTGGGTTACTTGGGGGGCTTACAATACCTCCCCAGACCAACACAACCTGTTATGGTGGTACTGCTGTTACTGTAATGTATTTTGTTTGTAAGGAAATAAACAATAAAACAATACATATTAATCTTTTAATTTAATTTTAAAAATTTAATTTAATTGCTTTTTTAAAATTTCTAATTTTATTTCTTCTTGAGCCGTCTTAAATCTTTCTTGCTTTAGACTTTCCTGCTTCTTTAGCTCTTTCAGACGCAAAATTGGCATATTTATCTTATGCTCCTCCTTAGCATGCTCTCTAGCATCGAGAAGGGTAGCCAGTCTCTGAGCGTTTAAGACATTCTCTTCTGCATTCGGCTGCGTCTTAAAATTGGCCTCCTGCGACTGGACGCCACAGCGCGTCAGTGGATAAGGCCCTGTAACAAAGAAAAGACTAGCATGTTACATTTTAGGGGACTTGTACGCATATTATTATATGCAGTCACTCAGATTGTAGAGATTCTATGTGTCATCTGTCCTGGATTATGGAATGTTGGTTTTGAATTACAGGATTTTCGTTATTGCCCGGTGACGGCAATAGGCTTGCCACCTATTACGTGAGACGTTACAGGTGTTTAATGCACATCAGCCTACCCCTTCGGAGGTATGGGCGTGATGTATGTAGATATTTATATTATTATTTTACTATATGAATCACAAAAACTATAGTCTGGACTCGAATCAGTGACCCCTTTCCAGGAGGAATGCTCTACCAATTGACCAAGACGTCTGGCGTCTTGGTTTCCAACTGACGTATATGTGTAGATGTATTATATTAATTAGTCATAAATATTGGCTTTTCCAAAACTTTAATTAAGATTAGACAATATTTGAATAGTTTTTAATACCACTAACCTAGATGGAGGAGTTATTGCTCACTGGGCTTGTGGTGGATCAGCTCTACTCCCACTTGCTATAGGTGATGGGCTCCTTGACCTAAGAGTTGTGCTGATAGGTGGAGACCAATCCTATACGTTAAAGGCACGTATTGCACCGCACATAAACGAGAGAAACTCGAGGGATAAAGTGATGCAGACACGGAGGAAATATCGGAGGAAATCGGAGGAAAAGCTAGGAAATCCCCTAACAACGAACAAACCTATCTACTACAGGCGTGCCGCTATGCAGGAAGCGTAATGTCCTGGCTCAGTCAACGGCAAGCATCAGTTGCTACTTCTTAGTAGAAGTAGCAACTGATGCTACTACTTAGTTCTGCTTCGGTAGTCCGAAGCAGAACTAAGTAGTAGCAGCTAGTGAAGCCGCTAGAGACCTAGTTTAGCTAACTAGAATGATCGAGTTGAGTAAGCTCAAGAATACATCTGTACCGTTTGCTGACAAGGGAACAAAGCATATTCGTATTTGTAATTTTTGGTTGCTTTAAAGATTCATCTAATTTATAAAATTGCCGTGTCACAGTGTTTGTTGCCAAACTCTTCTAAAACCGCATGAACGTGCATATGAGTCAATTGCATAAAAATGTACGTCATACAAATTAAATATACAAAAGAACTAATTTTTTGTCATACAAGGGAATTTATGTTATACAAGAGAAGTCATAAAGCAATGCTCATAATGACAATAATAATATGGTTATTGCTATGGTTGTTCAGAATAATGTAAGATACAAATAATTTATCATGAATAAAAGATTATTATTATCGGTTTTACAACTTGTTGGAAAATAAAATAGGTAGGTACTAAAGTAAAAAAAAGTCTTTTGTTTTGAGTTCTGATGTTTTAATTTAAAATAGATAAATTGATGTGAAAATACCCTAATGCATATCATTGCCCTAATGTGTTTTTTATTGTATGACGTTATACAATGTCATACAAAAGAACCAAATGTTGCTGTGACTTGAAACCAATTCGCAAAAGTTAGGTTATAAATTAGTAAGATTATTACAGTTCTGGTAGATTCATTGTTTTACGCATTGATTTATCTACATAATTATAATAGAATATCCAACAAAAATGTTAAACTTGCCGAAATTAAACGTCACACAATATGACGGTTTTGCATAAAAATAAAACCGATATTATTTGCCGAGAAGGAAAACATACAGCATTGTTATATATGAAGAAGCAGGTGTATACTTAACTCTATGTGCGATCTTGCTACCGGAAGCGGAACTACGTTTACGTGACATTTGACAGATGTCACGACAGTCGCACCAGCAAGGTGGGGAGCGCCGCTATTTTGGATTTGTCTTAGTCTTCACCAGGAAGAACTTCCTGCAATGCTGTATGTTTTCCTTCTCGGCACATAATATCGGTTTTATTTTTATGTAAAACCGTCATATTGTTGTGCCTCTGGAAAACATACAGCATTGTTATATATAAAGACGTGTTTGTTATCTGCTGGTGAAAAATATGTAAACGCAACGCTATGATGATTAAGGATAAACATAATTAGGTTTTTAGTTATAATTCTTTTAGCTTCAAATTTTGGTTATGAAAATAAGAATAGGTACACAATGAGTGCGCATTTATTAGTTAATCTATAATTATAATAGCCTATATCTATAATTATATAGGTAATTATTAAAATTGTTTTTTTTATGTTATGCATACAGAACCGAATAACTGCTGCTGCCAGTGAGGATGGCATAAGGGGATTGAAGGATAAATTTCGATTTTCTTTTCGTTTTTTTGTTATGAACTATTTGAACTTAAGTCATTTGCTGCCGTTCTCTATTTTAACTAGATGCACATTTATCTATTAGAAGTATTTATCTATTATCAGGTATAAACGAGTTAAGAACTGAGGTACACAATACGATTTTGAATATTCATCACAACTCGCTATTTTATTGAATTCGATCAAAACTCGGCAAGATGAAAAATGTTGACTGTGACCATTTTTGCGCTTTAAAATGGTTGTAACTACTTTAATACCCATTTTTCCGAAAAAATCATAAAGTAAAAAGTGTTCTATTTTGCCCGTTTTACCCTTAGAAATCATTTTCCAATATAAAAACCAACTTTTTATCAGTTAACAAATTAATTTGTTTATAACAATTAATAGCCCAACCGCACAAATTTTGTTTTCTTACCAATCGACGCCTTTTGGTCCAAGGTTTACAAAAAGTACAAATTTGTATTGGGGAAATCACATTTTCACTGATTGGTCAGTCATTTTAGTTTTTCTGGGGGTTTGTCGCTTGCCTATATACAGAAGAAGAAAAGTTGAGACAACTTTTAATTACGGAATTTTGTTAACAAAATGTATTATGTACGATGACAATAAATATTCTATTACAATAAATATTTAAGTACCAACAAAACTAAATAGTTTAAATGTTTTGCTACTTTTGTACGTATTCAACAGTTACATAGTCTATTTGATAATGCTGCAGAATAGGACAAAGCACTTTTGTAAGACAAAAAAACATGATTCACAATAATATTTCTGTTTTCATTGTTTATCAATGCTAGATACAATAATTACTTTAGTGCAATTAAAAAGAAATAATAGATAATCCATAAAAAATAATAATCCTATTAATAGCTCTAAATTCTTTTTTTTTACATCCATTTTACTACGGTGGACCAAAGACCTTATAATACAATTTAAAATCATTGCGGTGGACAATATTTTTTTCCAATTTACAATTTTTATGCAATTGACTCACATTTGATAGGTCTAAAAATCGGTCGTAAACTATTTTTAAACCCCCAAATGAGAAGGGTCCCATAAATACATATTTTAAGAAAAAAGGGTTTTTAAAAAAATTATAATTTAGATTTTAGCCAATAAATTATATTTGAAAATGCAATTGATCAAGTGTTTATAGAAAGCTTCACAATGAAAGTCATAGACACAAATGTTGCTACACTAGTCTTTCTGGGGGGTTGCCAAAAAATTACTTTGCAAACTTAGCATAAATAATAATAATAATAAATAAATACTAGGAGCTGCGGTCGCTGCTTTCTTACTGCGCTGCAGCATGCGATTGAGCGAAGCGACTATTGTCATATTTTTTGAGTTGCATTTGAGACACCTGAGAGTAATAAATAAATATATTTTTGGACATTCTCACAGATTGTCATCTAGCCCAAATTAAGCTAATATAAGCTTGTGTTATGGGATCTAGACGACTGATAAACATACTTATATATTTCTAAATACATACATATTATAAAACTACGAAACAAACATTTGTGGATCACACAAATAATTTGATTCGACCCGGAATCGAACCTGGTACCTCAGGGACGGCAGTCGCATACTCATACCACTGCGCCACCAAGGCAAGGCATGGTTAGGGCTGTCACTCGCCTAACAATAGCAAAAAATACGTGACGTCACCTACAACTTGAAGTTGTAAGTCAGTAAGGGTTGTCTCTTGTTTGTGACACGGCATTGACAATAGAGTTGATATTGAAGCATTAACGTCATAATTTGGTCAAAATATGCTGGTATATATTTTACTTTACAAAAATCATTCGAACGTAGGGTTGTCCACCCTACGTTCGAATGATTTTATCTGGAAACTAAAGAATGTGCTTTAATTAACGTCGGAGTGCAAGTTCTGTATGTATAGAGGAGGCGCTAGATATAGGTACTTGAGTGGTATGCTAAATGTGAGGACCGGCAACTATGGTCGGATTCTCATACCTGAGACCCCAAATAATAACAAAACACATCTTGCCACCAGCTGGGTTGATCCCTTCCTGCTCCCTAGCGGGAAGGGACCATCACAGCTGGACCATACGCCCAGGGGCGGTCTTAGCTAAACTTTTCGGTGGTGCGAGATCTTATGGTGGCGCCCCAGTTTCGGGTTGATATTTGGTTGTATTAAATTTCACTTTTGTGGTACACCTAGTGCCTCAAAAAACAGTAAAAGTGCTATAATTCCAAATTTTTGTACAACATCAAATATTTTTATTACGTCACAATATAGCCCGTCTAAATCTTTAAACGTATCATTTGTTTTTCTAGGTCTTATAGTTTTTGAGAAAAACGCAAGAAACTGCGTTTTGCTATATATGAAGCCATACCATAGATACCTATACCGAGTTTACCTTAGAAGCATATTTCTAGCGAGATTTCAACGAATTCGTAACCTACTTGACAGCATAATTCGCTCAGTTTTTGACCTACATCGATAATTTTAACATTTTTGGCATCCTCTTGTCGCACCCGTTACATACATATAACGGTCGCCCGGTATTGCTCGTTTTTCAAAATTTATCTAACTTTTTATATAAAACCTTAATAAATTTTACATATTAAACTTCAATTTTTTTTTAAACAATCCTTCTATAGGTACCCTTAGATACCTCTCCGCAGGCGCTTTCTGGCGGTAGGTACAGATTTCCATAGTAAAAACCTATATTTAGTTGCAGATATCTTCAGTTCGTGGTGAACCTGAGGAATACATAGTAGTTTCCGAATTGTTTATTCAAAATTTTGTTCTAGACCTAGACTTTTATTTATTTTATTTATTTAAACGTATCATTCATTTTCTAGATCTTATAGTTTTTTAAGAAAAATGCAAAAAAACTGCGTTTTGCTATATATAAAGCCATACCTAGATACCTATACCGAGTTTACCTTAGGAGCATATTTCCCTTCTGCGAGCAAGTCGTGCTCGCGAAGGAGGCGGCCGAGAGGGAGAGGGAGCGTACCCTCCCCGCCGAGTTCCGTAGTCAGCGGCGAGGGCGCCGCAGACTCATCTACGCCCAAGACCATCGACCTCCATGATCGGGGCCTGAGGACGGCGGGATCGCCACCCGTCGTCCTTACAGAAGCAGGCTAGAAGGGTTGCGTGCTGCGGGGCCTTTGCCCCATAGCACGCAACCAGATTCACTCACTGACGCGGGATAAAACCCTACCCCAACGACGCGGGATTCTCATCCCGACCCAACCCCCGATGAGACCACAGAGGTGGTCAAAGTCCGCCGGGCGCCACTGGAAATACGTTCTGCTTGTAACCAGAGACGCCCGGCGACAGACGTTAGAGCGGCCGCGGTATTGGGCCGCGGAATTAAAAAAAAAAAGGAGCATATTTCTCCCTCCATGGGACCTGGAAGCGAGAGCCCTTGCGTCATTGTTTCAATGGCTCAAGGATGCGCTGGAGCGGGACCACAGGCCTGCGTCTCGAGAAATCGAGGACCAGCGGTTCCAACTCCGCCATGATCTCATGGAGACATGGAGGGTGCGACTTGAGCAACCAAAGTGGGGAACCATCGTCATCGCGGCGGTGAGACCGATCATGGACGAGTGGCTGCAGAGGCGGCACGGTGACCTCACGTATCGTGCGACGCAGATCGTTACCGGGCATGGATGCTTTGGTAGCTATCTGTTTCGCATCCATCGTGAGGTCACATCCCGGTGTCAACACTGCGAGGTTTCCGGTGACGACACTGCACTCCACACGCTGGTGGAGTGCGTGGGCGAGTCAACGCTGGGACCTTGTAGTGGGTCTGGGCGTGGATACGGGGATACCCTCTCGCTGGAAGCCATGGTCTCCAGCGCGAGTAGGTGGAACGCAGCCGTGTCCTTCTGCGAGCAAATCATGCTCGTGAAGGAGGCGTCTGAGAGGAAGAGGGAGCGTACCCTCCCCGCCGAGTTCCGCAGTCAGTGACCAGGGCGCCGCAGACTCATTTACGCCCAGGACCATCGACCTCCATGATCGGGGCCTGAGGACGGCGGGATATCCACCCGCTGTCCTTACAGAAGCAGGCTAGAGGGGTTACGTGCTGCGGGGCCTCAGCCCCACCAGATTCACTCACCGACGTGGGATTTTCATCCCGACCAAACCCCCAAATAGGCCACACAGGTGGCTAAAGTAAGCCGGGCGTCCACTGGAAATACCTTCGGGTGTCACCAGAGACCCCGCAGCAATGGACATGTGAGCGGCCGCGATCTCGCGGAATTAAAATCTATATTATATAATACGCCAGTGAAGCCACTTCTCCTCCTAAACTAAGAGTCGCACAGTCAAGTGTGGCACACCGTTGGAAAGGTCGTGGTCTCAAGTGGTGCGATAAGATTAGAAATTTGACAAAAAGTTAAAAAAAAAAAATTATTACTTGCGCAGTTTGCGCTAAGGGTTGCTAGTTATTACTTATTTCTAGCGAGATTTCAACGAATTCGTAACCTATTTGACAGCATAATTCGCTCAGGTTTTGACCTACATTGATAATTTTAACATTTTTGGCATCCTTTTTTTCGCGCCCGTTACATACATACGAGTATAACAATACGATTTGCTTGCGCGTAAGTCGATCGGTGCCTAGTCGGGCGTTCGGCCGTTTTCGGCGCCCCCCATATGACGGCACCCGGTTCGGTCGCATCGCCCTAGGGCCGCCCCTGCATACGCCATATAAAAAACACGCCTTCCAAGTTTTAGGTTTCTACGATCAGCGGCTTAGGCTCAGCAGTCAGTCATTCAGGACAAAGCATGTTATATTGTATGGTAAACTGTAATTAATATTGATTGACGATTCAACGTTTCAACGTTCAGCCTAAACCGCTGATCGTAGAAACCTAAAACTTGGAAGGCATGTTTTTTATATGGCGTTTACTTCCGATAAGAAAGGGTTTTCCAAAATTCTACTCCTAAAGGGGTGAAAAAGGGGGGACAAAGTTAGTACGGGACAACGTGACACCTCAGAAACTACTGCACCGATTTTAAAATTTCTTTCGGAAATATAAAGCTACATTTTTAGCGAGGAACATAGGCTATATAACATCACGACAGAGTTACAAGGAGCGGACCAGCATTGCGTGTAGACTATAGATTGTTAGACGTTAATAACCGTAATCTTTCAGAAATAGTAATTCCAAGGAAAAAAGTTGTAAGGTAATTTTTGGTTATTTTATTACACACACAATTTTGTTCAAAACAATTTTTTGATTCAATTCACTGTTTACGAGAAAAATCCAAAAAATCGATAATTTTCAACTTTAACCATGAATAACTTTTTTAGCACAAGTCGGATCGATGGTAACTTTTGCTATTTTATTTATACTCGTAATGGTGTAATTAAGACCTGTGCCAATTTGCATGTGGACTAGGTAAACTGTCACTGCAAAAGTCTTTGAGCACCACGTAAACTTTTTCCACTTAGAAGGTAGCAACGTACCATCCCAAACCTTTCGGCACGGGAATGTGTTTTATTTATGAACGAATTAGTCTATTTTTACATTGCACATCGTAGTTCAACTTTATTGTAGTAGTATTTTCGTATCGGGGCGTAAATTTCTAATGAATGAGATTAGATTAGCAAACGTACATGTTTTTAATTGAGGATATAAATCGATTATGTCATCGATTCTAAATTGGTCATAAAAATTTGGCTCCTACTCCTATCGTAAAAGTAACCCTGAATATTTAAAAATCAGCCTTTAGAAAATAGTTAACATAACATAACATAGCATCACGCCTTTTTCCCCGAAGGGGTAGGCAGAGGTGTGCAAACACACCCACATCTCGCCAGCTATGTTAGGTCCCATGTAATAGGGGGCGAGCCTATTGCCATTTACCGGGCACAAAATAGTTAACATAGCCTCATTTTTGAGCAACTTTGTCACTGGATATCTGGCAATCGGTCTACTCGATTTCCAGGTTAGCGAGTATGGGGGCTTTCGAGGTACATATGAGTCCTACCTGAGGCCCAAATTTTTGCCTTTAGAACGTAAGTTACGTCTGGCACGCCTGGGCTCAGACTCTAATGCTCCAAATACGGAATATTAATCCATATAAGGACCTATATCATATTCCACATATCTAACTAACAATAAATTGCGGGATTTTAATAAAAATAATTTATTTATATTATTGAATATCCAGAAAATAAGTATAACATTTCAAACTAAACCCTTTGTTTAGACATATGAGGTATATAAGAACTGATTTTCAGTCATTATTTTATACTTATGTATACACACAGATACTAGCGGACGGCTGCTTGACAATTATATACTAAAACCTTCCTCGAGAACCACTCTATCTATTGATGAAAACCGCATAAAATATGTTGCGTAGTTTTAAAGATCTAAGCATACATAGGGACAGACAACGGAACCGACTTGGTTACTTTGTATACTATGTTACGATAAGTACCCAAGTAAAGTTAATATCCAATTTATATTGCGTCAAAAAGGTTTCCAGTCTTTGTCGCGTCTTCTTCTGCTTAACGCCACACGCAACACACACTGTCTGTCGAAAGAATGTTTGGGCGGGGGGAGGGGTAACATGACATTCTATTCAAATTTTCACGATACTTGGTTTAAGAAATATCGCGGTATTCCATATTAAGAACGTATTCCATAATTGGTACATTTCCTAAGAAAATCTAACTTGTAAATATTACTCTGTAAGAGACTAAATCAGTAAGATTGCCTCTTGCTTGTCTTGCTTATTATAAAATAATTTTACTAACGAGTGTAGATACCTAGGTCCTTAAAATAAAATGTAACTTTTCATAAAGTATAAATATCATTAACCAATTTAGCCAACAGCAGCTAATAACAATGTGGCAATATCTTCTCGTGGTGAGCGGGCAGATAGTTGCATAGTGACAGCTCCCTGAACTGGCACTAACCTGGCCCTCACTATTACAGGTACGCCAGTTCTGTGTATCCCACTTCCACGAATTTCTTTTACAGCATCTCCTGTTATTGCTGACTTTGGTAAGCCTAAGTGATCGCATACAGCTTTTGCAGCTTCACCCACATCTGACTGTGACAGCCCAAATGTATCACTAGCTTCAGCCGCAGCGGCGGCTTTTTCCCAAATCGCTTCCCAGTCATCAGACGCGGCACGTGTTCTCAATTGGTCAGCACAACCAATTTCTACCTCTTCCAAAGGATAGGTATCAGTATAACCTTCGCTACTATCTAGTAAACCTGTTGTTGGGTCACATTCACGAACGACAAACTCTAAAGTTGCTCCAAAGGTTCCCAATGTTTCAATTGAATGTTTAGGGAATTCTAAGACACAATAGGAATTTCCTTGCTTATTATATGGTAGCTCCATGCACGGAATTTCCGTCAGTATTTTGTATTCTGAATTAGCATCTAAACGTATATAAATATTCTCAAGGAATTGATCACTTAATGTATTTAAACATTCAAATTGCAGTACCAAATGATGAGCGAATATGTGTTTTACACATTGGACACGATATTCCGTCTCAGGTTCAGTTAAATCCACAGTCTCGCACGTTTTGAAAATTGGTCCCAATTTTTCAATTCCTGGAATAACTTTCAATTGGTCTGCATATAATTCTTCACGAGACACATTTGGTACTCGAGTATCTATAACAACTGGGGCTTCCTGAGCCTGTTGTGTTTCTTCTATTATAGTGGGTACGGATATAATACTAAATGTCTCAATAGAGGAGTCTTCTGCAGTCAGATGGTTCAGGAGGGCTTTCTCTAGAAGCGCTGGGTTCGAAATTGTAACATTACTTATGTAGTCACTGATGAGTTGACTGTCACCGGAATCCAATATGGCACTATAAAAAATTGCTCGGTCACGAACTTCATCGTCATCATCTAATTGACATCGGGCTAATAGAACACGGATATTTGGCAATAGCTCCGGGCGAGCTGCGCCAAATCGAGCAACTGCAGATACTGCTGCAGCTCGCACAGGACTTGATTCCAAAATAACTCTGTTGTATATGTATCTAATATAACGAGAGGGGTGTCGCGTCTTAGGACCTTCTCTGCCCAAAATATGTAAAATGCGAACAGCCAGTGATGCATGCTCACAATCTTCGATAAACTCGCACAGATGTGCTAAGCCAATTTGTTTGGCATCTGGATTTTCTTCCACTAGACCTATTATTGCATCTGCAATAGCAGTTTTGTATTGCAAACCACCTTCATCTCGAAGCATGCCGGCCAAAAATGAAGCTAGCGATTGATATTTGCGTGGATATTTAGAACACAGGCGTCGAATGGCATGAACAACAACTATTTTAAATTCATCAGAAATTTCAGACATGAAGCTAGAAATCTGTTTCATTAGACGGTCTATTGAACTTTCAGCTCCAGTTGCAAGAAGAGTGGTAACAGCCAACGTAGCTACAGACCGGTTAGGATCTGATATAAGATTTTCCAGGTCAACTGTACAAGCAGCAACCGTACTAGGATGTTTCGCAGTAAGTTTTGCTAATGTACGAGCCCCTGCCAGTCGATGAGTAGCTTTGGAAGAACCACAAAAAATTTGTAGCACTGAAACAGCTTGTGCTAAATCTCGTGCCGACTTTCGCAGATTAACAATGGCATGGGCAGCTTCATAAATAACAATTTCATGTTTATGGCGCAGGCATGACTCAATAAACTCTATGTATGTTTCTGATGCTCCTGTCTGATCTTCCTCAGCTAACTTAGCGGCATGTCTGATAAGCAAGCACATAGCATATTGTGAGCGAAGGGGGAAATGGATTAACTTAGTAATAAGTTTGACATTAGATAAGCGGTCATTTTTCCGTGCTCCAGCCACGACACCTAATGCATGATATGACACCATTGGGTGGTCTGCACCAATAGCCCCCTGCAGAACAAATACAAATTATTAATTTAATAAATAATATTAAAGAGGAAAGGTCTAAGTGTTTGTTTGTTTGCATTGAAACTATAGGCTCTGTAACTACTTAACTGACTTTGAATTTTTTTCACCAATATGTAGGTACATTATCCCCGAGTGAAATAGGTTACTTTGTATCCTGTTAATGTTAAAGGTAATGTTCCTGTGGGTATTAAGAACAAGAAAACAAAGCCACGGCAATCAGCTGGTATAACATAAGTTACCAGAATCAACAAGATGGTCAGGGAAGCACCACCACCTAAAATACCTTTAAAAACCCTTTTTTTTTAATAGAACTTTAAACATAACCGAAATCCAACCCAGGCCCGGTCAGTCAGTCAAGTCACTATGGTTTGTGGACATAGATCAAAAAGAAATTTAGATTGACACAATCATTTCCAGTCAGTATTTTTAAAAACAAATATTGGAGCACCTATCTTTAAAGTATGTAAATACACGAAAATCACTTGTCTTTCTCACTAGGGTGGTTGGAGATCATAGACTTCCACTTGTTATGATCTTGGTTTAGGTACCTATTTCGGTTCCACAGCTTTATTTAGCTACTCTCATCATGCATGCATTATATGATGTACCATGAAAGTAACTAAATAAAGTTTATCATAAATAGAGTTCTTACCTGAGCCTCCATCACCCAGTGACGAACCAAGTCAGGGACAGTGGCAGAAAGGTGGAGAGCTGAAACCAGAGCAGCAGAACTCACTGCAGGATTTTTATCCACAATGGCTTGTTTCATGTAACGTTCAATAGCTTGCAACATTGTACTATCGGTAATACTACACAAGGCACGAATAGCTGCAGCTCGGTATAAATCTTCTTTACCAGTCATATCTTTGGTCAATGATGAAGTAACAATAATAACATCTTGTGCCATAACACTTAATTCCTTGATCGTAAGATAAACAAGTCGCCGCAAAACTAAATCTTTGGATTGGAAAAGTTTCGTAGTAGCAAAGAATATTTCAGTTGCTTCTAGTGTCGTCAGCTTCTCCCCTTGGTTAAGCATGTAAAGTATTTTGGTCAGAATATGTATACATTTTCTTGGACTAATTGGTGACGAATTGAAATACCTTGATTCTTGTAAAAGCGTTGTTTTGTCCAAATTTTTAAATAAAGTGCTCCTGTCTTCATTATCTTTCTTATCATTTCTACCCATTTTCTTGCCGTATAGTGGTGGTGGAAATAAAATTTCTAAATTTAATTTATCCAATTCGTTTCGTATGTATTGGAAGAGAAAATAAAAACAGGTAAATTTAAAAGAAGTCAATAGGTACCTATATAATGTTATGAGTAAGAGTCACACAATCTAATTAAACTTTTGGTTATCATCACGTAGGTAAGTTTTTATCGTTTTTTTTGCAATCTACGACGAATCAACGAAACGAAACCGAAACGAACCAAAACGAAAGTAAGGAAGGAACACGTCAAGTCTGAAATGTCAAATACAGCCCACCGGGGACGATCAGTATTTTGATTCAATTGTCAATTTTTTTTAGAGTACCTTAAGTTATACTATTTATTTACAATAAGAATTACAATATACATAATTATACACTAAAAATATTTACATTACAAAATATCGTTTAAAAAATCCTCCGCGTCATTGCCGACTGGGAAGGTTCCCAGAATGCTGGCTGTGTTGCCACGTTGGATGGCGATACTTATTCTTTGGGCCAGAAAATAGCCAGCCTTCTGGTCCTGAGAAGCATCGATTAAGCGTTTACCAAAGTCTCTATAAAGGCGGCCAGCACTCGGACCCCATGACCCCAGTGTCTCAACCCCAAATAGCTCAAATATGTAATCACCTGCTAGGTTAGCATATTTACGCCGTTTGAAGCCTTCAGCCGATGCAGTAGCAGCGCCGGATCCATTGTCAATTGGACGTCAGTGTTTTCTTGATGACGATTGAATTATTGAAGCCATTCCTTCTGTTCGGCGAGCCCGCTTAAAGGGCGTTGTCTATCTTAAATGACCTTTGTAATTTATACTAGATCTACTGATCTACTTGTACTATCATACTAGATTGGTACTAGATCCTTTTATTAAAGCTGAATGTTACGTTAAACAAACTATCTGACTTATTCCATCAGGCCATCACTTACATAAAAGCTTAAAAGCCAGCAAGACAGATATAGCATTGGTCTTTATATTTAGTTAATATATGTATGTATCTTGTTTTATAATTATCTTTATTACTGCCCACTGATAATGTTCCTAGTTGAAACTTTATTTGAAAGTTTATTTCGTCAAATACCGTCTTGCCATGATCCAAATAACTTTATTTGCGGTGAATAAAATGTGTGCGGTGAAGTTTTAGTCGATTTTGTTCCCAAAAAACGATTTGGGAACAAAATCGACTAAAATTTCAAAATAAGCTTTAGGTAGGTAGGTACTTAACCCGCTAAATGAACTGAACGAAATTTAAATTTAGAACATGGATAAAATGTTACATTAACAACCCCTATCAATATCTTTTAATTCTAACCAGTACTTTTTAAGTTACAGAATCGACTTATGCCTTCGACTGTACATTATACTTGGACCACAGAATAGGGAATAGTACTTGCATAAAGAACTTGCACTCCGGCGTTAATTAAAGCACATTCTTTTGTTGACAGAGAACATAATTCGAACGTTAGGGTTGTCAGGAAAGTGCCAGCATAATTTGAATAATAATTATGACGTTTTCAATATCAACTCTATGGTCAATGCCGTATCACAAACAAGAAACAACCCTTACTGACTTACAACTTCAAGTTGTCACTAACGTCACGTATTTTTTGCGAGTGAGGCGAGTGACATAGGCCTGTTAGGACCTTGGATTTTAAATAATTAAATACAATCAAAACAAAGTTGTCCATTCTGTATGTATGCGTAGATCTTTAAAACTACGCAACGGATTTTGATGCGGTTTTCACCAATGGATGCTGGTTCTCGAGGAAGGTTTTTAGTATCTACCTATATAATTTGCTAACCGGGCGAAGCCGCGGGCGTCCGCTAGTTATAAATAAATTAAATGAAACAATATTACATAAACTTATTTCATAAACATTTTTACACTGTCTATCGTGTATTGCTAGTATACGACGACCGCGTTGCTCTGTGTAGGTACCTATTGCATACAAAAATGCGGATCATCACAATCGCATACCTAAATCATCTTTAAGTTTATTCATTTAATTAATTAATTATGCTCGTATATTCTGACTTTAGGTAACCTGCAACTTAGGGTTAGTAGCAGTAGAATTGATGAGAAGTGCATGTGCACGACATAGGTACCTATATTGAGGTCATAAATAATAACATCCAGCTTCACAATAATTATTTTAGAACGAATTTGATTTGGACGTTTTTTAGGACTTCTAAAGGACAATGTTTCTTTAGTAGGTATCTATCTACATTATTTTAACCATAGATATAGTATGTAGAAAGCATAGACCAACGCGGTCGTCGTATACGCTGTCGCCGTATACGACGGGACAAGGTATTATGCATTTTCCCGATACATAAAAGTCTAGCATGTTTGGTGCGGGGGGGTCATCGACACGCACACATTCTCAGACGCTCAAACCCAATCGGGTGCCACTACGAAACTCACACATGACAATAAGAATAACACATTAACATTTTCACAAACACATACATATACATTTTATATCATAACACTATAATGACACTACCAAAAGTTACCGCCCACTATTGATGTAACAGTGTCGATACATTTTATCGATAAATTTGACAAAATCGACTATTAAAATCAGGTTTCAAAAATGGTACCAAGGTGGATGTTGTTTATAAAAGTGTGACTTTATTTGCTATTTGTAACTTAGGGTAGGTATTATATCAAACCTATACATCATATAAATCTAAACAACTAAATAAAATCGAAGAGTCTGTATACAGTGTATATCTATAGCTGTATACAGTGGACTATGTATACAGTTTATTTTCAAATCATAATGCTTAATGTCATAATTCAGTTTTCTATTTTTACTACAATCGATTACATGGTTACTAAGAACAGATCTTTGTATGTCTTATAGTTTCAGACTTTTCCATGCTGCCCATATAAATATTACACTCTGTATGTATAATAAATACCTACCCCATAAAAATAAACATTTGAATGAACTTTCGTCACTTTCTTTAACACTAATGATATAGTAGCATCAACTCGATGGAGAATAAAATGAGGGCAAGGGCACTACGAGTACAACACCGATTTTATAAAAATAAAATAGTAAAGTAATGAAATAATTAACTCAACTAAGTCTAAGTAACACTATAGTCTCCAAGTACCCGTACCTTACAATTGAATGAAAACGGTCTATATTATACAACAGTTAGAATGTGGCTGGGCCAAGTTTATACTATAGATCTAACGGCTCGCTTTTGTAAAACGAAAATGGGACATTTATATCAGCACATTTATCCCACAGCAGAATGCTGTAAGTTATTCAAATTGTACTGTGGAAGCCGGGTACAATAAAATATTTTAATACAGCTACTCAAATGCCTAATTTTATTTACTTGCTATTTATTTTATGTAATGACTGACGTATTTGTAACAGAACTGAAATTACTCGCTACAAATACGTCACTCAGTCAGTCAGGCTCTACTGTAGTTTAGACATCGATAACCAGACCTAGGAACGTCGCGTCGTAGATTCAATGAGTTGCAACATGTGCCCATTAAGTGGAACGTCAGTTTCTACCTATCTTACGTTTTGGACGATAAATTCAACGTATCCAATTGATTTTTTTATCATTAAGGCAGATACATATATTTTTGCTAATTTTACTGTATCCCGGTAACTTGTATAGTGGCAATTCACATTTTTTTACATTTATCTCTGTTAATGCGATGATATCCAGGTGACTCATACTCCCGCATGTCAGCGTTTCAAACTCATTGAAGTGCTTCCTCAAGGAACATATGTTCAAGTGTATAATATTAAAACTCGAAGCCGTCTTTCTTAATTCTTCTTGCCACTCATTTTGTAAATGTATGGTTGGATTGTATATGCACTATATTGTCATCGAATTTTGTTGAGATAGTGTAATCACGGTCGTAAACTATATTTTTCAAAGGCGTCTTATGAAATGCATTTTGTACCTACCGACATTTCATTTGGTAGATATGTTATTTGAGTGTACGTTTATGTCTCCCAATGTACGAATCACTCTTATTCTGCTGTCGTTGGGGTCATCCTTTCTTATCAGCACCTTTCCGTTATGTACCCAAATGTATTTATAAGTGGGCTTAAGCTCGTTCTTCGCAGCCCATAATAAATTGCGTGTGTACTTCGATAAATCCTCATTTATGTATATTCGCTGTTCGTTCCCGTTGGCCAGTATATCTTTATTCGTCAGCTGTATATTTTTCCTGGTATCGAGCCATCTTTTACGAGCGTCACAGGTACTAAGCGTCACGACCACAGGCCGCGGCTTTACCACCTTATGCCGGTTGGACGGGTTGGACGCCGGTTTCTTAATTTCTCCTACCCTCTTTACTTCACATATTTTCAACGTCTCCATTCCCAGTTTTCCCGTTATATTATTTATCGTATGCCCGAGGTTTTCACCCTCATACTCTTCTAGTCCAACAATCTCATCCAACATATTGCCCCAACATATTGATCCAACATATTGCACCTCTTTGCATTTTCAAGGTATTTTATCGATACCTAACTTGGTACATCACTCCGATACAGACACTATAACTGTGTATTTGTTGCCATGGCAACACCCATGTCAGACGTTTGACTTGTTTGACTGATTTGCGAATTGTATGAAAGGACCGACTTCGTGTTGATAGAAAAATCCGAAATAATGAAACTTTGATTATTATAAACAAAGAAATTTATATTATTATTTGATTAAAAATACTTACCTATGGAAGGTAATACCATCTTTTTGTAAACTAGATGTGCCTGACCTTTTTTTGCAACAAAAAACTGACCAGGTTGGCATTTTTGGGGATGACAATAGCCGCGCAACTAGATCTAGTCTAGTAAGTTGTCAAGACGCCAATTTGTTTTATTTCTAACTTATGACCTATAGGTCATAATCATGTGAGCGAGGGGAACGCCTGCTAAGGCGGCGGTGTGGTAGAAAGATACACAAAGTCATTTCAGAGGCGATCCCAAAAACAAAATGCAAATGTGTGGGTGTAATAGTGTTGTGTACACTATGGAATACGCAAAATATAATAATACATAATAGAAAGCCGAGAATGAAACAGACGGACGAACGGTCCTGACAAAACTATGTTTCTTTAAGTTAGTATTTTCATGAAACAGTTCAGCTTATATAGCTGATTTCTACGGCACCAACCGTTTCTTCTACCCAATTCCCAATGAAAGTGTTCCAGTTCCATTTTTGATTGACTCATGACTTTTTACACATTAGAGAAAGAATGACAACATGATTTAATGCTAAAATAATAATTCGTTAAGACTAGTTTATTTAAAATAAAATAATATTATATTCTCTACATAATGCAACAGACAAAAAATAAGTTGTTTTACATTAAAAAAATAACAAAAAATTAATGTAGTGGGTCAAAAAGTCTGAAGACTAATCACTGGGGCATATCAGTTAGTACCTATATATTATTAGTCATGCAATTATGTAAAATTATACTAATGAATGAAAAGCTCGCTGCCGAGGCCATCTGGTGAACACCCCAGGAATTTCCAGTTGCCCCCGGCGGAATGAATGAGCCTGATTTAGTTCTTATATATTAAGCTAGTGGACGCCCACAGCTTCGCCCGCGACAAATTATATCCAAAGCATCATGGAAATTGGTGCAGCAATTTTTGAGTTTAGCGCGAATATACAAACGCAGCGGAGAACTTTGTTTTATAATATGTAGTGATGAATAATCTGAAATTAAATTATACACAAATTATATACCTTCCTCAGAACCACTCTATGCATTGGTGAAAACCGCATCAAAATCCGTTGCGTAGTTTTAAAGATCTATGCTTACATAGGGAGGGATGGACAGACTTTGTTTTATATAATACTATTTTATGATTTTATGAAATCCAAATAAAAATTTGTCTAATCTAATCTAAAATCTAAGAAAAACAGGCGGGAACTTATAACTTTATACTTCATTTTGCCATGGTTTATCGATACATCGATAATCGTGACGTCATCAGGTGGTCAAGCCCTATCGTAAAAAGACTGTCTTCTATTTTACATTATTTAAGATTAATTCTTCATTGTGAATAGGAAATATTACTGCACAAAGCAAGGGTAGTCAATGTACTATGATTAGAACTTTTTACAACTTTCATAAACACAAGATATAAACAAATATCTGTTATTTAAGAATTGCTGGAAAATTTTACATTTACCTGTGAAACGTGTAATTATTTGGATTCTTTAATATATACTATAATTTAGACTCTTAAATAGTGTCGCTTCGTCCAGCATACTCACCATGGAATCCTGATATTTCATGAATGCCAAAAAATTGTGCTGAAATAGTGCTAACTAGCAACCCTTAGCGCAAACTGCGCAAGTAATAATTTTTTTTTTTTACTTTTTGTCAAATTTCTAATCTTATCGCACCACTTGAGACCACGACCTTTCCAACGGTGTGCCACACTTGACTGTGCGACTCTTAGTTTAGGAGGAGAAGCGGCTTCACTGGCGTATTATATATATAGATTAGTGCCCAAAGAAATTACAGCTATAGTTCGATGAGTATGCTGGACGAAGGTTTCGCCCAGCATACTCACCTCCGTTTGTGGAATCTGTGTACGCTTCAACCATAAGTCATACTTAAAAAAATTGTGCCCAAATAGTGCCAAATGGTGCCCAAAAAGAAAAAACGGTGCTCTAATAACTCCGGAGTTATAGGCTTCCTTAAGTGAATACCGAACGAGCTATAGGTACAATTTACGGCTTAAAAAATTGTGCTTGAAATAGTGCCCAATATCAGTCCAATTTTCGCTTGACTTTTGACCTAGAACACCATTAAATTTAATTGTAAACTTTTACATAACATTAGATTTAGTACAGTCGAGTTCAAAACTTTCTAATAACTTACATTTTGAATAACAATTTTTTAACCCCCGACGCAAAAACGACGGAAATTTGACGTGTCTGTGTTTATGTTAATTTATTTATTTATATAAATCTTACAAGAAAAACTCATACATATGAATTGCAATAATACGATGCAACAAAAACTCCTTCGAGTTTTACCGTGCATTCGGGTCGTCAATCTTATTAATTCTAATGTAGGTATTCTAAGCACAATTTTTTACGTTAAGCACCTAATGAATATTACCTATCATGGGAGGTAGAAAAATATAAAGTTGGCACATATCGGTGATGAGTGAGTCGACACCACACTGGACGCAACCGCCGCCGCCACTTCGAGCAACAGCCACACATAGATGTAGGTACCATAGTACAGCGCATAGCTGTGACTATACAGGATGCTCCATCACTAAAAAGTCACATTTAGTAAATATTTATTTTAATTTGCAAGAAAATATTTTTTGAGATTTCGTTTTAAATTTTTGTTGGTGATTCTATCTTTGAGGGACAGGAAGTCGGTTTATTAAATGGGGTACATACTATATATATTTAAGTGTTCTTTTCCCGTACAGGTTCGTATAGCGAGGTAGTGAAAGTTTCTTATTAGTGACACTACGGGTTACAAGATTAGAGTCCCCCGGTGATTTATGGTTTTTGAAATTCTCAATGAAATACTCTTCGTTAAGTATGTTCAATTTCACTTTCTCATGTATCGGTATTATGTTGCAGAACTGGAAGAGTTGATGATAATCATTTGTGTAATTTTATATTTTCAGGAACAATTTCTTTTAGGATTCTTAATTGAAGTACGTATATTTGGTCAAGGTGGCTTTTAATTGTACTGCCGTAGCTTGATATCATTTACCGAGGCTTTTCCCAACTTAGTTGGGGTCGGCTTTCCAGTCTAACTAGGATTCGGCTGAACTGATATTTTCTGTGAAGCGACTGCCATCTGACCTTCACAACCCATGGGCGATATCGAAGTTATGTAGTTAGACCGGTCGGATTTTCGATTTAGGGCTCCAACTACCCCTAACGACTGCCATATAGATGATGACAACCGAGACCGACGGCTTAACGTGCTCTCCGAGGTACGGAGGGGTCTCAGTGTCTTACGAAAAGGTCACCCATCCTAAGACTGGCCTGAGTCGATGTTGCTTAACCTTGGCAATGTGTTAATATTGTCGGTTACCACTAGACAACGAGCCCCTCAAGTCCGAGTCCTTCCGTAGCTTGATAATCCATATGAAATTATGGATTCTGCTAGCGAGTTATAGAGAATGAGGAGGGTTTTATAAGGAACTTTATGTTTAATTATAGAAAATTTTGCTAGAATTGCTCTTAGTTTATTACACACTAGGTTAATATGATCTTTCCAGTTAAGGCGGTTATCCATCGTTAAACCAAGGTACATTTGATTTTCGACATGTTCAATAAGGTCACAGTTACAGGGCGTATTTGAATTTTTTAGATTATTCTTATGTTAACATTCGTGACAGTGTGCTATAAGATTGGGAGTAAAAGATTTTCTGTTTTGGCTGGAGCTAATATACATAACCTTAGTCTTATGTGCATTCAAAACCAGCCCAGCATCATGTGACCATGTCTCTCAAAGTCCTCTTGAAGACGATTTTGGGTCTCGATAACACTAGACCCGGCGGACACTATGCAAGTATCGTCTGCACATTGGTACATGTGTGTGTCTGTGGCATCGTAGCTCCCGAAAGGATGATCCGATTTGGATTTTGTTTTTTTTGTAAGGTGAATTAGTCGGGATGTGGGGTATGGTTTTAACATGTTGTTCTTTTAAGGACTACCTCGGTGGCACAATGGTGCTATGTACGGACTGCCACGCTCGAGGTCTCGGGTTCGATTCCCGGGTCTGGTGGATAATGTATAATTCTCTTTAGAATTTTACCCAGATAATTATCCCAGAGTCTGGAACTTGTGCCCGGTAAATGGCAATAGGCTCGCCCCCTATTACATGGGACCTAACAATAACTCAACGTGGAACGTTTGTCGCAAAACATTTTCAAAATCGCGGTCTCTCTGGGTCATTCACCCGCCCGTCGGATGATTTGGGCAACTTTAGCGCTGCTGTCGCTCAAAATCGACTTTGTCCGTGCGCGGTCTGGGCCCTTAACTAAAGGGCAACATGGTAATAGAACAATGGAACCTCTATGTACTCGTAGTTTTACAATTTAATTAAACTTTAGTAATCTGTAAATGTGCCCAAAACGTTCAAAACGTATCTGCAACGGTTTCTCAACTGTTGTTCCAGATTCTGCTAAAATGTAAAAAAACTTGGTGTTCGGTTTCAAAATCTTCGAGAAAAGCTCTCAGATCCCTTCGATGGAGCATATACCACGCATGCTCTATGGGGTTAAGATCGGAAGATTGTGCAGGCCAATCCAAGACCGCGATATTGTGATCCTGGAGCCAGATTTTGACCACTCTTGCTCTATGTGGACGCCCATTGTCATACATTATTGGTTCTACCACCTAATGTTATTGTAATTGTTGGGTAGTTTGTAGCTGCGCCAACATATTCCCGGCCCTGGAAAGCTTAACTGCTTTCAAGCTTCTTTTTTCTTCGGCAGGGCTGGTTTGCTGTTCGTACGCCATTTGGTCCTCGACTGAAATTCAGCGATATACTCGCGGCTCCACCGTTACCAGAAGTGTTGTTTTACTTGTTCAATTCTCTGGAAGCGGTAAGACAGTTGGTATTAGCGGCTTGTAGGCATGGTGATGGTAGCGCAGTAAGAGGTCTACCAATCATAAAGTGGCCCGGGGTTAAGGGATATAGATCAGATGGGGAGGAACTTAGACGACAGAGAGGACGACTGTTAAGGATGGACTCTATTTATGTGAACAGAGACGTTAGTTCCTCCAAGGTACTGTGCGTAGTCCCTAGTATCCTGGTTAAGTAAGTTTTGCAGATTTTACACAGCTCCATCAAGCCATTAAAGTGAGGAGCATAGACCGGCGAAAAGCAAAATTCGACGCCTTCCGCGGCGGCTAAGTCAGCGATTGAACCAATGCTAGGGTTTCAATGTACATTTTTAATTCTTTGGAGGCAGCAACAAAGTTTCCACCATGGTCGCAATAGACCTACCTTGGAACTCCTCTACGCGCAATAAAACGTTTCAAGGCTAAAATAAATGCATCCTTTGAAAGCTGGGCCTCCCCTTATATCCCTAAATTTTACTCTATATTCTGTGTTGAATGAAGATAAAACAGTTTTTAACGGCGTCCTCTGTTATAACTGTATGTTCCTCTGTAGTAACCTGGTAGGCTTTCTTGAAAGTAGTTACTGATGAAAAATCATAGATGGTTATAAAAAGTTTGTAACAGCGCCCTCTGTTGTAACTGTATGGTCCTCTGTAGTAACGTGGTAGGCTTTGTAGAATGTAGTTACTGATGAAAAGCATAGATGGTTATAAAAAGTTTGTAACAGCGCCCTCTGTTGTAACTGTATGGTCCTCTGTAGTAACGTGGTAGGCTTTGTAGAATGTAGTTACTGATGAAAAGCATAGATGGTTATAAAAAGTTTGTAACAGCGCCCTCTGTTGTAACTGTATGGTCCTCTGTAGTAACGTGGTAGGCTTTATAGAATGTAGTTACTGATGAACATCATAGATGGTTATAAAAAGTTTGTAACAGCGCCCTCTGTTGTAACTATATGGTCCTCTGTAGTAACCTGGTAGGCTTTATAGAATGTAGTTACTGATGAAAATCATAGATGGTTATAAAAAGTTTGTAACGGCGCCCTCTGTTGTAACTGTATGGTCCTCTGTAGTAACCTGGTAGGCTTTATAGAATGTAGTTACTGATGAAAATCATAGATGGTTATAAAAAGTTTGTAACGGCGCCCTCTGTTGTAACTGTATGGTCCTCTGTAGTAACCTGGTAGGCTTTATAGAATGTAGTTACTGATGAAAATCATAGATGGTTATAAAAAGTTTGTAACGGCGCCCTCTGTTGTAACTGTATGGTCCTCTATAGTAACGTGGTAGGCTTTATAGAATGTAGTTACTGATGAACATCATAGATGGTTATAAAAAG